>JAVYIG010000900.1:0-35000 GCA_035222895.1 Strongylocentrotus droebachiensis
GGCCCGCCTTAGGGCCCTAGGTGGAATCCAGGGTGAAATCTATTATTTTGTGCCACTGGCAGTTAACCATACTTTCTTTCTTGCTCCCTTTCTTTCTATTTCTCTTTAATATACTCTTTTGTTAAGTGTGTGTGTGTGTGGGGGGGGGGGGGGGGGGGCTCGAGGCTCCCGATCCCTGCCGTTCCGCGCGCCCTGACATGTAGGCACCTCAAGAAGCATATTTCTTGCCTGGCTGTAAATTTAGGAATTTGTCATTTTCCAACAAACGCATACAAAAAATATAGATAATTTACTAAAAAGTGAGGACAAATCTCGGAAAATCATGTCATTTTAGCATTATTTGTAAACCACCGTTATGGAATTAGAAATAAAGCACGTTTGAATTTTATTTCCACCAAGCCGCCCCGCCCCCCTATCAGTACACCAGTGCCCCCCCCCCCCCCCCCCCCCTCCGTTACACCTTGGTTGGCGGGAAAAAATCGCAACTGATCTCCCCTACCTTCTTCTTTTTCTTTTTTTTGTCTTTCCCTTTCTCTCCTCTTTTCCTTTCCCTTCCCTTCCTTTCTCTCTTAAAGGTTGACCGGGTGGGGGGGGACAAGGGCCTTTCGGCCCCCATCCTGCTCCGCACGCTGTTGGCGGGATTAACAGCAAACTGATCTTCCCTTTTTTCACCCTTTTCTTTTTCTTCTTCCTCTTTTTTGTTCCCTTTTAGCTCTCCTCTTTCCCTTTTCCTTCCTTCTCTCTCTCTCTCTCTCTTTTTTTTTTGGGGGGGGGGGGGGGAGGAGGGAACAGCCTGGGAGGCAAGGCCCTTTTAACCCCGATCTTTTCCTCCCCCCCCCCTTTTTCTTTTCTTCTTCCTCTTCTTTCTTTCCCTTTCTCTCCTCTTTCCCTTCTTTTCCTTCTCTCTCTCTCTCTCTCTCTCTCTCTCTTTTTTGCGGGGGGGGGGGGGGGGGCAAGGACCGCTCGGCCCCCCTGATCTCGCGCCTGACGTCATTGCCTCGCTATCCTCTTATTGTTTTCTTTTTATTGGTAATATACATTTCTCACTTTCCCCCTGAGAATCTCATCTCCTAACACAGCATCCAAGTCATATTGATAATAATATGTTTTTGTCTGGATGCACTAATAATCTAATATAGAGTAATTGTTTTCAGTTAAATAATGAAAAATGTGAATTCTAAATTTATTTATATAAAAGTCAATAATTATGAATATACAATATTCTGAAAATAGTTTCAATTCTACAAAGTTTATAAAAGATCTTGTGAAATGTCATGCCCGCAATACGATACAAATCATATAACCTGGGCAAAGGCATGGGGAAATCAAGTTTTGGGGATAAAGAGGAAATTAATGGGACAAAAATATATAAAGCAATTGATAAATAGTGAGGCAATGGCGTCACAAACTGATAACCAATTGGCAATTTGTGTAGTGATTTCCATTGTTCCATAGTTTTTTCATATTTAAAAAAAAATCATAACTTCCTTATTAGTTATCCGATTTTACTCATTTTTTTTTGCTCTACTCCTCTTGTTTTTCTGCATCTATTAAAAGCGAATTATTTTGAAGTGGATTTACCCTTTAGGTTATACCACATTCAAGCTTTTCGTAAATATACAATATTGCACGATATATTTTCCAAAGAAGTAAGGAAGTTAGATTTTCAGGGTTTTTAGCTAAATAAGATACGGTTGTGTGACCGGAAGGCATATATGAACGGAGCTTTTAATAGAACTTATGGACCTACCATCTCCAGGCACCCAAAAAACTATACAATTTTAGCCAAAGAATTTTTCAAGATTTTCGTTTGTCTATGAAAATTTTCAAGATTTTCGTTTGTTTATTCTCAAAACCTCAGGATACCAAACGAGCTGACCGGACTACAAGCCTAGTTTACTGCTCGGAGAGGAGGAAGGGGGGGGGGCGCTTTAAATTGTGTCTTGGTGGGGGATAGGGAGCTTGAACACTCTCGGGCCTTGAAGGTTTTCGCGTCATGTAGCGTACAACGGGGTAATGCAATCCCAATATGATTTACTGTTTTAGTTCTATAATATTTGAAATAATTGATAGTGTTTATATATTACGTACGCTTAAATTATATATTTACATAACTCTACGTGTTTTGTTTAACGCTGATTGGAAATAATAACTGATAATGGGGGGGGGGGGGGAGTGGATGGTAGTATCTTTATTTGTACATTTTGTATTTTTTTTTTCTTCTTTATACTTCTGTTCTGTGTTTGTTTTTAATATTTGAATGTTTAAGATATGTGTAATAATAAAAATAATAATAATAATAATAAAAATACTGTCTTGTTTACCCCAGGGTAGCCTCATCAGTATTTATGCTGTTCTCCCTGAGGTCCCAGCAATCAAATTATAATAATACGATGTTGGTCATAAAGGTGGCCTATTTACCCCAGTTTATGGAATGATTTTGACAAAGATTTATTCTTAACACTAACAGATCTAGATAATAGTATACATTCTCAGATTAAAACAAAATAATAGTTTGAAGTGTTTGTATTGCATGACTGCATGACTGCTAAAGTGTGTGCTACCAGGCGTAGGAGGGGCGAGGGGCCTCCCCCCCCCCCCCGACAAAAAAGAGAGAGATTAAGGAAAATAAGGGAAAGAGGAGAGAAAGGAAAGAAGAAGAAAAGAAGATAAGAAAAGAGGTAAAAGAAGGGGATCGGGGAGGGGGAAAGGCCTTGCCTTCCCTCCAGCCCCCTTCGCCCCCCAAAAAGAGAGGAGGAAGGGAAAGGAAAAGAGGGAAAGCTATAAGGGAGAGAAAAAAAGAGGAAGAAGAAAAAGAAAAGGGTTGAAAAGGAGGGGAGATTCACTTGCAATTAATCCAGCCAACGACGTGTTGATCGCGGGGCCGAAAGGCCCTTGCCTCCCCTCCTCCCTCAGCAAAAAAAAGAGAGAGAGAGAGAGAGAGAGAGAAGGAAGGTCGGGGAAGGGAATGAGGAGAGAAAGTGAAATAAAATAAAGAGGAAGAAGAAAATAAAAGGGGGAAAACATGCTTTTGCGCTCCTCCCCCACCCCCCCCCCCCGAGCGAGACCAAGCGCCATAATACGCCACTGGACACTACTGGCGTACTCCCCCAAATAAGAATAAAACGAGGTTTATTTCTAATTCGATTTTGTGAAATGACATAACTTTTAGTAAATTATACTGTTTTATGAGTTTGTTGGAAAATGACGAATTCCCAAAGTTACAGTCAGGCGAGAAGTATGCTTATTTAGAGGTCTATATTTCAAGGCTCGCGGCACAGCGGGGCTCGGGGGCATGGATCCCCCCCACTATTATGAAAAAGTTATATTCAAGAGAAGTATAGGGAGAAAGTAAGAAAAAATAAATTGTGACCTGCCAGTGTCACAAAATAATGAAGTCTCAAATATGATCAACTGACCGTAACTAAATGAAATTTCGGAGGCTTCACCCTCTTGACCCCACCAAGGGCCCTAAGGCATGCCCCTGAATGCTTATCTGACCGTTAAAAAATACCTTAAAATCCCTGAGTTTCCGGGGTATCAAAATATGCTCATCTGAACGTAATGAATACCCCGATAGCCCCTGAGTTTCCTGGGGCTCAGCCCCTGGACCCCACGCCAATTAGTGACCCACCCGTGTCATTAATAAGGTATCAAAATATTTTCATCTGAACGTAATGAATGCCCATTGCCCCTGAAGCTTCCAGGGGCTCCGCCCCTAGACTCCACTCCAATTTATGTTCCGCGAGCCTTGACGTGCAGACCTCAAAATAAGCATATTTCTCGCCTGACTGTAACTTTCGGAATTCGTCATTTTCCAACAAACTCTATAAAACAGTATAATTTACTAAAAATTATGTAATTTTACAACATTTGTAAATCACTGAAATCGAATTAGAAATGAACCACTTAAGGGGGAGGCTGCCCCCTTCGAATTAGTACGCCAGTGGTGTCTAGTGGCATATCTCGCGGCTTGGTCTCGTTTGGGGGAGGCGAGATGAGCGCGAAACCATATCTTTTCCCCTTTTCTTTTCCTCTTACTCTTTATTTTCTTTCCCTTCCTCTCCCTCTTTCCCATTCCCTCCCTCCCTTCTTTCTTTCTCCCTCTCTCTCTCTCTCTCTCTCTCTCTTGTTGTGGGGGGGGGGGGGGGGGGGGGGGAGGGGGGAGACAAGGGCCTTTCGCCCCCGATCCACACCTTGATGGCGGGGAAAAATCGCAACTGATCTCCCCTATACCTTTTCTTCTTCCTCTTTTTTTTTCTTTCCTCTTTCCTCATCTCTTTCCCTTTCCCTTCCTTCTTTCTTTCTCCCTCCCTCTCCTCTCTCTCTCTCTCTTTCTCTCTCTTGCTGTGAAGGGGGGGGGGGAGGGGGAGACAAGGGCCTTTCGCCCCCGATCCACACCTTGATGGCGGGAAAAATCGCAACTGATCTCCCCTACCTTTCTTCTTCCTCTTTTTTTTCTTTCCCTTTCTCATCTCTTTCCCTTCCCCTTCACCTTCCTTCTCTCTTTTTAAAGTTTGCTGGGGGGAGGCAAAGGCCCTTACCCCCTACTCGAACCACATGTTGTTGGCTGGATTAATTGCATCTGACCCCCCTCCCTTTCTTTGCACTGTTTCTTTTCTTCTTTCCTTTTTTTGTTCCCTTTAGCTCTCCTCTTTCCTTTTCCCTTCCTACTCTCTTTTTTTGTCCCCGCCCCCCTCCCCCCCTGAGGATCAACAAATTGTTGGCGAGAAAATCGTAACTGATAATCCTCCTTCATTACTTTTCTTATTCCTTTTCCCCCCTGTTGTTGTTGTTGTTTTCTTCTTCTTTTTTTCTTAAAAGTTTAATATCTCGTGCAGGTCTGATGTCTTAGTAATATTTGTTGTTTTGTATTCATTTACATGTTTGTAATTTGTGTTGTACTATTGCAGGGCCCCCGAGTATAACAGTGTTTTACTCACTGATGGGGTTACCCTGGGTAAATAAAACAAAATAAATAAATAAATAAATTCTCCTTTTTTATTTCCCTTTCCTTCCTTCTCTCTTTTTTGGGGGGAGGGGGGAGGGGGGGCAACAGCCTCGGAGGCAAGGCCCTCAGTCGCCCCCCCCCCCCCCGCCGATCTCTTTTTTCCCTCTTTTCTTTCCTCTTTCTTTCCTTTCCTTTCTCTCCTCTTTCCCCTTCCCTTCTGTTCCTTCTCTCTCTAGCTCTCTCTCTTTTTGGCCGGGGAGGGGGGGGGGGAGGGGGGGGGGAAGACCCCTTCGGCCCTCCCCCTGGATCCGTGCCTGGCCGTGGGTGTGTCCCCCATCCAATATGTACTGACCTGAGCAGTTTTGTAATAGCGAACAGGCCCCGTACGTACTGAGCTGAGCAGCTTTGTAACAGCGGACTTGATTGGTTGTCTTAAAATTCAATTTACGATCGTTCTGCGCATCCGTCTGGCTAAGTAACAGGCGTGTGCTATCGCACCTTGCACGCGCCTGCTAAATAACAGGCGGTGATTGGTCAATTAGCAGACGTGTGCTGCATTCCATACGTCTGGGGCACGTGAAATAAAGTCTCCAACGGCTTTCCATATGCGGGAGCTCTCCCCGTATACCGTAGCTAGCTAGCTAGCCGCTTGTAAATTGTATACAACATGTCAACATATGCATAGCGGACGCACACTGTACAGCGCAGCATCCAGATTTTTTAGAAGCGGTGAAAGTTATTTTCTGAAATACCTCCCCATTCTCTCCGAATTTGTACTAATTTCTCACAAGCTGGGCGCTATCGGGGAATATGAAGAGGCGAACTGCCGACTGCGGCAGACCTAGACGTCCTTTGAAACGTACAAAGATCACGGAGGGTATTTACGGCAGGTAATTTTTGAGACAAAATAATGACAGTGACCAGTGTCCCTGGCCCTGTGCATGTGTGATGATAATATCTGATTGTGGGTGACAGATTGTCAAGTTGAAAGTGTATGAACTGTTGTTTGTTTTTCACCGTGAAGGACGATGTTGATTTTACTAGGGATATCCCACGTTAAATGTATACAATTTCAGAAAGGGTGTAAGGTTAACCTTATTCAAGCATTTTGAGTACGAACAATTAAATTAGACTTTAGTTTTTCATGCAAAGTTGGATGTCAATGAGTCAATGGACAATTCCATATTTTGAGATGAATAAGATTATGAGATATGATGAGGTCATTCAATTCACTGATTTCACTCACATGCACAAGCTTACTTTTACTTCCAGTAGGGGCGCTGTTTCGAGAATAAGGATCGTCCGCATAAACGAGGATATCTTCGTAAAAGCGGACAAATCACGTCCTAAAAAATAAATAAATAAGGATCGTCAGCATTTTCGTGGACGATCCTTATTTCCGATCTGCGAACGGAATCCGCGATGATGCTCCATGAAATCGTCATAACTACAAGATCAACGACATCTCGACACTGTCGCTTAAAGTTAAACTTGAGTTCTGGTAATGCGATTGCATTGTGAAAGAAAAGGTGTGGAATGGATCAGAAAAGTTGATCATATAGGATAGCATGTAAGTATTAAATGGTGTGTAATGCAAGGTTCTGGAGTCATCAAAATCATCATAAATTTGGCAGTCTTGGTAAAGTAACAATCACTTACACGGAAAGATGTATGGGACAACACACATGGTGTCGGGGCTAGTACTACCCTGATTTCCTTATCTTTCTATGCTCATTACTCAGCCAGTATACATTTTCTTCCAAAAATGTTTGGCATATGACATTTATTTGTAATCTTGAACATCCAGTGTAAGTTTCGTTAGATTCTGTGAGAATTCATCTTCTTTTTTTACCAGAACTTAAGTCTATCTTTAACTTGTCCGCTTGGTGTTTCACAAAAGCGTCTTTGCCAAGATGAGCGACAACTTCCGCGACAATTCCTTTTCACGACTCCGAACCTGTCATATCTATTTTATTTGGAACGCCATCTCAAGGCAACTTTAAGTTTAATAGTCTATGGGCAGCAAACAAATTAAAACTGAAATTTTAAAAACTTATTTCTTTATCTCTAAGCGCTACATGTACCGGGTAGCTCATTTCACTGATCAATTCTTATTGGTGTTAATATTAATAAACACATACAAACTGTTCTGCATATTTTGTACATAAATGGATCTACCATAGAAAAGTCGCCGAAGATCAAACGGTCTGTACAGACCAACGAGAATGACGAAAATTTTCGTAAATTTAATTCTCTAGACATTTCCCATTTTCAAGCCTGATCTTGATACAAATCATATCACATAAATATTTGATAAAGAAATGTTAAAACTGGGAGTTATAAAATATATTTTTTAAAATTATTTTCTAAACTTGAAAAAAAGTATCTGGCAACTGATTCTTAGCTGAATTCAAATTGATTTTGTGTCTAGGCAACTGAGAAGGTGTGGGCTCCCATCACTGGTTACATGATAAGGTATCATCTTCATAAATTCATATGGATTGAGATTGCACATTACAATACAAAATCCCAAGTGTATTATTAGTGTCTTTGAGCAGGAAATGTAGGAATAAATTACAATGACATGTAGAGGATGTTTTAGCATATCAGGGTTTGTACATGTACAATGTAAGTATATCTTTATTGAAATTAAGTTATTAACATTAAACATTTGCCATATTATTACATGTACTGTATCTATGAATTTCAGTTATATAAAAAGTTATTTACATGTACATTGTACACAACATACTGCAACTCAAGATGTGATATGTTCATCAAAAAAGAATATATCAAAATAAAAAGGATGCCATTCACATGTACTGTACGTACATTGTACATCTCTGCATAGTTGGGTGTGTGAATTAGGCTTTGTAGCTTTCTTTAGGATAGAATATTAACAATTTCATAAACAGTCGTGTGCATACAGTATGTTGTGCAGACACTGGGAGTGGCATGATTTTACAACCTATTGCATGTAGAACATCCTTACCTTTTTATGTGATGTGTATGTAGATGTACCACCCTTTTTATTGTTTTGTTAAAATATAGATTTAAACTATTTTAAAGCCACACTGTCCTGTAGCTACTTGCTCCCTCTATATGGGTCATTCCATCGGGTTGGGTCTTTTCAGCATTTTCATGTGTTTGAATGTTTAGAAGCTATTTTCTCAAATTTAAATGTATTTTTAGAAAATTAAAAGTATATTTTATTTAAGAGTAATGTATGACAGAATAAATAAACATGAAAACAGAAACTTGTTCATCATATTTTTTTTTTGGTGAGAGTTTAACTACCGATGTCTCAGCGATTTTAAGGGTGAAAGTTGTGACATGAAAACAAGTCATTTTCATGAACTCATTTCAGGAAAAAAATTCATCATAATGCAATGTTTCCTACTTAAAACATGTCACCTTTAATACCCCTACTATGTCTGAGAAGCTCAGGTGAAATGTGCAAAAAATCGGCAAGTTATCCCATATTGAAAAAACACAATACCGACGTTACCAACAATGTCCTAAGCACTTTTTTCGTAACGGCGGTAATCTAACATTTTACACAAATTTAGCAGGATATTTTCTCAGAAACTTTCATCTTATTAGGAAGGTACAACCCCTGATGAACATATGTTAAAAGAATGACGATTAAATCGGTCGGTAAATACAAGAAAATAATTAATTTACCACAACAATCCCCCGCGATGTCCTTCATAATTTGGTAACGTCGGTGTGAAATTACGGTGTTTGAGACCAAACCAGCCCGCTAGCTTCAGTTTTTGGTGTTAAAATGACCTGCTAGTTATTCACGAACGCGCACACATGTTTTTTGATGGTGTGCGACGACCAGGCCCCCCAAGCTCCGCCATTTTGTCCGGATCCATTAGAAGCCAAAATAAGCCCCCTTGCATAATTCATGAGCCTTATGAATTATGCATTCTGTAGGATGCTCCCCGCGAAAAGTGTACTGTAATGATGTTCACTACATGGTAAAAGACAATACGCGTATCAGCATAATCAGAGAGGTCAAATAATCTACTGTACGGAATTATGGGTAATTTATTCATCACGCTGCGCGCTAGCAACGCAAGTGATTCAGCGAATCAGCGTGGATTATTCTGATGCGATCACCGTTAGGTGAAATACGCGCTCAAACTTGTATTATCGATCACCAGTATAACAGTTGGTGTACCCAGGATGCATCTGGGAAGTGGACCTTAAAGTTCCACTCGTTGTTGTGTTGTTTGAGCTTTAATGGCATGTAGGCCTATATCATAATTCATTTATGAATATTTACGCCAACTAACTTAAACATCATTACACCTCTACTTATTAATATTCCAGCATAAGATGTTTATGAAAATCTCTTTATTGACCAAAAAATGATAATAACCATCCACTTTTTACAGATCTCAAGCTTGCTATTTAAGCTCCACCCCTCATACCCAGGATGCATCGCGATATCGCGGAGTGGACCGTCATTGAATAAGAAATATAGATTAATGTTTAGATCGTTTTCCTTTTTTAGTCTAACAATAACTGGGTCTGTTTTGTTTTATTAAACAAAACATGCTATAAGCCATATAACAACACATTCTCTGGCTATGATTATAAATTTTAAATATGCTGATGTTAAGTTTCCTTATTTTAGACAAACAAATTAAGTGGCACAGGGGATGGATTTTCCCCATCCACTCTCATTGTACCTTAAAAATTCCCTTTCTCTCTCTTTCTCCGTCTTTCGAAAAATATCTTCTGCAAGGTTTGTTCTCTTGACTGAACAACCTGTTGCAATTCCTTTCTGTCTCACTTTCAGTCGTACTTGTTATTACCACTCATTTGCATGCACTCGCTATCAACTACGATCAACCATACCATATTCACTCCATTACTGTCCACATTTCACTTGGGTTCTCTTCACTTTTTCTTTTTGCAGCCTTTGCAGGAGCTTTGAACATTTTTAATGTAGAGACTAGAGAGACCGGAAAGTATGTTAACAATTTTATTCAAATGTTCTAACTTGAAAAAAAGAAAAGTGAAACATTGTTTAATTTCAACATCTTGACATAAAAGATTTCTTTTAATTTTAAAGACAGTTGAATTTAACACTGGAAGTTTTGAATTGGGTTGCTACCTCTCCCCCCCCCCCAAGAAAAAACAACAACAACCCAGAAGTGGTACCAGGGTTTAAGTTAGGAGGCCCATGTCCTGTATAATTTTTATTAAAAAAAAAAAATCTCTTGTTTATTAATTTTACATTGGAAAACCATCCCTTTCCCTTAACAATCAACACTGCCATTATACTTATATTATTACTTCTAGCAACAGAAATGCTATAATTCATAACGTTTTCACTAAATCCTTCTAATATAAACATATGATAAATATAATATTGTTTACACTTTTGCAACCAGTTACATGGTCCATGTAGAAACAACACCAGGAAGAGGATAGCAAGCCCCCCCCCCTCCCTGTTTTCTTAAGTTAGGAAGTATAAAAACATGCTTCTATTAAAAATAGTAGTTTGGATATGAAAGGCAATGATGAAATGGCAGTCTTTCTATGTCTTTCTATATTTAATGCATTTAGAGAGTTGACTTTCAAACCTTCTTACATACAATACTTGAAACAGCAATAATGTAATAATTTACAAATTTACAAATACAGAAGTCCATAGAAGTAAATGAATTTCAACATGTATAATTATAATTAAAATATCATTGATTAATTCAATCTTTGATATAGATTGATAGATCTTTATCACTCAAATTTCAAGGAAAATCTTTCTGCCCAGTACTCCTATAAGATGGTTGACATTGTTAAAATGTTAATGTTTATTCATTGATGATTAGTTATCTTTAATTATTTGAAAGTTGACAAGATGATAAATTCAATAGCTTTATTGAATGTGGTATTCTACAAACATATAATATAAATAATAAATAAATATCATGTAAATATTCAAATTTAAACCCATCTTTACTGTCCTCTTTCATTATATGAGGGTGGCATCTTTAAGACGTAGTCCCATGTAGATGTCTCCTGCATTCATCAATACAGTTGTAGCCTAGTTTTCAGAAAAAAGGGCTGTAATGATAACCCAAGTCTGTTGAATGGAAAATGAAATAAGATACAGTGTATAAGAAAATCAACGATGACTAATAACATACACCCTGATACCTGCTCTGACAAAACGACGAAGGACTGAAATTCATTTGGGTTTCTAGTGGGCAAACCTAAACTATTTTTCCTACAAGACTAGTTACTGACCACATGTTAGATTATTTCTGACAATAGGCCTGCTGGAGCTTGGATCAGACAAGGTATGTAATAAGTAGTACGTGTACAATTTACTTGTATTATGAACTTGTGCTCATAATTGAATAATATACTCGGTTAAGTATGGGACCCAACAACTTGGACCAGAGAATTTACTGAAAATAATGCTACTGAAACATACGTAATGTAGACTTATATTTCATCTATATCGACATTTTATTTTAAATCTAGATCACAATTGTGATATTCAGTCAAGTATTCTTTTACAAGTAACTGACAATCTTTGTCAGATCTATAACTTTCTGCATGATATGTGTTCTACAATAAGTTTACTGGGGGTACCTACATTGTATATTAGCACACTTGCTCGTATGAAGTGTAGTAGGCCCATGATTCTGTCAATATCTGTTCTTTGTTCCTCTCCTGGGTTTGTAACCAGCATGCTTTCATCATCCAATGTAGAGAAGCATCATCCTACATAAGAGAAAACAATGTAGGTACTTCAATTAAAAAGTGATAATAATAGATACATATCAACCATAATACATCCTATAAACAGACTTTCATTAATCTTATGTTGTGTTCTTCTTCATCTTCATTGCTCAATAAGTGAAAGGACCATTTACAACAAAAAAAAGTAATGAGGGGTCCTGTGTATACCCTACATGTGTGATCATGGAGTGCCTTGAATAAATAGACATTGTTCTTCTACACACAGGACCTCCTGTAAATAAGGACAAATTCCCTTTGTAAACAAAGAAAGGAAAGATATCAATATTTGTGTGCTAAGTGCAGAACTAGAATAAAATATACCCTCCACTTTATACGCTTGCAACATAAACTTAGTTCCATTTCCTTTTTAGTGAATTAATACGTGGTCGTTTAATATTTGTGTGCTAAATATCCTGAAAATAAATATCCTGAAAATTTTACCTGCATGGCACTTACAGCTTCATCTTGCATAATGCTGTAATGTCTACTCATCAGTTAACTCCTTCCAGCTTGATCTTCATCAGTTTCAATCTGTTGGAACAAAAAGAAAACAAAATCAATATGACAATCACGGCGTCCCTTTCTCCTTAACAAAATAAAAATAGATCTAGCATAAAAGTTATTTTTCATGTCATGGTTGGCCTTAATTTTAATATGGTGTGGAAATCAACATTCCAATTTAATGGACCACAATACAAATTAAAATTAAATGGAAGATTTAACTTGTGCTTCAAAAAGTGCTTTATATGGCCTATACATATAAAGTAGTCTTAAGTAGAATTGCTTTATTAAGACAAGAAGAAGTGGACTACATAAGTAAACATAATTGTGGACTAGGGGTCTTCTCTTACACAAATAGATTTATCAACATGAACTGCACAATTTGGAGAAGAAACAAAAATCTCTAATAGGTCTAGATCTATATTAAACTAATTAATAGGGGTCAGGCGCGTATGCAGGGGGAGGGGGGGTTGGGGTTAACACCCCCCCCCCCTTGAGCTTTTTTTTAATGTGTATGTTTTTCTGGAACCCCCCCCCCCCTTTTTTGAGTGTTGATTTAAAAAAAATAAAAAATCCTAGATAATGGATGACCTAAAAAAGATGACTCCCCCCCCCCCCCCAAAAAAAGTCCTCTTACCCCCCCCCCCCCCCTTGAAAAATCCTGCGTACGCCACTGATAGCTAGGGTCTAGATCTACTAGGTCTAGACTCTAGTATAATGACAACTTGACAAGCACGCTGGACCCACACAAAATCTAAATATTAAATAGTCTAGGGTCTAAACAAATCCTAGTGTTGATGTTTTTTAAATATATTTCATTAATAAGTTTCAGGTTTAGATCTACATCTAAATGAATAGGATTTTGAGTTGTGTGATTATCTATGGTCACAAACAATTTTGGTCTAAAAGTTGACACGCACCAATGATGCAACTGAGCGAACGGATGGCACTAGTATAGCCAACAGAGGTCAGAGTCCACATCTACTAAAGATATAAACAAGAATTAATCCACTTGGATTATCAAAAAAATCATGCTTCGTAGATTATTTTAAGGTGTAACGTTAAATCTAGATTTAAATTAAATCGGTGATTGGTGAATTAGATTCATGATGACGATCAAATATCAAATAAAACTTGATTATAAAGTTTAATCTTGATGCAAATGAGCACCGAAATTCCGCGGGGTGGGCCTGCCGGAACCCCGGGGCCCTAACTGGAGTACTAGGGTGAAATGACGGCAAACCGCAGTCAAACTACTTCATGACGATGAAAATCAAAGTGCAATTTCAAGAGCAATATTTTACTAGTCTTTTCCCTAAAAATCTGTTGAGAACCGTCTCCAAATGTAACGAAATTACCGTACATCACGAAGACTATTGCAGCTTTTTCAAAATTGATGACTAAATTCACTTAATCTACTCATATTTCAATCAATTACTCACCCATTCTCAATGAACTAACTCCTCTCAGTTTGTGCGAGTGAAGTAGCGTCGTGCATAAATCTGCATAATTAAACTGACGCAATGAGGTCAAATATATTATCCGGTTTCTTAAACGATACTATCGATAAAATACATATTCATGAGGCTCATATCCAATCAAAAAGCCGCCTCGGGTGCTTATTTTGTCTTCAAATGATCCAAAAGAGGCGGAGCCTAATCCCATTCGTCTGCATGGTTTCCGCGCGTGCTGCTTTCCGTCTAGTAATTATATTTAAACGTCTTTGGCGACGACCTACCCCTGAGCTGCAACCACAAACGTGACAATGTCCATATAACGTCGGGCAGCCATTTTCGCCCGTCAGCGCCCAAATTGGTACGTAATATGTATTTTAAGTTATTTTTATAGCCCGAATTATTATCATAGACAATGAAATTCCATTTTGTTTAAATGTAATTCCGTTTTAAATTGTGTTATTTATAGCTTAAAACGGTTTCAAAACCATCACGTGTGAGTGAATATTTTACTGTTGTCCCACATACTGATATATGTGTTATAACGAAACATGCAAAATCGTTGCCGGACTTTTCCCCTTAAAAAGCTAATTTCTTAGACAGAAATTGAATTTTGTTATAAGAATCCCGTAAATAAAGATATAACTGATGTTCCTATACCTCAGAATTTTTCTCACAACTGTTAAATTAATTAATATTAATTATATGATGCCATTAATTGTCATTGAAAAATGATGGCTAAGCCTAAGGAAAAACACAAGTTATTTAAAATTGTTAGGAAGTTCAATCTAAGGCCCGACATATCCAACTTTTGGGCAAAAAAGGGGGTTGGAGTTGAGATAGAGAAAAATGGAGAGAGCTAAAGGGGAGAGGGCATGCGACCCCTCCCCCGATTCAATTAGAATTGGATACATAATGATTTTTTTTTTTTTTTTTTTTTTTTTTTTAATTATTTTTTTTAAATATTTTTTTTAAAAAATAAAATCATTATTGATGTTTGCCATGTGGCTCCCACTCCCCCCTCCTACAAAGGTTAAAGGGAGGTTAAAGGGTTTTCACCACCTACCCTCCCCTCCAAAAAATAAGATATAAAACAATAATGATAAATAACAACAAACAAAAAAAATTAAGAAATTAATAATTTAACACAAATATTGAACTTAAAAGAATAATAAATAATAATAAATGAAAACCAAATACCTACTTCTATTTGGGCATGCAAAACTAGCCAAACGTGAGGATGATGCCTCCCTATCCATCTTGCAATCCTCTGTGTAGTTGTTCCATCCTTAATTCTTACAATGTTACAATGTGCAAGTACTCATAATTATCAACCAGAACACACATTTTGAAATGAAAAGTCACAGAAGCAATTTACAGTTTTGTTTTATTTTTATCTCATTTAATATTGTTTACTCATTTGTTTTTATTTATTTCTTTTCATGCATATTTATTAGATTGCTGCCTGAGGATTCAGCTCCGGCAGAGAGATCGATCAAGAGAGCAGGCAAAATGACAAATCATCGAAATATTCCTGGAAACGAAGATCTTTCCAATCTAATCACTATTTTGAAGAAGTATAAAGTTAATCATTAATATCAACCAATACACCTATTGTATGAATATTTTGTTTTTTTATTTACTGGTCAATGGATGAAAGATATTTCAGATGACATTTGATATAGTCTGTCATGTTTAAATGAGTATAAGAGGTCAGTAACTCTAATATCATACGGATGTTACTCGGACATGATGTCCATGTAACATTGGTATTTCGAGGTGTTGAGGTGAATATAGACCATAAATCTTGCAGCTTTCCTTTCATTTGTGTCATCATCTCATTTAATATGTTTCATGCATCAATTAATTGGCACATTTCTTAGAATGCAGCCAAGATTTTCTATGCAAGAGAAAAGATAACCCTTTAGAAGAAAAACATGATCTGAAAATTGCTAGTTCCTCATTTGTTTCATGTTTATAAGTTGATATAATGTTGCTGTGTTCAAGTTTTGAGTATTCTAAACTATTGCTCCCATCATCTTAATGTTTTCCACACCAACAAAAAGTGGAGTACAGACTGTAACAAAGTTTCAGGTCAGAAAATAAATGAGCAAGTAAAAAAAGATGTCCTTGTAACGTTGGTATTTTGTTGTGTCTGTTTTTTCATTTTAAATGTAAGTGTGCAAAGGAATACACACAATTCCAATGGAATCTATTGTAGGATTGGTGTTAGAAACAGGATATAACAATAAACAAATTATTCACCAACTCTGAATTTTGAACCTTCATGTCACAATTTATGACCCAACCCGATGGAATGACCCATATAGAAAACAATGCCTAATCGGTGATCATTGGTCCCCCATGATCCTCTTTTTCTTATGTTAATTGAGAGCTGAGTTGATGAGATAACCACCTGTCCAGTGACCTTGCAGGGTGGTCTAATCCCATCTATAAACTAATACAGATAGCTTTAATAGGCAGAAGTTCCCTACTTTTTGTCAGTCTAGTCTCAAACAAAATTCTGCTTTGAAATTTGAAAGGATTCACCGATGCACATCAATGGGAAATGAGAAATTGAATATGATTGATGATTTACTCCAATCATGCTTAAATATTGCATTATTAGGAAGTACACAATGTAGGAATTACAAATGAAAAATACGATAGTTCAGGCTTCAGAGCACAATCTCAAAAGACATTAACAGAACAATTCACCTGCAGGAGCACATACATGTACACTGTATATTTGTACATGTAGGCTAAATTCTCAATGCATTTCATCTCTGTTGTGCAACGGTCTGTATTCTGCAATGCCACAGTCTTGGGAGACTCGACCCAACACATGTACTGTGCACTACACATGTATGTAACTTGCAATGCACATGTTCCTGTAGGCTTGTAGGCCTGTATGTAGACAGGGTTCTACTTGGAGTGGAAAACAAGAAAGAAAAAGAAAGGAATAAATAAAGGAAGAAAGAAGGAGAGAAAGAAAGAAAGAATAAAACAAAGAACAGTAGATGAATAGGATATGAAAGAAAGAAAAAAGAAGGGCAAGAAAGAAAAAAGATTTCCGTGCAAGTAGTTTTATTTTGTGCACAACTCTCTTGGACTGTGGAAATCTTGAATTGCATAAATATTGGATATAACAAAAAAGTTTACCCAACTTTGGTAGCTTCTAATTGAAAAATTATAACCGGTGTGACCTTGAATCTAACATTTTGTATTTTATTGTAAAAAAGAACTATCAAATTATTAATTCTAGTTGCTACATGTACATGTATGTACATGTACATGTACATACTGTACATGTACATGTACATGTATATTGCTTTTTAATAGCACTCAATATTTTATAATAATTGGTTATATTATGATTATTGGTGTTGTATGACTATTATTATTATTACTTTTGTTGTTAAAATGATTATGATTATTGTTATTTTTATTATTATTATTATTATCATTATGATTACTATTTTCATCATCATCAACAACTTCATCATCATTATTATTATACAGTACTGTATGTACACCTACATGTACATCCTAATGATCATTAGTTATGACTGTACTGAATACACAACTAAGCCTGACTGGTATTATTCCCTTCCCTCATTATGATGAAAGTGATGAACGGAGAAAGGAAGGTGAATTAAAAAATGGACCACCGCAGCATGCATCTGGGTCATCCTCAGTTGCCATGGTAACTTCAATTTTTGGATGCGTGCCTTAGAAATCATCAGGATGTTGCCTCGAGGGTTGGAGGACATAATTATGGGAAACGGAAAAGAAGGAGCATGCTTGCAAAATTTGTCAAGTTTGGTAATGGATGTGGAGCTGCATGAATAATGAGGGATTTTTTTTCCTTCTCTTCAGAATTCAAATGTACAGTACATCATGTATGCATAGAGCATTTGTATGCCATATCATTATCATTTATATGTATTGTATAGTATATGAGGTACAAAATATAAATCATTTACACGTTTGTAGATTGTAGATATTTGAGAGTGATAAATCGTTGTCAGTGAAAGTACAAAGGTAAAGAGGAAAAGAGTGTGATGATAAAAAGTATTTTAAAAAATAATTGGAAAAAGAAGAAGAATTGATTTACATGTACAAAGTCTGAAAGGTGTCATATTACTTCAAGTTTTGGATTGTGACTTGATTAAAACTTGTTTTTGTTGCGCTAGGAATTTAAAAAAGAAAAAATGCTTCACAATCCTTAAATTTGCAATACGTTGAGAGATTCAATGTCATTGTGTTTCTATCAAAACTGGATATTTTGTCAACTATTCAACAACATTCTCGCCTATTTATATTGTTTTCAGAGGTATCATATACATGTACATGTATTATCTAAACATGGTAGTAACAAAAGAAAAATATCATTATTGCCAATTTATAGAACGATATGTGGTCAATTTAGCCCTAAATATAAATCCTGTCTTGAAAGGGATGCAATGTACCGTTCGTGTCAATTCTGTATCAGGTCTGTTTGTGTCTATTGTGCTCGGTAAATAATCCATATCGATTCATACATTTGTATTTATAGAGTATTGCTGTTATTACAGCCTATTTTGTTATTTCTTTTTCTGAAAAGTGGAGGGGGAAATGTACTTCACTATTATGCAGGTTGCCATTGAAATATCACTTTTCATTTCCCCATTCTCCAATGTACAATTTGAGTCACGCACACTGTACAGTACAGAACATGGCTGAGATTTGCATTCAAATGAAAACCACAAAATACATGTATGAAATAACTAAATGCTTTTCTTGTTGAGGCACGTAGGACCAGCTTTTTGTGATTTGTACAGAATAGAATAGATACAGGGGGCGCAAACCCCTCAACCAAATGGTTAACAAAGAAGAAGAAAAAAACAGATGATAATATCCCTTTTCACATTCTCCCCCAAACAGTTGCTTTGTATTTCATTTTGACCAGTGCCCACCCTAAAATTCCAGTGCCCCCTCAACAGCTGGAACGATTACATACCACGCCACTGGTTGTAAATACCTTTTTGTGTACACTTTTACATTTTGTATGGCAATGTATTTTTTTTCTCTATATTTTGTAGTATTGTTAAAGACGGAGTGGCTAGAAATAAGTATCTTTTTTTTTTGGGGGGGGGGGGGGGGGGAGTGGTACCCTTGATAAAAGAGGGTAGTTTACAGCCCTATAATACAGGTACATTTTTTGGTGTTGAAATTTAGGATTTAGCCCTTGTCAATAGATTTTACAGTGTTGTGGCTCTTTACCTCAATTGTGAATATCTCCGTGATGGTTTTGTTTCCAAACGTTAGCAGATACATGTATGGTAATATTCATATTGATAGATATCAATGTAATTATTAAAATGTAGATAAAAGCTTTCTCAAAGGAAAATAATTCATAAAAGAGGATGACAGATCTTGTTTGGCCAGGCAGATGGCCACGACCTACATTGTATGTCGTTCTGTAACAGCTTTCATAGCTTATAACATGACAAATTGATATTCTGTTAATGGGGACTTCTCCTATAGACCACGACATCTCCACTGTACATTGCTTGTAATGATTTGTTATTATTGTTAAAATTCAACTTATTTTCAACATTTCTCTTCTTGCTCCCTTTTTCCGTTCACATTCACAGTAGTACTTTCCTCTACCTGAAATTCCTTGGAATATGGGGCTTTGTCCTGCTGCTTGACTTTCTCCTGGAGTTCCGCTTTGAGTATCTCTGGCCCGTCTGGCTGCTGCTAAGAAGCATCTACGACTCCTACAAGTACCAAGGCCTGGTAAGATCCCTAGTTACCGGTAGACATACCTACTGTACATGTACAGTGTGACCGCTATCGTACATGCACTTGTAAATTGTAGCTGCCAAGTGTCAACTATTCATATTGTGAATCTGATATGTACATGGTAGTGCCTTTTCAAGAGGATACAAACTGCTGTTCAGTCTATAAATAAATTAAGAAGAAATAGAGTTTATATGTTTATTAAAATTCCAGGAGTTTTATTCTATAGCTGTACTGTAGGGCAATGGATTGAATGGATTTTTAGAAGTTCAATTCCTATTTTAGGGACTTCCTGCTGATCTTTTGAGTCACATATTTAATTTATTTTTAAAACTTCTGTACGAATGTATGCAAAGTGTTGAAAGTAGGCCTATACTGTATTCCTTTTTTTGTGTCTTGAGATTTCTCATTTTTATGTGGGAGGATGACAGGTACATGTATACTGCGTTACTTGTGGACTGTAGTAGTGGCACGCAAATGCATCCAGAACGCTACATACATGTATAAATAATCATAACTTAACAGCATCGAACTGGAACCATGTCATGATGATGAGGAGCAGGTGAAATAACAGTACGACACAGACCAGGCTGAATAATGTCAAACCTGTCATTCAAATACAGTGTATGTCAAATAACGACTGTAATTCACCAACATCGTAAACAATTATGCCTTTTTCCGTTCCGGACGTTTCTTTTTGTGCCTCTACGTCTTGATCTCAAAATGGATGAGAGAGATTTGGATTAAATGAAATTCAGTTTATATCTGAATTTGTGAAAGCATATGATTTACAAAATGTACCAGCAACCTTTCAAAAAAACATACATGTTCTTTATGGAGACTTCTGAGTATTACATTATAATATTTTGTGTAGGCAAAGAGTCTCTCAAGGGTCCTCCAAGTGAGGAATTATTAAAAATAGAAATCTTCTGTTGATTGTAAATCTATTTTTCAAAATGTTGATGTTTCTCGAACAAAACATTTCACTTGACATTTCCGTCATGTTAGCGTAGTTGAGAGTACAGGAATTGATGAGCTGTGTAGAGTTTATAATCTTCTTCTCACTCTTTTTACGAGATAATTATCAAACCAGTCACAAATAGCTGACAAAACATAAGGCCTTTTTATCTTGTCTTGTTCAGATTTTATATTGATTTCACTTGGAACCGCATCAACACATCAGTGAATTTTTAAGATTTGTAAAAGGTGTTGCCATGAAAATGGCTATATTAACAATTTGCAAAGTTTCATGTAGTGAACTTTCTAGTTTTACAGTTTATATCTTCAGACATTACTGCATCAAAAGCTAGATTGTATATATTTCAAGATAAAGATTGTCAATTTAACTTGTTCCTGTTCAGAATATACAAGTATCTTGTTTATCATTTTCTATTTTGGAAGGAATTCTTCAATGTTCTTCATATTCAGTGCCTTCAATTTTTCTGTCAAGATTTGAATGCAATCTTTTCCTTTTTAGAATAATAAACATGTATCTTTAACCATTGTTCATCAATATTTCTTTTGGCAGGCCTTCCCAATATTCTTCTTTTTCATTGCCCTTATTCTTTCTGTCAAGATTTGAATTCAGCCTTTTCTTTTTAGCGTTTATATACATGTACACTGTACATTTATCTTTAACCATTGTTTGTCAATATTTCTTTTTGCAGGCCTTCTCGGTGTTCTTCATTTTCATTGCCTTCACGTCGGACATGATTTGCCTGCTCTTCATCCCCGTGCACTGGCTCTTCTTTGCAGCCAGCACCTACGTGTGGGTCCAGTTTGTGTGGCACACTGGTGAGTAGTATACAAATAATTCACAGCAGTGAGGGCAATAGTAAGAATTACCCACACAAGGTACCTTTGGAACAGTCTAACATGCCCAAGGCAGTAGCTGAGGGCGTTTGGACTGTTTTGAAGGCACCGAGTGTGGGTAATTTTACTAATGCCCGAACAAAATGATGTGTATTATTTGTTTTATAAGATTACGTTTTTTATTTTTTATAAAGTGATGTTTTATAACAAGATTTTACTAACGACCGGTCATTAGAATTGAAAAATGACCGGCCATTATCCGAATTACGCGTTAGGCAAATAAATACCTGATCATGTGTACGCTTTCAACTAATCAATTGATTAGGATCCATGTCATCATCTTATAACGTCTCTAGTCTCCACACTGCATTGTGTGTCCTGTGGAAAGGCACCAACAAAAAAAATTGTCAATTTTTTCTTCAATTGTTATAATAGAGGGATAAAAAAGTAGTTTAGAAAGTTGTAACCTTGCTGCTAAAGTTAGGGTATGTACTTTAAGAACTGAAGTGTGTTATTCAGATGAGCCCTAGCTGTAATCCAGGGCTCCAAGCTATTAAACTTTTTTGCAACCTACGGAGATGTCAGGAAGCGGAAATCCTGTTTAAAAACACATGATCAGCAACAAATTCAGGATTTCGATACTATCGGCTAAAAAATACATTCTTTGTCACGATTGAGCAGATTTTATCTACCAGTGCTAATGTCAGGTGTCACCATGTGATGTTCACGTTCACTTGTTTAATACATGGGGAGATGTCAGGAAGCGGAAATCCTGTTTTAAAAAACATGATCAGCAACAAATTCATGATTTCGATACTATCGGCTAAAAAATATATTCTTTGTCACGATTGATCAGATTTTATCCACTAGTGCTAATGTCAGGTGTCACCATGTAGTGTACACGTTCACTTTTTTAACATGCTGATCACAATATCCTTGATCTCATATTCTGTTGCATTTCCTCCTTTAGATCGAGGCATCTGTTTACCGACGGTGGCTTTATGGCTGCTGTTTGTATACATTGAAGCTTCAGTGAGACTCAGAGGGTTAAGATCAGTGGTTCCATTTCACCTGGATTTATGCAGGCCATTCGCTGCTCACTGGTAAGTAGATATTTGATGTAATATTAAGCAGATATATCTTGCTCCTTTAAATCTTAAAGGTCGCGTTGAATTCTGGTCATGCAGTTGCATTGTAAAAGAAACGTTGTGGAATCGATCAGAAAAGGTTGATCGTCTAGCATTATAAGCATTGGTGTGTACTGCTAGGATCTGGAATCATCAAAATGATCAGAATTTCTGGTCCAGTCTTGGTAAACTTACAAGCACTGTACACAGAAAGATGTATATGGGACTACACAAACATGTGGCATAAAAATCGGGCCCCATGTTTAAGCTGTTACTTGTCATACAGTATGTAGAATAGAAAGGCATTTGAAGAGCCATGCTTTCAGGGAACATTTTTTCTCACATGTTCTTCCACACATGCATAATAGCAACAATAACGCTCACCAATTATTTTTCACCTCTCACCAGAGCTCAACCTTCTCTTTAAACGTTATGTTCTACATTACTGTATCTTATAACACACAGATAAAGCGAGTATGGCAAAGGACCTGTGTAGCGTGCAGTTACTTTTTTCCATCCCCTGTTGTCATTCATTTACAAATGAAAACCTGCTTTGGCTTTATGTGTGAACAGGTCTTTTATGCTTCCAGAGAATCAGTCCCTGCATGGCATCCCCATAATCAAACAAAGCATCCTAAACTGAGAGTATATTTACTTATTTTATATTGACATGATTTATGAGGTTTCCAATGCTTTTTATTACAATTTTTCCCCATTTGCTATTGTTGTACAAGGTCACATCAGGTATAACAAGTAAAGAAGTGTTGCACTGAAGAATTGTGGAGGCGTTGTGGGGTTTAGGACTGTCAATTACAGAGTTAACGGAGAACAAGTTTTTGATAACAGTGGATATGATGGTGAAATATAACAATTTAAACCCTTTCAGAAGCATTCACTTATTTTCCTTTGAGATTACCAGGTAAGAATTGCCACCATTCCCAATCTGCAAGGTTGATTTGATTACAAAATGTCTTTTTTCCAATGCCATCATAAGGCAATTTTTTATATTAGGGATAAAAGATACATTAACAAAACCATTTACAATATCTAATGAGCACTTCCTGGAGTATATACTGTATTTATTTATCTTTTTGCATACATATTTTGTTGTCAATTTTGTAAAAACAAGGGGTTTGCAATCCTGTATCTCAACTGCCGACCATCTTTACCAAAGCAGTGTGGCTATGTCAAGAACATTTTTGATAAATCATATGAATACAATTCTTTGATCCTGTTTGTTTTCAGTATTGGCTATCCATTAGTTACTCTAGGGTTCAACTTCAAAAGTTATGTGAGCTGTTGTATGAATAAATTCTTTGATCCTGTTTGTGTTTTCAGTATTGGCTATCCGGTAGTTACTCTAGGGTTCAACTTCAAAAGTTATGTGAGCTATCGTATGAATAAATCCTTTGATCCTGTTAATGTTTGTGTTTTCAGTATTGGCTATCCGGAAGTTACTCTAGGGTTCAACTTCAAAAGTTATGTGAGCTATCGTATGAATAAGTTCTTTGATCCTGTTTGTGTTTTCAGTATTGGCTATCCGGTAGCTACTCTAGGGTTCAACTTCAAAAGTTATGTGATCTATCCTATGAATAAATTCTTTGATCCTGTTTGTTTTCAGCATTGGCTATCCGGTAGTTACTCTAGGGTTCAACTTCCAAAGTTATGTGAGCTATCGTATAAATAAATCCTTTGATCTTGTTTGTTTTCAGTATTGGCTATCCTGTAGTTACTCTAGGGTTCAACTTCAAAAGTTATGTGAGCTATCGTATGAGGCTGAGGAAGCAGAAAGAGGTTCAAAAGGAGAATGATTTTTATATGCAGCTCCTGCAACAGGCACTGCCCCCAGAGCAGCAGGCAGCCAATGGCGTCGCGGTCGCTCCAGCTGAAAAACCTACAAAAGGTGAGAATATTCTTGTGTATCGTTTGATTTTTAACAGTGTACTGTGAGTAAAACACAAGTTTACCAAGAATAAAATACCAAGCACTTTTCATACTTACAGTTTTAACTGATGAGTGACTTGTGTGGTGGTGGTGGTTATTTAACCTGACTGCTAAGAGAGCATAAATGCTTGTTAGTAAGCGACCAGAGAACCAACTGCTTTAGCAGAGATGCCAACTAGTACGGATTTCCCGTAATTGGTACGGAAATTAACGATTTTTTTGCGCATAGGGATCTATCGTAGCAAGTGCTGTACAGTATGGTGGCCATCCAGCACTCGCTGCATGAGAAAGATGGAAAATTATCAAGTATTCTCTTAATAGAAGCCAATTTTTCATTGAAAACTTATGTGTTGTGATGAACTGAAAATCAATATTTAGCAACTTTGTGGGAGTAAAATCACAACAAATTTCAGATAATCATGCGCGCATGCGTCCGCTTGCCATTCTTTTAAGATTCATGGCGCCGCATAGGAAATTACTGATTTATTCCCCAAATTACTGATTTTGAGCCTTATGGTTACTGATTTGTGCTCTGAAAGGTTGGCATCCCTGCTTTAGGTCCTCCCTGGGCGACCTGGTAATGAGGATTAATGCACATTGATGCGTATAAGAGTGTGAAAAATTGCCCTGTATATGATATCTTTCCGTGACTTTCATAAAGTCTTTCCTGCTTTAGTGACCATCTGCCTGTAAAGACCACATTGTTTGTTTCCCTAGATCGCATGTTGTTCATTAAAATATGTAGCCGGAACTACTTTTCTAATTTGTATCTCTATTGACTGGTCTTATCATTACATACCTATTCTGAGACGTTTGTGATATTGATGGCAATGAAACAGATAAAGCTTGGAACTGCTTGTATTTTATCCTCAACAGCTGTGAGTAAAAAGCCTGACGAGCCTGTAGCGAATGGAGTCAGTGGTAAGAAGGAGTCTCCGAGTAGCAAGCAACCAAAGAACCACCCCGCAGGGGACGGAGGTGGTGGTGGAGGCAATGAGAGAAGCAATGTGACTAAAGACAGCCGTAATAAACATGTCGGAGCAAACAATGCCAGCACGCATGCCAAGTCCACGTCGACCTCTCCGCAGGATGGCAATTACATAGAAACAAAGACTTCTCAACTCTCATCCTCCTCCTCCTCCTCCTCTACTTCGTCATCATCATCGTCGTCATCGTCGACATCAACGACGAGCAATCACTCTGTGAACGAGTTCGACAACGTGAAGGAAAATCTTGCCAACGAGCAGACGCAAGCCAAGAATCTGAAGCAGATCTCGGTGGGGTCGTCGACGCGGCAGCGCAACCCTTCACCCGTGATGAAAGAGAACAGTTCCTCGGGGCAGGGGAGTAGAAAGCCAAAGCCGCTGACTTCAAAGCTAGAAAATAAAGATAAAGATAAAGATACAAATGTTAGCGCGGAGCAAGCGAGAACGATGAATAGCAACAACCAGCAAGTTAAGACAGATCCTTCCAAGTACACCATAGCTAGGTAAGAGTAGCGCAGCAGTCGTTATTTCATTTCATTCATTCATTAATTCAAGTGTATATAGGCCTATCGTCATCAGCCCGAGTTGGCCAAATAGCCTGCTATTTCTGATCCGGGAAACTAGCCAGATCACAAAATAGCAGGATATTTGGCAAATGAAGACGCAATGGGGAATCTTCCCAAGATATCTTGGGCTAGTTTGCAAAATAGCCCATTATTTGTGGTCTGTCTTCACCAGCCCGAAGAATCGCACTATGTACGAACACTGCATACATTTAATTTCTGGAGTTCGATTTCTAACTTTGGGCTAATTTTCCGGATCACAAAATTGGGGGCTATTTGGCCTAATCGGGGTGATGAAGACAGACCTTATCAGGGATCAACACTAATTCTTTTCCGTGAGTTGTCACTGCTTTTTGTCATTTGTCATTGAAATATTAAAGGCTTTGTGAAACGGGTCCCTGTAAGACTGACATTGTAGGTCTTCCATGCTTTCAGTTTCCTGGGCTGTTGGTCTCGCTGGCTGTAGCGGTCAATCAGGAATGAGCCTTTGCATTCTTTTAAAGCTCCACCGCAGTAGTTTGGCCAGAAGGGATTAGACCTCCCTGCATGATCATTGTACAATTTTAAAGAGTTATTTTAAGCGAGAAGTCAAGTTAAAGATAAACTTTAGTACTGGTAATGCGATTGCATTGTAGAAGAAAAGGTGTGGAAAGGATCAGAAACAGTTCATCATGTAGCATGTAGGTGTTTGTGTGCACTGCAAGGTTCTGGAGTTATCAAAATCATAATAAATTTGACCGAGTCTTGGTAAAGTAACAAGTACTGTACACAGAAAGCTATATATGGGACAACACACATGGTGTCGGGGCTAGTACTACCTTGATTTCCTTGTCTTTCTATGCTCATAACTCAGCCAGTATACATTTTCTTCCAAAATTGTTTGGCACATGTCATTTATTTGTAATCTTGAACATTCAGTGTAAGTTTCGTTTGATTCTGTGAGAATTAATTTTCTTTTTTTACCAGAACTGGAGTTTATCTTACTAAGAGATGTCTTATTGATCTTCTACAGGTTGGAGTCTGATATAAAGAAGCTGAAGGCTGACCTTCAGGCCAGTCGTCAGGTAGAGAGTGACCTTCGAAACCAAGTCAACAGTATATTAGCTGATGAAATACAAGATAAGGAGGTCATGGAACAGTATAGAAAAGATAATGAGTCCCTTCAAAACAGGTGCGTCTCTATCTTTCTCCCCCTCTCTTTCTCCCCCTCTCTTTCTCCCCCTCTCTTTCTCCCCCTTCTCCTCCCTCTCTCGCTATCTTTCTATCTCTATCTCTCTATCTGTCGATCTCTTTCTCTCTCTTTCTATCTCTATCTCTATCTATCTCTATCTCTCTGTCTGTCGATCTCTCTCTTTCTATCTCTATCTCTCTGTCTGTCGATCTCTCTCTCTCTCTTATCATTTGATAGGCAATTAGGCATCGTACAACAGATATGTTTTTATATTTGACATTTTATGGATTCTGATATTAGGAGCTAAAAATAAAAATAAATGATGTATGTATTTCAAAGGAGAGCATTTGCATGTGTGTACAGTTCAATAGCCGTTTGGTTTCTGAAATCCTCAAATTGAACGTAACCTTTAACCTTTTGACCTCTCATCACAGATTCCATAATTTGGTCAGCAAGTTTTCAGTAGTTTATTCACACCATGCTGCACTAAACTGTGCTTCACTGCAAGTACTTAAAATTGGCTCTCAGCCCACTGTAAACAGACAATAAATGAAAACTATGTATTTCAAAGGAAATCATTTAACGCGACCTTTAACCTTTTGACCTCTCATCATAGATTGCATAATTTGGTGACCCAGAAGCAGCAGGACAAGCAGAACATAATTCAGCTTGAGAAGAAGGTCAAACAGGAGAGGGACGGGAGAACCTCTCTGGAGAACCTGCTCAAGGAAGAACGGAAAAGTAGAAAAGCTGAAGAATCCTGCAGACAATATTCTCATGCAAGGTATTAAGGCCCCACTGTCCTACTTGTAGCTGCTTGCTCTCTCTATATAGAAAATTTCCCCAATCGGTGCCTGTTGGTCCCCCATGATCCTCTATTTCTTATGTTATTTGAGAGCTGAGTTGATGAGATAGCCACCTGTCAGTGACCTCGCTGTGTGGTCTCATCCCTCCTAGCCACACTAGTGTTGATAAGCTTCAATTGATTGGATGCCGTCATTGTCAAGAAATTATGTGTATCATTTTGAAAATATGATATATAATATATATAATAATATACAGCAGGCTTAAGGTTGCACCAGTTGAGAGAGGGGGGAGGATTGGGGAGTCCTGAAATGAACTGTTGGTAATCTTTTTTGAGCTTATAGCACTATAGCGCCAGAGCTGCCAACTAGTACGGATTTCCCGTAATTGGTACGGAAATTAACCACCATTACGGCAGTACGGAATGTTGTCTTTTTTTAAGAATTCATTTATTTCTCAGCATTATTTCTCTTTGTTACCGTATTTAAATTGGACAATTTCAGCCCTTGGCCTGTATGTTCAGTGGATATATTGTCACAATTACTAGGACTTTAAAAAAAGTTAGACACATATCCTTGCAAAACCACTTGAAGTAACTGATGAATATATGTTTGTTTGTGTTTGTTGTAGTGGTCTGTATCTTGCTCCTTTGTATTTGTTTGACACAGTGGCGTGGAAGAGTGCACGGAAAACTGTCGCACGAGACGCCAGGACCAGGAAAGCGAGATTCAACATTTATTGAAGGAAACGAGAGACAAAGGAGAAAGATTAAGAGATTTAGAACAAAATATTGAGGTAAGCTATCCAGCCACGTAGCCATAGATAGTATTCTCTCAGCTGTTTGGAGGCCAAATTGTTAGATTTTTTTGGCTGACTGTCAGACTGTATGTTGTTGATAAACACTTCTTTACGACCTTAACCCTTTACTGTACTGGGCTATTTTGAGCACCTCACTGACTGGGGTGGCTGGGACCCCCCCCGCCCCCCCCTATTATCTCTGCCGTCGAATGTACGATGAATACAAAAATGTTTGTAGAGATTTACATAAGGAACAAGATGGTATAATTAGTTTTTTCCTAATTTGCAAATTTTTGTTGTTATAGCCTAAATAATTATGCAAAATGCTAATTTTATGCATTTTAGACAAACTCTACATATTTGTCTGTAGACTTGTGAAGCATCTTGAAAATGTATTGAATAAATGTTTCCTTCATCTCAAATTCATGAGGTTTCATTATTTTTATGAAATTTGAAAATGCATAGGTTAATTTGCATAAATTATGAATATGCAAATTAGGCATTCATGAATATCAAATCTGGAAATATATATAGGGAACTAGAATCATTAATAAAATTGTCAGACTCCACTTTTTGAATGTTGAAACTCATTATTTATATGAAACTTCTTTTCTAACACAAAATAGTTATTATATAGTTAATAATGATAATTTATGCAAATTTAATGCAATTTTCAATCATTTATTTTCTTATGTATTTTATTGTTTTTTATTTCTTATTATATCTATTGTTTTATTTCTAATGTATTCTTTTGTTCTGGAATACATCAAGTTACTTTGAGAAACATATAAAAGCAATTTGATATCAATAAGGGAGTTTACAGATAGCACAATGACCCCAAATATCCACAGATCTTTTACACATGGAGAAGTTCCACTTTGAGCATCTTAGAATAATAACTGCCAAAGTCCTAGATGTGCTTCATGAATACTTTTTGTTTGACATTTTGAAAAGATTACTTCCACCTGCGTATCATAAAATGTACCGTTGGTGCATAAATGAATAATGTTACATAACTTTCATGAGCCCATATCCAGTATTCATCTCTGTGGGTTTTACCATTTTGGTACAAATGACCTTTATCTGCCCATGCGCAGATTGTATCTGTAAACTCCCTTATTCATATCTTCACATTTCTGCTTGTACATAAATATATGCAATTATAGGACTTTTTATAACATGCGCATACTAATTGTTATGTAACACCTTACAGGTATATCCGATTTCAACGAAAATTGTATCAAAATGTGTGTATAAAGACTTGAGGGAAAAAAGTCATGAAATGACAATTCAAAATTCCAAGCGGTTGCGGCGCAATCTCCAAAAATGTCGAGGGGGGTGCCTCCCAGGCCCCCCCCCCCCCCCCCCAGTACAGTAAGGGTTAAATTAAGAACCATATCACATTGTTAACCAGACCTTGCTTGAGCAACTTTCCTGCTTCAATAAGAATACAAGTTATATTGCACAGTCACTAAAAATAATAAAGGAAATAAAGCAGTTGTTGGAATGAAAAGCCAAACACTTTCCCTTGGTAATACAAAATCATTGCGATTACTTCAAATATTATCCTGATGTCAATCTTGTATGCAAGGTAATCAAGTATTGATATTGGTTTAGAGTTTATTTCTCAAGTGTTTGAAAATGGGTGTGTTATATAATTAAGGAATTGTTGAAGAGATTAGTTGTAAAATGTTGTCTTTTGTTAGTCTGAAATCCATGAGCATTCAGAATTCCCAGTTTTGTACCAATATCAATAGTTTTCTTCATCATAAAGAATTCTATTGATAATTCAGTTAATAGTTTGATTTTTTTAATTTCTGTTTGATTTTCTTTTTCTTTTGCAGTTTTAAAAATATATAACAAACAAATCATTGCAAATTTTATACATGACTTTTGATAGCTAGCAGTACAAAGTACGTTTTTGTTCGTCTTTCACAGCTCCGTGAACGTCAGGAAATCCAGAGCAATAACGAGAGGCTGATGAACGCCCTGGTAGCCATGCAAGATAAAACAGCTCAGCTGGAAAACAGTCTTAGGGCGGAGACCAAACTCAAGCTAGATCTCTTCTCGGCTCTGGGTGATGCAAGGCGACAGGTTGAAATAGCTGCTAGTAAGTTCAAGTGATATCATTAAGGCTAGGTTATTACGAGTGAATCAAAAACTCCAGTGGTCTTCAAACATGATCTGTGAAACAAGTTTGCTGTTGTTAACTTTGTTTATTCTTTTATTTGTATGCTGCAGCCCACTGAGTATGGTTGTGGAGGCATTGTTATTTTTCTTCAAAAAAATAATGATAATAATAAGGTGAATTTTCAATGTGCGTAATACTAAGTTTATAGGTGCCATGGTGCTGTTTTCCTAGCAGCCACTAGGTACAACATAGTACTTCTACCCAATAGAGAGTTAGGACAACAGCACCAAAATGACAATGTTACATAATACATATGGGGCCAGTCACCACGAAATGAGTCCAGTGTCGCATTAGGCTCAATCGTAGTAATAGCGATGTATAGTGTGTATGTACTGAAAATTGACCCACCTACCACATTTAAGATTTTTCCAAAAATCGACTTATTAATGTCTTGTAGTTTATGTCCCCAGAGCTTAGGTCACGAAAATATCTCCTTCTAACATTTTTTGGCAAATAATATAGGCTATGTAATCTGAAATTATCACGAAAATTATGCATTTCTCAAAACTGGGTAATCCCATTGTTTATAAAGTCCAATTAGGTTTTTGTTCATATTTCTGGATATAATTTATCAATTTTAATGTGTGACCCCTTAATTTAAAGCTTACTTAATGTAGATTCATATAATACTTAAAAACAGGAATAAAATTTTTGACCAACTGGACTCATTTCGTGGTGACAGGCCCCATATTATAAAAATAATGACGCAATATGAACTAGTAAATCGAAGGATAGATATAAAAAAGGTGAATTGCCTAGAGGGATTTGAATAAGGTTTTTTTTTTAACATGGTTTTGAAGGTGTGTAGGGATTGAGCATTTGGGATATGGGGAGGCAGGCTATTCCAAAGTGTTTGGGAGCAGCGACAGAGAAAGCCCTATGACCGTAGAGCGTCTTTACGTGGGGACCAGAAATAAGTTGGAGATGGGAAGAAGTAGAAGCCTACAGCTGTCAAGAGGATGACTTAGACTTGATAAGTTCTGAAAGATATGACGGGCAGTGACCATTACATATTTTTTGTTTTAAAAGTTAGTAGACATTCCAACCTGCTTAAGTGACCACCTTCCTACAAGGACCTTATTTTTTGTTTCCCTTGAAAATGGATTCTCGTTGAAATATGTACTAAAGCAACCTGTCTACAAAGACCACTTTTTGTGTTTCCTTTGGAAGTCGATATAGACAGGTTTGACTGTATTTAAAAAATCAGGAGTAAAAGGGTTCCTTCTGAAATGGCATTCCAGCCTTCAAAACTTTTGTGAAAGCAGATAAGTCTGAGCGAGGGGTTGGTGAAGCTTTGAAAGAAATTAAATAATATTTAAACAAATTTATGAAGGAAAGATAGACGTGCCCCCAATGAATGGCAAAAATAGGGGAGAAGAAAGAGAAAGGAAACATGTAAATGAGATTAAAGGACTCCCTCACACATCCTCTCTTGGGTCTCTGTCTATGATAGGACTCATTTCATCTACTTTATAAGACCTTATATGACTGGTGCCCTGTGTTACACCATTGAAATATATAATGATGTGATACATCAGTGAGTATTTTTTCAATAATTGGAAAATACTGAAGAACTCTGCTCTGCCTTTTATTTTGTGTTGTGCAGGTCAATTACATCACAAGGATTCTGAGATCCGTGAGTTAAAATCAACCATAGCTGACCTGATGGCAGTAATGCCCATGGCCAACTACCCTTCAACCTCCACCTCTGGTAGTGCACCCGCCACCCCTCGGTACTCCGTCAACTTCTGCAGCCCGCGTCAGTCACAGGCCGACGAGAGCTCCAAACCAGCGGCGGTCACCAAGCCCATGGCTGGGGTATCTCCCCTCGTTCAGCAGCAACCGACGCCACCGCCCCAACCGCAGCAACCGCAGCAGCAGCGATCCAACCCAGGGACCCCTCCCCCTGGTGCACAGTCGCAAGGGACTTCCCCCGCCAAGTCATCGGGGCTCGACCCCAATGCAGCCATCTACAGACCTAAGAGTAACTAGAACATAAGTAGAGAGAGAAAGAGAAAACAGATAAGGATCTTCTTGCCAAGGTGTGCTTAGTCATGGTGTGATGCTTCATTTTTTCGTGCTTGTCAAAGTTGTCGCTTTATTGTTTGTAACATAGCTCACATAGAACGGTCTATTTCATTCATACTCCAGAAAAACAAAGGGTGTGTACATGTGTTGTCTCTCATGCTTCCTCAAGGGCTTCTGTTAAACATTGATAGATTTTTAAAGTTAAAGAACACAGGAATTTTGATATGATTGATGCACAAGTAGGTAAGCACTAACTGCTTCCATCGGGGATGCCATTTTTCAGAATATTGCTCAATTTCTAGCCCTTTCACCTCTCCAATTGGTGTAAAGCAGAACTGACCAAACAGCTATCTTGAGCCTAATACTGAATTTGTATCAAATTTGATAATATTGCTCTTGTGAGCAGTCTGAGGCTGAGGATTCAATTTCATCCCTTTTTCTTGTGTGCTTGGTTTTTTGTGGCGATCCTCAATCATAATGTTAGTGTTGTAATGCCCTCATCAAGATATGTTTTAGGTTAAATGGTAAGGATTTTCAGTGAGGGAATGCCCTTGGATTCTCAGGTATAGGCCAATAGTGAAATTGCATCAATGATGAATCATACTTTCTGTTTTGTTCATGGGAACTCTTCCTGGATTTGCCATAGAAATTGGATGATGTCCATCAGTTTTCAAACTGTCCCCCCCCCCCCCCTACAGTCCTAAAGTAGTTGTTTGAAGTTATTGGCAGAGCTAAATGCCTCTCTGCTCTCAAGCTACCATGTATGTATCATCTACTCAGTGCCAAAAGGGTGTTAAGTTTACTTAATTTGATACAGAGTTAACATCATTCTACCTCTTAACATAATACTTTTTATTTAATCTAATATTCTTGAACTGAACGGCATGAGGTCTTTTCATGATACGCATACACGCAGTAAACGCAACATTTTCAGTATACATAGCTTAGCCAATACAGAGTTAAGCAAACGTGTATACAGGTTAATTACTTCTAATTCCAGTTATGTTACAGGGATGCCAGTTTTCAGGCAATAGCCTGAATTCAGGCCCCGGTGAGTTATATTTATACCATAGTTTAGCAGAGCTGCCAACTAGTACGGATTTTCCGTAATTGGTACGGAAATTAACGACCATTACGGAATTACGGAAAGTTGTCTCAAATTACGGATTTTTTTTTTTTTTTTTTTTTTTTTTTTTTTTTTTTTTAATATGATCGCTGAGAAAGACGGAAAAGTATCAAGTATGCTCTTAATAGAGCCATTTTTCATGGAAAACTGTGTTGTGATGACCTGAAACTCAATATTTAACAACTTTGTCACCAAAGTCACCAAAAATTTCAGATAATCATGCATCCGCGCAGTGTTGGCGTGCCGTTTTTTTTAGATTCATAGCGCAGCATAGGAAATTACTGATTTATACCTAAAATTACTGATTTTGAGCCTTGTGATTACTGATTTTCTGTTCTGGAGGTTGGCAGCTCTGGTTTAGGCTTTGTTGTGTACAAAATAGCTCATTCTAGGTGATTTTCATGCCCTCTGATCAATTCTCACTGGCATCCCTGATGTTATCATTTTGTTCACCATACAAACCTTTAGAGTCATGCCGTTGGAGGCTGTACAAAGTATTTGTAGACTACTGGTATGAAGAAAGTGACTAAAAATACACTGAAATCTCCCCGACAAAGGGCATTAATACGGGTTGCACTGTTTGTGACGATCAAGGAATAGAAATTAAAAAAAAAGGATTTGTGTTGTAACTTTTCCAACTTTGAGAAATGAAGCATCATAGGGCTTCTCACCTGTAATCTAGATTTATGCACTCAAGAATCATTATAAACATATTCTGTGAAGCAAATACGCTCACATTTAAGTGTAACCTTATTTTTAGGACGAGTTCAGACAGCTATGAGAAATGAAGCATCACATGTGAAGGCACCCTATTTCCTGTAGCTACTCACACTAGAATCAGCGTAGAAAGAAGGAGCCTCTTTCACACGTAACATTAGCACAAAAAGGGAAGAGGTCGTTAACACCTTTGGTACATGTATGTAAGGAAACACCACTCAGTTCGGGTAGCCTTGTTCCACCTGCAACAATACAACAGCCACATTGCACAT
>JAVYIG010000900.1:40000-423323 GCA_035222895.1 Strongylocentrotus droebachiensis
TGTTTTATCATAACTTAATCACATTTATGATTAATAAATGACACATATTTGGAAAGCTTAGATCCTCCTCTTTCATCTGATGCAACTCATTATGATGCATATTTCACGCATGAGTGATTAAAATCAATTTGAAGAGGGCGGTATCTGAATTTCAAAGAGAAAATCACATTTCTAGAAAGTTGAGTTTCTGCCCTTTCATATGACACCTCAATCAGGAAAATGAGCAAGGAATGACAAAGTTCTGTTTGTTTTAAGTAGCCCTTACATTTTCATAATTTTAGCAAACAAATTCGTTTTCCGACACTGGCTGCCTGCCGTAGCAAAAAGCAGAATTGACAAAAGACTTAACTCCGTTTCGTTGACAATCAGCCATGCATGAAGTCTTTCGTCTACGGCTGATTGTCAACGAAACGGAGTTAAAGGTAAAGACCAGTAATGGTCATGCGATTGCATTGTGAAAGAAACGTTGTGGAATCGATCAGAAAAGGTCGATCATCTAGCATCTAGCATCTGCAAGGTTCTGGAATCATCAAAATGATAAGAAATTTGGCCCAAGTTACAAGCACTATACACAGAAAGATGTATATGGGACTACCCTATCTCTCTCACCACGAGAGAAATAAATTTACCAAATATATGAATTAGTAGGCGGTTTCCCAGCAAATTTTTTATCATCATGTATTAGTCAAAACATATTCTTTCACATGATTGGTAATGAGAGCTTCCATTTCATTTTTTGAAATTGGGGCGTTGCCAATACTGGTCTTTACCTTTAAGTCTTTTGTTAATTTCGTTTGTTGATACGGCAGGCAGCCAGTGAAAACGAATTCGTTTAATAAAATTATGGAAATGCAAGCACTACTTTAAACAAACAGAACTTTGTTATTCCTAGCTCATTTTTCCTGAATGAGGTGTCATATGAAAGGGCAAAAACTCAACTTTCTAGAAATGTGATTTTCTCTTTGAAATTCAGATACCGCCCGCCAAACGACTTTTCGGTTTTCTCTCTTCAAAATGATTTTAATCACTCATGCGTGAAATATGCATTATTATGAGTTGCATCAAATGAAAGAGGAGGATCTAAGCTTTCTAAATATGTGTCATTTATCAATTATAATTGTGATTAAGTTATGATAAAACATCGATAATTCTCGGTTTCGTTTTTATCTGGGACGCACTGTATAATTGCAAATATGTTTTTATACAAGCCCTGTATGAAAAAAATATATTCCGTCATCAATAACGAAGAAAATGAGAGTTTACGTAGACTATTATTGTATGTAGAGCAAATTAGAGCAGTACCTTACAGGGGCGGATCTAGCTTTTTGCTAAGGGGGGGGTTTGACCAAAATAATGACGATGCGGAGCATCGTCCACGAGCCGCGAAGCGGCGAGCCGATTTTTTTGGGGGTGTTTATTTGAACCCCGTAAGTGATGTTTTCCTGGCATCTATTAACACAATGGAGACCATAAAAAGCAGTGCATGATAACGTCTTTTTAAATCAAGTAACAGTTTAATACATAGTTATATCCAGAGTTATCATGTGTTTGGTTAAGTTACCAGATGAGTTGAATATCTTCTCACAATATTTGCACTTGAAAGGGTTTCTCTCCAGCGTGCGTTCTTTTTTTTTCTTTTTTTCTTTCTTTTTTCTTTTTTTTTCCTTTTTTTTTTTTTTTTTTTTTTGGGCCGCCCAAGGGGGGGGGGGGGGGGGGGGGGGGGGTTGCAACCCCCCCAACCCCCCTGGATCCGCCACTGCCTTATAAGGTATTATACGTCACAGTGATGTCAATTGGCGTTTAATTGATTCAGTGATCGCAACTTCAAAAAATCGTAACATTCTTATTTTCAATCGGAATTGCTCAAACTTTCACGGACTGAGTCCTCTTAGTTTTCGGAATCTAATAAATAAACTAAATTATCAAGGTGCATGGGCTTCCTTTTAAATGAAAGCTAAAATGAAATAGGATAAGTCTGCGCTTGAAAAAAAAGAGAAGGATAATTCGGTGAGGTAAATTAACAACAAGACTGACATAAGAACTTCCCGATTGACGATTTAGAAGTTGACTTGTTAAAATCATTACAGAAACTGGTGACCATAGATTTCTGGATGACTTCCGGCTTCTCTTTTATAATTATACAAAGTAACTGATCATTATAGGTTGTGGAAAAACTGATAATAACGCGCTGACGATGATGATGTTAATAATGATAATAATTATGATATCAATGAATCTAATAAAGAGCTTCCAAGATAATGAAACGCAACAGAGTAGGAAAATATGTTATACAGGTATATGACATGCATATGCACTATATAAATTCATTCGATCAAATCGTTCAACTTCAGTAGGAACTTGTTTGCAAACACGAAATTATTGGCGCTTTGTAAGTTTTTCGGGTGTCACATAATTTATACAGTCCACTGCCTGGACTCAGGGTGTGTATTCAGGGGCGTCGCTAGACCTTTTTCAGTGGGGGGGGGGGGGGGGGGGGTGTAGAGGCCAACGATTACCGACAAAACTAGCGACCAATTACCGACAAAATTAAATGTCCAATATCTACAAATTTAACCCTATAAACCCGGGGCCGAAGGCTAAATTGTTTTTCCTATGGACTATCTATAGTACTTGCATATGCGCAAATGGTCATTTTCCTCGACGACATAAATATACGAATTATTCCGCAACTTAGTCAGCATCATAGCTGATATATTTTAATGCAGGCGCGGAGCTAGGATCTTATTTTAGGGAGGGTGGTAGTGAGCAAGCGAATCACTTAAAGAGCGCTCATTAGAGGGTGTGGGTGATAGGCCTCTAAATTATTAGGAAAAGAAGACGATTTAGTGTACCTTTCTGGACTGTTAATCCTTGTCTAAATGAAGTTTTCCCCTCCCGCGCGAAGCGCGAAAGCTTTGACGTTTCATTAAATTATTATGAAAAGAAGACGATTTGCTGTACCGTTCTCTACTGTTAATCCTTGTCTGAATTCAGTTTCTCCCCCTCCCGCGCGAAGCGCGGAAGTTTTGGCGTTTCATTAAATTTTTAGAGAAAGTAGACGATTCGCTGAACCTTGCTCGACTCTTAATCCTTGTCTGAATGAAGCTTTCCCCTCCGCGCGAAGCGCTGAAATTTTTACGTTTCATTAAATTATTAGAGAAAGAAGACGATTCGTTTGTACCGTTTTCGACTCTTAATAAGCCCTATTTGGTGTACTGTTCTCGACTCTTAATCCTTATCTGAATTCAATTGTCCCCCTTCCGCGCGAAGCGCGGAGGTTTTGACGTTTCATTAAATTATTAGAGAAAGTAGACGATTCGTTGAACCGTGCTCGACTCTTATTACTCCCTATTCATCTGAATTCAGTTTCCCCCTCTCGCGCGAAGCGCGGAAGCTTTGACGTTTCATTAAATTATTAGAAAAAGAAGACGATTCGTTTGTACCGTTTTCGACTCTTAATAAGCCCTAATTGTCTGAATTCAGTTTCCCCCCTCTCGCGCAAAGCGCGGAAGCTTTGACGTTTCATTAAATTATTAGAGAAAGAAGACGATTCGTTTGTACCGTTTTCGACTCTTAATAAGCCCTATTTGGTGTACTGTTCTCGACTCTTAATCCTTATCTGAATTCAATTGTCCCCCTTCCGCGCGAAGCGCGGAGGTTTTGACGTTTCATTAAATTATTAGAGAAAGTAGACGATTCGTTGAACCGTGCTCGACTCTTATTACTCCCTATTCATCTGAATTCAGTTTCCCCCTCTCGCGCGAAGCGCGGAAGCTTTGACGTTTCATTAAATTATTAGAAAAAGAAGACGATTCGTTTGTACCGTTTTCGACTCTTAATAAGCCCTATTTAGTGTACTGTTTTCGACTTTTAATCCTTATCTGAATTCAGTTGTCCCCCTTACGCGCGAAGCGCGGAGGTTTTGACGTTTCATAAAATTATTAGAGAAAGTAGACGATCCGTTAAACCGTGCTCGACTCTTAATCCTTGACTAAATAAAGCTTCCCCTCCCGCGCAAAGCGCGGAAATTTTGATGTTTCATTAAATTATTAGAGAAAGAAGACGATTCGTTGTACCGTTTTCGACTTTTAATAAGCCCTAATTGTCTGAATTCAGTTCCCCCCTTTAGCGCAAAGCGCGGAAGCTTTGACGTTTCCTTAAAATATTAGAGAAAGAAGACGAATCGTTGTACCGTTCTCGACTCGTCTAAATGAGGCTTCCCCCCCTCCCGCGCGAAAGATTTGACGTTTCATTAAATTATTATGACAAGAAGACGATTTGCTATACCGTTCTCGAATGTTGATCCTTTTCTGAATTTCAATTTCTCCTCCTCTCGCGCAAAGCGTGGAAGTTTTGAAGTTTCATTAAATTATTAGAGAAAGAAGACGATTCGTTGTACCGTTTTCGACTCTTAATGAGCCATAATTGTCTGAATTCAGTTTCCCCCTTTAGCGCGAAGCGCGGAAGCTTTGACGTTTCCTTAAAATATTAGAGAAAGAAGACGATTCGTTGTACCGTTCTCGACTCGTCTAAATGAGGTTTTCCCTCCCTCCCGCGCGAAGCGCGAAAGCCTTGACGTTTCATTAAATTATTATGAAAAGAAGACGATTTGCTGTACCGTTCTCGACTGTTAATCTTTGTCTGAATTCAGTTTCTCCTCCTCTCGCGCAAAGCGCGGAAGTTTTGACGTTTCATTAAATTATTAAAGAAAGAAGACGATTCGTTGTACCGTTTTCGACTCTTAATAAGCCCTAATTGTCTGAATTCAGTTTCCCCCTCTCGCGCGAAGCGCGGAAGCTTTGACGTTTCATTAAATTATTAGAGAAAGAAGACGATTCGTTTGTACCGTTTTCGACTCTTAATAAGCACTATTTGGTGTACTGTTTTCGACTCTTAATCCTTATCTGAATTTAGTTGTCCCCTTTCCGCGCGAAGCGCGGAGGGTTTGGCGTTTCATTAAATTATTAGAGAAAGTAGACGATTCATTGAACCGTGCTCGACTCTTAATCCTTGTCTGAATAAAGCTTCCCGCGCAAAGCGCGGAAATTTTGACGTTTCATTAAATTATTAGAGAAAGAAGATTCGTTGTACCGTTTTCGACTCTTAATTAGCCCTAATTGTCTGAATTCAGTTTACCCCTTCCGCTTCCGATTTTTTTTGGGGCGTTTCATCACAATATAGAGAAAGGAAGACGATTCGTCGTACCGTTGTTGACTCTTAAACCTTGTTTGAATTTAGTTTCCCAGAAAATGTTAAACCTCTGATTTCTTTAGCTGATATTATAGGAAGGTGAAACTTCGAGAAAATACAAGTATTAGTTGTAGTCACTCTTGAAGTCGTCACAGCGGATAAAAAGTCACAGTTCGTAGTGAAAAAAAAACTTGTCGGCCGACCGACAATATACATCTCACCAACTTCAAACTTCTGCATTGATATAATACACGAGGATCGAGTAAGAATACCGACACAGCTGACCCGACATAGCAACATATTTACCCGTGTCTTTCTTGCTCCCTCGACGAGACGACTCCACCCAACAACCCCCTTCTCTCTTTTACTCCCACTCCTCCTCTCTCAGGCGCTTACCTCTCCTCTCTCTCCTCTCTTTCACCCCCGTTTCTTTTGTTTCCCTTTTACTCTTTTTTTCTCTTTTTTTCCCTTTTCTTTCTTTTCCTTTCTTTTCTCTCCTCCCTCTTTTTCTTTTTTCTTTCTTCTCTTTTCTTTCCTTTCTTTTCCTTTCTTTTCCTTTCTTTCCTTTCTTTTCCTTTCTTTCTTTTCTTTTCCTTTTCTTTTTGTCTTTTCTTTCCCTTTCCCTCTCTTTTTTTCCCTCCCCCTTTTCTTTTTTTCCCGACGGCTGCGCAATTTTACCGACAATATCCTGACAGGTGGAGGGGTGTCGCACCCCCACACACCCCCTTTGGCGACGCCCCTGTGTGTATTCCTGCATAATTCTCTTGTATAGTGTGCGCGTACACACTATACAAGAGAATTATGCAGGAATACACACCCTGAGACGGGTCCAGTAAACTTCAGCAGAATTTTGGCAGATTTTGGAAGGAAATAAATTCTCGAGTAGGAGAATTTGTGGTGTGAGTGGGCGTACGAACTCAGAGGTAAACTGCTTAAAAACGATCAGAGCCCGCTGTAGTTTTCGTGTAGCTATTAGAAAAGAGACACGCGCTATTGTTTCGCTATATTAGCAGAGGCGACGGTGCCCCTTTTACTTTAGATAAGTGCCCCTTTTTATATCTAATAGGTGCCCGTTCTACATTCTTATAAGTGCCTCTTACCACTTGTGTTAAGTGCCCCTATTCAAATCGGAGACGTGCCCATTTTATTTTAACCCTTTCCTTTTGCAATAAGGGCCCCGGCCTTTTCATATTTGATGAGTGCCCCTTCTTACCTCTCATATAAGTGCCCTCTTTTATTTTGACAAGTGCCCCTTGGCTTTCTAATCAGTGCCCTTTTTCTTTCTCATAAATGCCCCTTCTCACACGTCTGATAAATGCCTCTATTAAAATCTCATAGGTGCCTATTTTCCTTTGAAATAAGTGCCCATATTCATCCCAATTGGGTGCACCTTTTCAGGTACAAGAACCGCCCCTTACCACCTCTGATAAGTGCTCCTTCACCTCATATAATTGCCTTTTTTCAAATCTGAGAGGTGACCCTTTTATTTTGACAGTTTTAAGTGCCTCTTTTCATCTCCGATGAGTGCCCTTAATACAATTTAAGAGGTGACCCCTTAAACTTTGTAATAATTGCCCCTTTCATCTCTGATAACTGCCCCTTTTATTTACTCGGCACATGTCCCTATCCTTTATATCTAGGATTTTTGTTGGTGCCCACCCCCCCCCCCCCCACACTTTGAAATACGCTCCACCGCCCCATGCTACTAGCTATTTGCATTTTGTTGGTGTTAGGGCTAATTTCCTTCATGAGATTATATACAGTAGGTAGCGAAATTGTGAGAAACTTTATCTATCATGATCAATGCAGTCAGTTTAATATCAAACCATATCAATTATTAAGTGATATCAGTTAATCATTAAAATTTGCAGATAAATTCAGTACTGCATCGTTTACATATAGACAAGGAAGAGTGTTGATTTGTCGCGCAGGGATCATGATTAGAAATATGTAAATAGTGGCACTGACATTATCATACCCAGTCCAGACACGTCATGCACGTAGGCCGTCACTACATCTGAATCGTTCCGTTACTCTTCAATATTGTTTTATGACAAGGAATATGGACAATTAAGTCACTTCTGTATAGCTGTCAATTTTTAATGGAACAATAATGAATTACTCCTTTTATCGACAGTAAAACCAACACATGAATACAAGCCAAGTGTGCACGAAGATATGCATATTAACAACAAAATGTATAGAGATGAAAATGATTAAGCGGTTCAGATTATACGTTTTTTTCTTCAAAGTATGGCTATGGTTGGTGTTGTTAAAAAAAGAAGGTATTTTTAGAGGTGAGAGAATTCATATACAGTCACTTGTGCGTAAGTACACCTTTTCCCCCTCATTCAATGTATTAATGTCTGATTAAAAAAAAAGGTAATCTTCGATAACATGACTGGAATGTTTTACCCCGGTGTATTACCTGACAATAAATCATTTATGAGCGTGATATGAACAAATAAAGAGTGTAGAAAGCGGTAAAAAAATAACCTGCTTTATAAAAGAGGCTAGGTCAGTTAAAAAAAAAAGTTTAATAATTGAAAACAGTTTTGTTGCATATAACTGCTCAGGCGCGTACGCAGGATTTTTTCAAGGGGGGGGTTTTAACATTCATAAATCGGGCCGAAAATTTCGCAACGACTCAGCCGACCGCTGAATAAGCGGGGGGGGGGGGGGGGGGGGGGGGGGGGGGGGGGGGGGGGGGTAAGAGGACACTTTTTTTTTGACCTCGAAATTTGAAAATTTGACATTTTGCTCCGTTGGGGGGGGGGTAAGGTCACCTGTTTTAGGGTCATTCATGGGGATAATTTTTTTTTTTTTTTTTTTTAATAATAAAAAAAAAAAAAAAAAAAATCCAAAGGGGGGGGGTTTTAGGTTTTTTTTTTGGGGGGGTTTATACACATAAAAATACCAAAGGGGGGGTTAACCCCCCAAACCCCCCCCCCCCCCCCCCCCCCCCCCCCCCTGCGTACGCGCCTGTAACTGCTATATTCAAAACTTAAACTAATTTATATAGTAGTGTAGGAATAAAACACCAGTGCTGTGATTCAATCCTAGCCGGCCTGTAGACGAACCACAAGCGACGCCCACTTCCGATAAACGGGCCAATCAGAATCGCGGAAACCGCGGGCACCGGGCTGGCGCAGCAGTACCCCCCAACAAGAAGTTACCAGCTACCGGTCCTAACTAGACTGCGCATAATTATGTTACTGCATCGGTACCAGGGATGAACAGCTTAGCTTCCAATCCGCAGCAGCGCAGACAGAGCAATTACGGAGCTGGCCGAGACTTAGCTAGCGAACGCAACGCGTACGAGCCCCAGCCATAAAACCCCGGGGGAAAGTTGCGGGACATTCGAAGGGTCTGATCTTGGACTCAGCTCAGCTCAGTCTACACGCGGCAAGTGGGCCTCGAGGAGATGGCATAGCGATAGGAAGGCTAGTACTCACAAGAGAAGCTACTGCTGAAATGATTAGCCGATTCTAAGCATGAATTTTGGCGACACAACTTAAGCAGACAGATACTTTATTTGCACCTGGACTGCTGGAGGTAAGACCTGGCCAAATTTCTTTTCGTGACCGGGGGGGGGGGGGAGGGAGAGGGGGACGAAATGCAAAGGACGAGGGAGCAATGGCGTAATGAGCCAAAACCTTTTTTTTTTGGGGGGGGGGGGGGAGCTAAATCTCGAGATTTAAGCTTTATAAGTAACACTAAACCTTATCTTAACCCTACCTCTAATTAACCCTAACCCTAAACCCTAACCCAGTAACCCCAAACCCTAGGTCTTTGACGTTTATGTACATTAACCCTATTGCCTTAATGGTGGGTTATACCACTCATATAGGCCTATCATATACATGCAGGCCGCCCCGCGGAATGTTTTCAAAGTGGGAGAGGGGGGGGGGGGGGGCTAAATTATTTACAATCGGGTAGATCTAGAGCGAAGCAAGTGAACCATAAAATGGCGAGTGGTCCCGGGGGCAGAGCCCCCGGAAGCTCAGGGGTTTTAATCATTTAATTACCATCAGATGAGCATATTTCGATACCTTATTTGTGACACTAGCTGTCATACATGTCACTACTTGGAGTTGGGTGCAGGGGCGGTGCCCCAAGAAGCTCAGGGAATTTTAGGCACTTAATTATGATCACATAACTCATAAGCATCCAGGGGCCTCCTTAGGGTCCTTGGTGGGGTCTAGGGGGCAGAGCTCCCGGAAGCTCAGGGGTTTTAGGCATTTAATTACAGTCAGATGAGCATATATTGATACCTTATTTGTGACACTGGCATGCAGGTCACTGAGTTGGGTCCAGGGGCCCGTTCCTACAAACCGTCATAAGTCTAACTTCTTGACTAAATCAACGTTAGTGAGCAACTTGTCCGCTACGTGTTTCACCAAGCCCTTTTTGCCAAGATCATCGACAACATCCTGACTAAGGAGTTATGACACCTCTGACACCGTCGTATCTCTGTCATAACTATTTAGTCCATGGGCAGCGCCATCACTTGTCATTTATTGGGTAGACTATGGCTGGCAAAAAAGGACAATAAATCCTCCGACTATGATTTTTCTACACATTCACTTAAACAGTGAGTTATCGTTTTTTGTATTTGATAATCTTATGAAAATATGCCATGTTTGTATTTAAGGATTTTCCCACTTTAATAAACTGATTATACGCCTTTATTTCCACATTGTAAAATCGTCGAAGGGATCTGTATTTTGCCACGGCAGGCAAGCCATAGTTTGAAGTGTATTCTTTAGTTTTCAGACCCATATTGCTTTCGAGATAAATTCTATCTTCAAATACAAAATGAATAGTTTAAAACATGTTTTTTTAACGTTTGGAATGTTGAAGTTTTGTCATTTGATTATTCAACTGACACCTAAAACATTGGACACAAACTTAATCATTACATCGTATTTTTCTAATATTGGTGTATTTTTCTAAACTATCAACGAAAATATCCGGGGGGTACCCATCTCAAGAAAAAAACTGATTCACCGGTCATGTAATGAAATACTCACAATTATATTTTACAAGTACTTCTATTGTATAATCTACATGTACATTTGGTAGTATATTATTGCATCTCTTATTTCTTGGTATCATTTTCAATCTTTTTTATTACTAATTCATTAAAATGATTGCATTTTCCCTAATATTAATTTTGTAATAATCTGGTGGTATTGTGACTAAGGCTAAGTCTCGGCTCCTATTCTTGCCGATAGTATCGATCTCACGAGATACTAGATAGTGAGCTCTTCGTGAAACGGTTTAGGAAGATCAGAGACATCTCCGTAGTTGGCGGATAAAGTTATGACTGTCTTGTCGTTGGTTTCTAGGAACGAGCCCCAGGGGGCAGAGCCCATAACGATCAGGTGAGCATCCAAGGGCCGTCTTAGGGCCCTTGGTTGGGTCGAGGGGGCAGAGCCCCTGGAAGTTCAGGGGTTTTAGGCATTTAATTACGGTCAGATGAGCATCCAGGGGGCGGAGCCCCTAGAAGTTTAGGGGTTTTAGGCATTTAATTACGTTCAGATGAGCATCCAGGGGCCCACCTTAGCTTAGGGCCCTGGTGAGGTCCAGGGGGTGGAGCCCCTAGAAGCTCAGGGGTTTTAGGCACTTAATTACTGTCAGATGAGCATCCAGGGGCTCGCCTTAGGGCCCTGGTGGGGTCTAGGGGGCAGAGCCCTCGGAAGCCCAGGGAAAAATCATGCAATTACAACAATATTTGTAAAACACTGGTATCAAATTAGAAATAAACCATGTTTGAATTTTTTTTTTTTTTTTTTTTTTTTGGGGGGGGGGGGGGTTACTGCCCCCTAACCCACAATCCTCATCAGTACGCCAGTGCAAGGGAGCATAGTAAGCGAGAGGTGTGAAGGTGACGGAAGTGACTACCCCCTCACAGGTTTTTGAAGTTTTGTTGTATTATTACATTACATTCCTTAGCAAAACTCTAGTATTAAACAAGCAATATATTTTCTTCACACTTCACTTTTCTACACTATTAACTTGTACATTTTGAAGGATATTATGCAAGGGAGCATACGTAGCATCCCGAGTGAGAAGATTTTTTTTTTAGTCAATATTTGCTATACATTTTTTGTGTGCACTTTTTAAAATTCTCCAGGGGGGACAATCCCCCTTAAAAAATTAAGGGAGGGGGGGGGGGGGGGACGTGTTCCCCCCCCCCGTCCCCCGGGATCGCCGCCTCTGGTACTAGCTCTATGAGTATGACTGCTATGAGAGGAATAGTTGTTTTAACTTTTATAGGCTCAAGAGGACGTTGCATCCTGAGAGTGAGATATCACCCCGAGGCGTGAACATCCCCGAGAGCCTATAATTTATAAAACAACAAGATCTATTCCATGAATATTAAAGCAGTCATTATTTCTTTTATATACCGGTACTGTAAAAAAAGGTCACAAAATAAATGTTCAACTTAATTACCAATCAATGAATGAATCACGGGGTCCTCAAATACAGTATATATGCGGAATCGTCTGGTATGGGTCATTCTTTAATAAAACTGACATTTGTTGACATTTCCCATACACATACCGGTACACATACGTAGCATCTCATTCATCTTTCTTCGGCCACTCTCCCCTCACAGTACCCATAGGACGTTCTTCAGTCTATGTATAGAGGCGGTCAGAGGAGCCAGATGCAATCTCAGCGGAACAATCGTCGATATCAGAGACTGAAGCTTTTGATCTACTTCTACTTCTATTCTGATACTTGTCAAAGCCAGTTCAGCATCTAAACTAGTCTATGCTCCAGTAGAACAGGAAAAGCAGAAGTAATGTCTATTAATTATGGGGTCCTCACATTTAAAACTCATACATCAAACTTAGACCGAAACTTCAGTCTCTGATATCAACGATTATTTTTCATGACAGCAGCGCAATTTTACTGACAATATCCTGATAGGGGGGGGGGGGTGTCGCACCTCCACACCCCCTCTAGCGGCCCCCTGAGTTTACCTCCAATTCTAAATGTATAAATGTGGCCGAGTCTTTAAGAAATTAGGCATATATGAAGAAATTGCTACTGCAATTTATATAAAGAGCACTTAATGACCAATTTCGAGTTAAGTTGGAGACCTTTCCGGGGCCGTATACCTGATTTACTTTTGAGAGTTCGGATAAGTTGTTCAGCTGTGCTGCCTGATTCTTGCAAGTTTCGCGGCTCATGAATTATTATTGACTTACATGTATATATATTGACTGCTATGAGAGGCCTGGCCGTTTTTATAGACTCAAGGGGACCTTGCATCCTGCCATGACCCCGAGACGCGCCTAGGCGTCCCCGAGAGCCAGTATCGAAACAGACAAGCCTCAAATATTAAAGCAGTCGATATATCTATTATATATTAAATCTCGCCAAATGCGAATTTATAATGTATGGTTCTAAGACTCAGTTAGAGAAGATTTCTATCACTTCAATTACTCTTGCTGGACATGAAACTACCCTATCTAATGTATGTCGCAACCTTGGCGTGTTTCTCGACTCAAACATGACAATGTCTACACAAATTCAATATGTCTCAAAATCAGTACGTTATCAGTTACGCAATTTGGGTTTTATTCGTAAATATCTTAACCGTAGTGCCACTGAGAAAATTACTCATGCTTTAATTTCTTCTCGCTTGGATTTTGGTAATGGCCTTTTGTTTAGTTCGCCTCACAACCTACTCGCAAAATTACAAAGATTACAGAATGCTGCTGCCCGTGTCGTGACCCTGTCCAACAAGTACAGTCACATCACACCAGTCCTCAAATCACTCCATTGGTTGCCCGTAGAAAAACGTGTTGTTTTCAAGATTATTTTGCTATTATTTCACTGTATACATGGCTCTGCTCCGCAGTATAACATCGGCTTGATTAAGCATTACTTTCCTTCTAGACAGCTACGTTCTCAAAACTCTGGCTTACTTGTTACTCCTAGGGTTAAAACAAAGTGGGGGGAGCGAACCTTCGCTCATGCTGGGCCTTCTTTATGGAATACTCTCCCTCAATGGATTAAGAATAGCAGTTCTGCTGAAGTTTTAAAAAACAATCTTAAGAAATATCTGTTTAATTTAGCTTATAATTGATTACCATAACCTTTTATATCTGTACCTTTCCTATCGCACTTTGTATATATGTATCATGTATTTCATCTTTTGCACAAGCTGCGCCTTGAGCATTTGACTGTCAAGTGGATTTGGCGCCTTATAAATCATATGTATTATTAGGTGATACGTAACGAAGTCTACGTATCACCTATTGATTTCGTCAAGATTTTCTTTTTTATTCTTCCTCGAATTTGTTCGCAGGATATCTCAAGACTGAATAAAGCCATAATCATGAATCTTTCAATGATGCTAGATCTTAGTCTAACTTAGAACTGCGTGACTTTTCAAAGACTCAAAGTCATCGTGACGTCATCCAGACGCCATTTTGTGAAAATCAACTTATGATCATATCTTCATAACGGAAAGTCATTTCTCATTCATATTTGTCATGATCAAGGTCAATATTGGTCGGGTCAATTTCAGGTCAATAAATGCGCGCAAAAATGCGCGTACGCGTAGGTGCGCGCGTTAACGCGCGCGTAAAATTTTAAATTGCTCAAAATCGTCTTAAATTTTTTTTGCATACGTTTCAGGCCATTATAAGCATTTCATAAAAAATCGCGCAAAACACGCATTTTTGGACGTTTTTGTTCGTCACGGCCGAACGAAAAATGATTCCTCCGCAAAAACTTTTGACAGGATATTCCTCATAATTTTCCGAACAATTTGATACCAAGTTTATCTCTTTATCACTATTAATAACGGAATGAGCGTCCGTTCAAGATAACCGTCCGCACGCGCGATTTTTGTAATACAAAGCATATACGGGCAAAAACATGCTTATAAAAAGTCCATTGGGATGAATAAGGATTGCCAATTTTTTTTTCATATTTAGATAGAGTATGAGTCGAAGGTATGATTTCATATCTCATTTGGCCATTAAGTACATCTTGACGTCATCATAATGGCCTTGGAAGTCAAAAATACAAAAATGCATATTATGACGTCATTATGTTTATGGAAAATTTAGTGTATTTCTCTTAATATTCATCGATTCTCTTCTAGGTTTTAATATGTTGTAGTCGAGGCAATCGTCTTTGAGATCAGTCTACACCAATTTTCATTTAAATGATGTCATCATAGTACAAAATTCAATTAAAGGCCACATGTCAGAATTTTCGTCATTTGCGTGTTATGTCTATGGAGGGTGAATTTCGTTCACATTATGAATCTACATCACATCAATCTTTCAGCACTATCTCGCTCATTTGTGCTTTGTTTTCTCCCAAATTTGGATATGTTATAGCTGAGACCATGGGCTATAAAAAAGGGTGACTTTGTTTTTTAATCAGATGTTGGGATCATGTTAAAATTTTCGATCGAAAGTTGAAATTGCAAATTTTGAAGGAATCATTAGGTGATACGTAACGAAGTCAACGTATCACCTTTTGATTTCGTCAAGATTTTTATTAGGTGATACGTAACGAAGTCTACGTATCACCTATTGATTTCGTCAAGATTTTCTTTTTTATTCTTCCTCGAATTTGTTCGCAGGATATCTCAAGACTGAATAAAGCCATAATCATGAATCTTTCAATGATGCTAGATCTTAGTCTAACTTAGAACTGCGTGACTTTTCAAAGACTCAAAGTCATCGTGACGTCATCCAGACGCCATTTTGTGAAAATCAACTTATGATCATATCTTCATAACGGAAAGTCATTTCTCATTCATATTTGTCATGATCAAGGTCAATATTGGTCGGGTCAATTTCAGGTCAATAAATGCGCGCAAAAATGCGCGTACGCGTAGGTGCGCGCGTTAACGCGCGCGTAAAATTTTAAATTGCTCAAAATCGTCTTAAATTTTTTTTGCATACGTTTCAGGCCATTATAAGCATTTCATAAAAAATCGCGCAAAACACGCATTTTTGGACGTTTTTGTTCGTCACGGCCGAACGAAAAATAATTCCTCCGCAAAAACTTTTGACAGGATATTCCTCATAATTTTCCGAACAATTTGATACCAAGTTTATCTCTTTATCACTATTAATAACGGAATGAGCGTCCGTTCAAGATAACCGTCCGCACGCGCGATTTTTGTAATACAAAGCATATACGGGCAAAAACATGCTTATAAAAAGTCCATTGGGATGAATAAGGATTGCCAATTTTTTTTTCATATTTAGATAGAGTATGAGTCGAAGGTATGATTTCATATCTCATTTGGCCATTAAGTACATCTTGACGTCATCATAATGGCCTTGGAAGTCAAAAATACAAAAATGCATATTATGACGTCATTATGTTTATGGAAAATTTAGTGTATTTCTCTTAATATTCATCGATTCTCTTCTAGGTTTTAATATGTTGTAGTCGAGGCAATCGTCTTCGAGATCAGTTTACACCAATTTTCATTTAAATGATGTCATCATAGTAACAAATTCAATTAAATGCCACATGTCAAAATTTTCGTCATTTGCGTGTTATGTCTATGGAGGGTGAATTTTGTCCACACTATGAATCTACATCGCATCCATCTTTCAGCACTATCTCGCTCATTTGTGCTTTGTTTTCTCCCAAATTTGGATATGTTATAGCTGAGACCATGGGCTATAAAAAAGGGTGACTTTGTTTTTTAATCAGATGTTGGGATCATGTTAAAATTTTCGATCGAAAGTTGAAATTGCAAATTTTGAAGGAATCATTAGGTGATACGTAACGAAGTCAACGTATCACCTTTTGATTTCGTCAAGATTTTTATTAGGTGATACGTAACGAAGTCTACGTATCACCTATTGATTTCGTCAAGATTTTCTTTTTTATTCTTCCTCGAATTTGTTCGCAGGATATCTCAAGACTGAATAAAGCCATAATCATGAATCTTTCAATGATGCTAGATCTTAGTCTAACTTAGAACTGCGTGACTTTTCAAAGACTCAAAGTCATCGTGACGTCATCCAGACGCCATTTTGTGAAAATCAACTTATGATCATATCTTCATAACGGAAAGTCATTTCTCATTCATATTTGTCATGATCAAGGTCAATATTGGTCGGGTCAATTTCAGGTCAATAAATGCGCGCAAAAATGCGCGTACGCGTAGGTGCGCGCGTTAACGCGCGCGTAAAATTTTAAATTGCTCAAAATCGTCTTAAATTTTTTTTGCATACGTTTCAGGCCATTATAAGCATTTCATAAAAAATCGCGCAAAACACGCATTTTTGGACGTTTTTGTTCGTCACGGCCGAACGAAAAATGATTCCTCCGCAAAAACTTTTGACAGGATATTCCTCATAATTTTCCGAACAATTTGATACCAAGTTTATCTCTTTATCACTATTAATAACGGAATGAGCGTCCGTTCAAGATAACCGTCCGCACGCGCGATTTTTGTAATACAAAGCATATACCGGCAAAAACATGCTTATAAAAAGTCCATTGGGATGAATAAGGATTGCCAATTTTTTTTTCATATTTAGATAGAGTATGAGTCGAAGGTATGATTTCATATCTCATTTGGCCATTAAGTACATCTTGACGTCATCATAATGGCCTTGGAAGTCAAAAATACAAAAATGCATATTATGACGTCATTATGTTTATGGAAAATTTAGTGTATTTCTCTTAATATTCATCGATTCTCTTCTAGGTTTTAATATGTTGTAGTCGAGGCAATCGTCTTTGAGATCAGTCTACACCAATTTTCATTTAAATGATGTCATCATAGTACAAAATTCAATTAAAGGCCACATGTCAGAATTTTCGTCATTTGCGTGTTATGTCTATGGAGGGTGAATTTCGTTCACATTATGAATCTACATCACATCAATCTTTCAGCACTATCTCGCTCATTTGTGCTTTGTTTTCTCCCAAATTTGGATATGTTATAGCTGAGACCATGGGCTATAAAAAAGGGTGACTTTGTTTTTTAATCAGATGTTGGGATCATGTTAAAATTTTCGATCGAAAGTTGAAATTGCAAATTTTGAAGGAATCATTAGGTGATACGTAACGAAGTCAACGTATCACCTTTTGATTTCGTCAAGATTTTTATTAGGTGATACGTAACGAAGTCTACGTATCACCTATTGATTTCGTCAAGATTTTCTTTTTTATTCTTCCTCGAATTTGTTCGCAGGATATCTCAAGACTGAATAAAGCCATAATCATGAATCTTTCAATGATGCTAGATCTTAGTCTAACTTAGAACTGCGTGACTTTTCAAAGACTCAAAGTCATCGTGACGTCATCCAGACGCCATTTTGTGAAAATCAACTTATGATCATATCTTCATAACGGAAAGTCATTTCTCATTCATATTTGTCATGATCAAGGTCAATATTGGTCGGGTCAATTTCAGGTCAATAAATGCGCGCAAAAATGCGCGTACGCGTAGGTGCGCGCGTTAACGCGCGCGTAAAATTTTAAATTGCTCAAAATCGTCTTAAATTTTTTTTGCATACGTTTCAGGCCATTATAAGCATTTCATAAAAAATCGCGCAAAACACGCATTTTTGGACGTTTTTGTTCGTCACGGCCGAACGAAAAATGATTCCTCCGCAAAAACTTTTGACAGGATATTCCTCATAATTTTCCGAACAATTTGATACCAAGTTTATCTCTTTATCACTATTAATAACGGAATGAGCGTCCGTTCAAGATAACCGTCCGCACGCGCGATTTTTGTAATACAAAGCATATACCGGCAAAAACATGCTTATAAAAAGTCCATTGGGATGAATAAGGATTGCCAATTTTTTTTTCATATTTAGATAGAGTATGAGTCGAAGGTATGATTTCATATCTCATTTGGCCATTAAGTACATCTTGACGTCATCATAATGGCCTTGGAAGTCAAAAATACAAAAATGCATATTATGACGTCATTATGTTTATGGAAAATTTAGTGTATTTCTCTTAATATTCATCGATTCTCTTCTAGGTTTTAATATGTTGTAGTCGAGGCAATCGTCTTTGAGATCAGTCTACACCAATTTTCATTTAAATGATGTCATCATAGTACAAAATTCAATTAAAGGCCACATGTCAGAATTTTCGTCATTTGCGTGTTATGTCTATGGAGGGTGAATTTCGTTCACATTATGAATCTACATCACATCAATCTTTCAGCACTATCTCGCTCATTTGTGCTTTGTTTTCTCCCAAATTTGGATATGTTATAGCTGAGACCATGGGCTATAAAAAAGGGTGACTTTGTTTTTTAATCAGATGTTGGGATCATGTTAAAATTTTCGATCGAAAGTTGAAATTGCAAATTTTGAAGGAATCATTAGGTGATACGTAACGAAGTCAACGTATCACCTTTTGATTTCGTCAAGATTTTTATTAGGTGATACGTAACGAAGTCTACGTATCACCTATTGATTTCGTCAAGATTTTCTTTTTTATTCTTCCTCGAATTTGTTCGCAGGATATCTCAAGACTGAATAAAGCCATAATCATGAATCTTTCAATGATGCTAGATCTTAGTCTAACTTAGAACTGCGTGACTTTTCAAAGACTCAAAGTCATCGTGACGTCATCCAGACGCCATTTTGTGAAAATCAACTTATGATCATATCTTCATAACGGAAAGTCATTTCTCATTCATATTTGTCATGATCAAGGTCAATATTGGTCGGGTCAATTTCAGGTCAATAAATGCGCGCAAAAATGCGCGTACGCGTAGGTGCGCGCGTTAACGCGCGCGTAAAATTTTAAATTGCTCAAAATCGTCTTAAATTTTTTTTGCATACGTTTCAGGCCATTATAAGCATTTCATAAAAAATCGCGCAAAACACGCATTTTTGGACGTTTTTGTTCGTCACGGCCGAACGAAAAATAATTCCTCCGCAAAAACTTTTGACAGGATATTCCTCATAATTTTCCGAACAATTTGATACCAAGTTTATCTCTTTATCACTATTAATAACGGAATGAGCGTCCGTTCAAGATAACCGTCCGCACGCGCGATTTTTGTAATACAAAGCATATACGGGCAAAAACATGCTTATAAAAAGTCCATTGGGATGAATAAGGATTGCCAATTTTTTTTTCATATTTAGATAGAGTATGAGTCGAAGGTATGATTTCATATCTCATTTGGCCATTAAGTACATCTTGACGTCATCATAATGGCCTTGGAAGTCAAAAATACAAAAATGCATATTATGACGTCATTATGTTTATGGAAAATTTAGTGTATTTCTCTTAATATTCATCGATTCTCTTCTAGGTTTTAATATGTTGTAGTCGAGGCAATCGTCTTTGAGATCAGTCTACACCAATTTTCATTTAAATGATGTCATCATAGTACAAAATTCAATTAAAGGCCACATGTCAGAATTTTCGTCATTTGCGTGTTATGTCTATGGAGGGTGAATTTCGTTCACATTATGAATCTACATCACATCAATCTTTCAGCACTATCTCGCTCATTTGTGCTTTGTTTTCTCCCAAATTTGGATATGTTATAGCTGAGACCATGGGCTATAAAAAAGGGTGACTTTGTTTTTTAATCAGATGTTGGGATCATGTTAAAATTTTCGATCGAAAGTTGAAATTGCAAATTTTGAAGGAATCATTAGGTGATACGTAACGAAGTCAACGTATCACCTTTTGATTTCGTCAAGATTTTTATTAGGTGATACGTAACGAAGTCTACGTATCACCTATTGATTTCGTCAAGATTTTCTTTTTTATTCTTCCTCGAATTTGTTCGCAGGATATCTCAAGACTGAATAAAGCCATAATCATGAATCTTTCAATGATGCTAGATCTTAGTCTAACTTAGAACTGCGTGACTTTTCAAAGACTCAAAGTCATCGTGACGTCATCCAGACGCCATTTTGTGAAAATCAACTTATGATCATATCTTCATAACGGAAAGTCATTTCTCATTCATATTTGTCATGATCAAGGTCAATATTGGTCGGGTCAATTTCAGGTCAATAAATGCGCGCAAAAATGCGCGTACGCGTAGGTGCGCGCGTTAACGCGCGCGTAAAATTTTAAATTGCTCAAAATCGTCTTAAATTTTTTTTGCATACGTTCTAGGCCATTATAAGCATTTCATAAAAAATCGCGCAAAACACGCATTTTTGGACGTTTTTGTTCGTCACGGCCGAACGAAAAATAATTCCTCCGCAAAAACTTTTGACAGGATATTCCTCATAATTTTCCGAACAATTTGATACCAAGTTTATCTCTTTATCACTATTAATAACGGAATGAGCGTCCGTTCAAGATAACCGTCCGCACGCGCGATTTTTGTAATACAAAGCATATACGGGCAAAAACATGCTTATAAAAAGTCCATTGGGATGAATAAGGATTGCCAATTTTTTTTTCATATTTAGATAGAGTATGAGTCGAAGGTATGATTTCATATCTCATTTGGCCATTAAGTACATCTTGACGTCATCATAATGGCCTTGGAAGTCAAAAATACAAAAATGCATATTATGACGTCATTATGTTTATGGAAAATTTAGTGTATTTCTCTTAATATTCATCGATTCTCTTCTAGGTTTTAATATGTTGTAGTCGAGGCAATCGTCTTTGAGATCAGTCTACACCAATTTTCATTTAAATGATGTCATCATAGTACAAAATTCAATTAAAGGCCACATGTCAGAATTTTCGTCATTTGCGTGTTATGTCTATGGAGGGTGAATTTCGTTCACATTATGAATCTACATCACATCAATCTTTCAGCACTATCTCGCTCATTTGTGCTTTGTTTTCTCCCAAATTTGGATATGTTATAGCTGAGACCATGGGCTATAAAAAAGGGTGACTTTGTTTTTTAATCAGATGTTGGGATCATGTTAAAATTTTCGATCGAAAGTTGAAATTGCAAATTTTGAAGGAATCATTAGGTGATACGTAACGAAGTCAACGTATCACCTTTTGATTTCGTCAAGATTTTTATTAGGTGATACGTAACGAAGTCTACGTATCACCTATTGATTTCGTCAAGATTTTCTTTTTTATTCTTCCTCGAATTTGTTCGCAGGATATCTCAAGACTGAATAAAGCCATAATCATGAATCTTTCAATGATGCTAGATCTTAGTCTAACTTAGAACTGCGTGACTTTTCAAAGACTCAAAGTCATCGTGACGTCATCCAGACGCCATTTTGTGAAAATCAACTTATGATCATATCTTCATAACGGAAAGTCATTTCTCATTCATATTTGTCATGATCAAGGTCAATATTGGTCGGGTCAATTTCAGGTCAATAAATGCGCGCAAAAATGCGCGTACGCGTAGGTGCGCGCGTTAACGCGCGCGTAAAATTTTAAATTGCTCAAAATCGTCTTAAATTTTTTTTGCATACGTTTCAGGCCATTATAAGCATTTCATAAAAAATCGCGCAAAACACGCATTTTTGGACGTTTTTGTTCGTCACGGCCGAACGAAAAATAATTCCTCCGCAAAAACTTTTGACAGGATATTCCTCATAATTTTCCGAACAATTTGATACCAAGTTTATCTCTTTATCACTATTAATAACGGAATGAGCGTCCGTTCAAGATAACCGTCCGCACGCGCGATTTTTGTAATACAAAGCATATACGGGCAAAAACATGCTTATAAAAAGTCCATTGGGATGAATAAGGATTGCCAATTTTTTTTTCATATTTAGATAGAGTATGAGTCGAAGGTATGATTTAATATCTCATTTGGCCATTAAGTACATCTTGACGTCATCATAATGGCCTTGGAAGTCAAAAATACAAAAATGCATATTATGACGTCATTATGTTTATGGAAAATTTAGTGTATTTCTCTTAATATTCATCGATTCTCTTCTAGGTTTTAATATGTTGTAGTCGAGGCAATCGTCTTTGAGATCAGTCTACACCAATTTTCATTTAAATGATGTCATCATAGTACAAAATTCAATTAAAGGCCACATGTCAGAATTTTCGTCATTTGCGTGTTATGTCTATGGAGGGTGAATTTCGTTCACATTATGAATCTACGTCACATCAATCTTTCAGCACTATCTCGCTCATTTGTGCTCTATTCTCTCCCAAATTTGGGTATGTTATAGCTGAGACCATGGGCTATAAAACCGGTGTACTTTGTTTTTTAATCAGATGTTGAGATCTTGTCGAAATCTTCAATTGAATGAAACCCATTTACTCTGTATATTTTACTGTCAGACACTATTGAGTGTCTGACTGACTTTTTTTTTCTCTGGTAATAATATACATAAAATTAGCTGTATAAGGAAGATGAGCATTTGTCTACATTAATAACCCATTTTTTGTAATGCCCCAAAATAAACTAATTGAATTTCTACGCAGCAACTTATAGTATAGGTAGAACATGACGGGTAAAGCATTTCATGGAATAAGATGAAATTGTGAAAATGCATTCTTCATGAAGTCATTTAGAGACGAAGGTGCAGCTGCTCATTGTACGTGGTCAATAGTCATATTGTCTCAATCTATCTTCTATAGATCCATAATTGTCAATATGCTACACCGTTGAAGCTTTGTATTTTGGTGTTATTGTATTTATTAACGTTTATTTTCTTCTCGACATTACAATATGAAACACAATGTATACAGTGCGTCCCCCCAAAAAACGAAACAGAGAATTATCGATGTTTTATCATAACTTAATCACAATTATAATTGATAAATGATACATATTTGTAAAGCTTAGATCCTCCTCTTTCATTTGATGCAACTTATATAATGCATATTTTACGCATGAGTGATTCAAATGAATTTGAAGAGAGGAAACCAAAAAGACCTTTGGCGGACGGTATCTGAAATTCAAAGAGAAAATCCCATTTCACGAAAGTTGGGTTTCTGCTCTTTCATATGACACCTCAATCAGGAGAAATGAGCTAGGAATAACAAAGTTCTGTTTGTTTTAATTAGTGCTTGCATTTCCATTATTTTATTAAAGGAATTCGTTTTCACTGGCTGCCTGCCGTAGCAACAAGCAGAATTTACAAAATACTTTACTCCGTTTCGTTGACAATCAGCCATGCATGAACTCTTTCGTCTACGGAAGCAGGCGAAAGCATAGCTTGAGTTGGGAATGCCCATAATAAGTTAACACAGTTACTGAGCGAACATTATACATATTATTATGAAAATAACATATTATATGAAACAACGTTGATAGAAAATTAAAAAAACTAGTAAATGGAAGGAAAAAAATGAGAAGAGAATTAAGTACGGTATAGGAAAAAAGTTAACTCAATAGGGCTGTACATGTGTCTGCGATTACATCATATAAATGACTTAGTACTTCATTCTTAAAAAAAAGACAGCGGTTACATATCATTAAAAACAAGCAAAGTCAACAGACAAAAAGCAGCTTCATCCGACAATCATTGTCGCTAGTTATTATTTTGTTGAACACAATCTCAAGTGCTTTAGACAAAATTTCGGTCTGAGTATTTAGGGGTTTGTATACCACACCAACTATAATATTCTTTCTCTTTTCTTAAACTATTTCTATAAAAATGGAGTCACATATTTCTGAATCAAGCGTCAGGTCATCTCTTTGGAAATAATTATGTTAATCCGCTACATGCATTCCAACACCCCGCCACAACCATGGTTTCTGTTCTCACAGATAAAAGTATTATTCATCAATATTTGTTGAAAGACTAGCGTCTGTTAACTAAGTCACACTCCCTGCCTGTCGGTCTTTCTCTTTCCTGCATTATTTCCTGTTAATTCAACTCTGGTCTAATCCACATTCCTTATACAGTGACAGTATATATCCATCCGATATTTAAAGATTTTATTATCAAGCAACTAGCAAATCTCACGTCCACAACTAAAAATGATCGCTAATGTATTCCCACATTTATTTTGAATTTTCATTTACGACGGGACATACATTTTCATTTCTTAGAATAAGATAAAATCGTCAAAATGCGTTCTTCATGATGTAAATTAGAGTCAAAGGTGTAACTGGATACTGCACAGGGTCAATGGTCATATATCGTCTCAATCTATCTTTCCTAGATCCATGATGACCAAGGAGACATAATTTAATCTTGGCATATGGATAGATCATAATGGGAGAAGCATTTTATAAAATAATATGATATCGTGTAATGCATTATTCGTTATGTAAACTAATATCATACGTATCACCTAATTCGTCTAAGTGACGAATTAAAGTCTAGTTAGGTGATACGTAACGAAGTCAACGTATCACCTTTTGTTTTCGTCAAGATTTTTCTTTATTATTATTATTATTATTTATTATTATTCTTCCTCGAATTTGTTCGCAGGATATCTCAAGACTGAATAAAGCCATAATCATGAATCTTTCAATGATGATAGATCTTAGTCTAACTTAGAACTGCGTGACTTTTCAAAGACTCAAAGTCATCGTGACGTCATCCAGACGCCATTTTGTGAAAATCAACTTATGATCATATCTTCATAACAGAAAGCCATTTCTCATTCATATTTGTCATGATCAAGGTCAATATTTATCGGGTCAATTTCAGATCAATAAATGCGCGCAAAAATGCGCGTACGCGTAGGTGCGCGCGTTAATGCGCGCGTAAAATTTAAAATTGCTCAAAATCGTCTTAAAATTTTTTTGCATACGTTTCAGGCCATTATAAGCATTTCATAAAAAATCGCGCAAAACACGCATTTTTGGACGTTTTCGTTCGTCACGGCCGAACGAAAAATAATTTCTCCGCAAAAGCTTTTGACCGAATATTCCTCATAATTTTCCGAACAATTTGATACCAAGTTTATCTCTTTATCACTATTAATAACGGAATGAGCGTCCGTTCAAGATAACCGTCCGCACGCGCGATTTTTGTATTACATAGCGTATATGGGCAAAAACATGCCCATAAAAAGTCCATTGATATGAATAAGGACTGCCAATTTTTTTTCCATATTTAGATAGAGTATGAGTCGAAGGTATGATTTCATATCTCATTTGGCCATTAAGTACATCTTGACGTCATCATAATGGCCTTGGAAGTCAAAAATACAAAAATGCATATTATGACGTCATTATGTTTATGGAAAATGTAGTGTATTTCTCTTAATATTCATCGATTCTCTTCTAGATTTTAATATGTTGTAGCCGAGGCAATCGTCTTCGAGATCAGTCTCCACCAATTTTCATTTAAATGATGTCATCATAGTAAAAAATTCAATTAAAGGCCACATGTCAAAATTTTCGTCATTTGCGTGTTATGTCTATGGAGGGTGAATTTCGTTCACATTATGAATCTACATCACATCCATCTTTCAGCACTATCTCGCTCATTTGTGCTTTCTTCTCTCCCAAATTTGGGTATGTTATAGCTGAGACCATGGGCTATAAAAAAGGGTGACTTTGTTTTTTAATCAGATGTTGGGATCATGTTAAAATTTTCGATCGAAAGTTGAAATTGCAAATTTTGAAGGAATAGTTAGGTGATACGTAACGAAGTCAACGTATCACCTTTTGTTTTCGTCAAGATTTTTCTTTATTATCAGGTGGGCTGTATCTAATACAGACCACCTTATATTTTTGTTAAAATTGCCTTTATTTATTTATTTATTATTTATTATTTATTTATTTTTCTTAATTCTTGCCACTTTTTTGTTAGCACGATAACTTTGAAATGGTTCAATCAAATGCTTTGATATTTGACACACATATGTATAGGCATATGGACAAAACACGGTAAGGTTTTCAACCTTGACCTTGACTGATGACGTCATCTAGGCGCCATTTTGTGAAATTTTCTGAAAATCATCTCATGATCATATCTTCATAACCAAAAGGTATTTTTCATTCATATTTATCATGATTAAGGTTAATATCAATCCGGTTAATTTCAGGTCAAAAAACGCGCGCGTGCGCGTACGTCCGCGCGTCAGTGCGCGCGCAAAATTTTTAAATACTCAAAATCGTCTCAAATTTATTTTGCATACGTTTCAGGTCATATTAAGCATTTTATAAAAAATCGCGCGTACGAGCATGCGCGCGCGTTTTCGCGCGTAACACCACTACAAAACATAGAATCGCCATTTTTTTTTCTTTCATGATATTTCTCATATTTTTTCAAGGAATTTGATACCATGTTTATCTCTTTATGACTATTATTAACAAGATGAGCGTAAATTCAAGATAAATGTCAGTGCGCGCGAGGTCTTTTAATACATAGCATATATGGGCAAAAACATGCCTATACAAAATCCGTTATAGCTCTTTGGAATGCACCGGGATCCTCAATTTTTTTTCATATTAAGATAGAGTATGAGTCGGAAATATGATTCCATGTCTCATTTGGCCATTAAGTGTATCGTGACATCATCACAATGGCCTTGGAACTCAAAAAACGAATTTGCATATTATGACGTCAGCATATTTATGTAAAATTGATTGTATCTCTGTAAATATTGATCAATTTTCTTCAAAATTTCGGTATGTTGTAGCTAAGACAATTTTCTACAAGCGCAGTTATAACCATTTTTCATTTTGATGACGTCATCATAGTGAAAATGTTGATTAAAGGCCTCATGTCAAAAACTTCATAATTTGCGTGTTATGCCTATAGAAGGTGAATTTAGTTCACGTTATGAATCTACATGATATTGTCTTTTAAGAATTTGTAAGCAGTATGTCGCTTATTTTTGCTCTATTTTGTCTCAAATGTTAGTTGACCAGCCCACCTATACTTGTTCCAAACAAGTATTATATGTCTAGTTATTATTATTATTTATTATTATTCTTCCTCGAATTTGTTCGCAGGATATCTCAAGACTGAATAAAGCCATAATCATGAATCTTTCAATGATGATAGATCTTAGTCTAACTTAGAACTGCGTGACTTTTCAAAGACTCAAAGTCATCGTGACGTCATCCAGACGCCATTTTGTGAAAATCAACTTATGATCATATCTTCATAACAGAAAGCCATTTCTCATTCATATTTGTCATGATCAAGGTCAATATTTATCGGGTCAATTTCAGATCAATAAATGCGCGCAAAAATGCGCGTACGCGTAGGTGCGCGCGTTAATGCGCGCGTAAAATTTAAAATTGCTCAAAATCGTCTTAAAATTTTTTTGCATACGTTTCAGGCCATTATAAGCATTTCATAAAAAATCGCGCAAAACACGCATTTTTGGACGTTTTCGTTCGTCACGGCCGAACGAAAAATAATTTCTCCGCAAAAGCTTTTGACCGAATATTCCTCATAATTTTCCGAACAATTTGATACCAAGTTTATCTCTTTATCACTATTAATAACGGAATGAGCGTCCGTTCAAGATAACCGTCCGCACGCGCGATTTTTGTATTACATAGCGTATATGGGCAAAAACATGCCCATAAAAAGTCCATTGATATGAATAAGGACTGCCAATTTTTTTTCCATATTTAGATAGAGTATGAGTCGAAGGTATGATTTCATATCTCATTTGGCCATTAAGTACATCTTGACGTCATCATAATGGCCTTGGAAGTCAAAAATACAAAAATGCATATTATGACGTCATTATGTTTATGGAAAATGTAGTGTATTTCTCTTAATATTCATCGATTCTCTTCTAGATTTTAATATGTTGTAGCCGAGGCAATCGTCTTCGAGATCAGTCTCCACCAATTTTCATTTAAATGATGTCATCATAGTAAAAAATTCAATTAAAGGCCACATGTCAAAATTTTCGTCATTTGCGTGTTATGTCTATGGAGGGTGAATTTCGTTCACATTATGAATCTACATCACATCCATCTTTCAGCACTATCTCGCTCATTTGTGCTTTCTTCTCTCCCAAATTTGGGTATGTTATAGCTGAGACCATGGGCTATAAAAAAGGGTGACTTTGTTTTTTAATCAGATGTTGGGATCATGTTAAAATTTTCGATCGAAAGTTGAAATTGCAAATTTTGAAGGAATAGTTAGGTGATACGTAACGAAGTCAACGTATCACCTTTTGTTTTCGTCAAGATTTTTCTTTATTATTATTATTATTATTTATTATTATTCTTCCTCGAATTTGTTCGCAGGATATCTCAAGACTGAATAAAGCCATAATCATGAATCTTTCAATGATGATAGATCTTAGTCTAACTTAGAACTGCGTGACTTTTCAAAGACTCAAAGTCATCGTGACGTCATCCAGACGCCATTTTGTGAAAATCAACTTATGATCATATCTTCATAACAGAAAGCCATTTCTCATTCATATTTGTCATGATCAAGGTCAATATTTATCGGGTCAATTTCAGATCAATAAATGCGCGCAAAAATGCGCGTACGCGTAGGTGCGCGCGTTAATGCGCGCGTAAAATTTAAAATTGCTCAAAATCGTCTTAAAATTTTTTTGCATACGTTTCAGGCCATTATAAGCATTTCATAAAAAATCGCGCAAAACACGCATTTTTGGACGTTTTCGTTCGTCACGGCCGAACGAAAAATAATTTCTCCGCAAAAGCTTTTGACCGAATATTCCTCATAATTTTCCGAACAATTTGATACCAAGTTTATCTCTTTATCACTATTAATAACGGAATGAGCGTCCGTTCAAGATAACCGTCCGCACGCGCGATTTTTGTATTACATAGCGTATATGGGCAAAAACATGCCCATAAAAAGTCCATTGATATGAATAAGGACTGCCAATTTTTTTTCCATATTTAGATAGAGTATGAGTCGAAGGTATGATTTCATATCTCATTTGGCCATTAAGTACATCTTGACGTCATCATAATGGCCTTGGAAGTCAAAAATACAAAAATGCATATTATGACGTCATTATGTTTATGGAAAATGTAGTGTATTTCTCTTAATATTCATCGATTCTCTTCTAGATTTTAATATGTTGTAGCCGAGGCAATCGTCTTCGAGATCAGTCTCCACCAATTTTCATTTAAATGATGTCATCATAGTAAAAAATTCAATTAAAGGCCACATGTCAAAATTTTCGTCATTTGCGTGTTATGTCTATGGAGGGTGAATTTCGTTCACATTATGAATCTACATCACATCCATCTTTCAGCACTATCTCGCTCATTTGTGCTTTCTTCTCTCCCAAATTTGGGTATGTTATAGCTGAGACCATGGGCTATAAAAAAGGGTGACTTTGTTTTTTAATCAGATGTTGGGATCATGTTAAAATTTTCGATCGAAAGTTGAAATTGCAAATTTTGAAGGAATAGTTAGGTGATACGTAACGAAGTCAACGTATCACCTTTTGTTTTCGTCAAGATTTTTCTTTATTATTATTATTATTATTTATTATTATTCTTCCTCGAATTTGTTCGCAGGATATCTCAAGACTGAATAAAGCCATAATCATGAATCTTTCAATGATGATAGATCTTAGTCTAACTTAGAACTGCGTGACTTTTCAAAGACTCAAAGTCATCGTGACGTCATCCAGACGCCATTTTGTGAAAATCAACTTATGATCATATCTTCATAACAGAAAGCCATTTCTCATTCATATTTGTCATGATCAAGGTCAATATTTATCGGGTCAATTTCAGATCAATAAATGCGCGCAAAAATGCGCGTACGCGTAGGTGCGCGCGTTAATGCGCGCGTAAAATTTAAAATTGCTCAAAATCGTCTTAAAATTTTTTTGCATACGTTTCAGGCCATTATAAGCATTTCATAAAAAATCGCGCAAAACACGCATTTTTGGACGTTTTCGTTCGTCACGGCCGAACGAAAAATAATTTCTCCGCAAAAGCTTTTGACCGAATATTCCTCATAATTTTCCGAACAATTTGATACCAAGTTTATCTCTTTATCACTATTAATAACGGAATGAGCGTCCGTTCAAGATAACCGTCCGCACGCGCGATTTTTGTATTACATAGCGTATATGGGCAAAAACATGCCCATAAAAAGTCCATTGATATGAATAAGGACTGCCAATTTTTTTTCCATATTAAATAGAGTATGAGTCGAAGGTATGATTTCATATCTCATTTGGCCATTAAGTACATCTTGACGTCATCATAATGGCCTTGGAAGTCAAAAATACAAAAATGCATATTATGACGTCATTATGTTTATGGAAAATGTAGTGTATTTCTCTTAATATTCATCGATTCTCTTCTAGATTTTAATATGTTGTAGCCGAGGCAATCGTCTTCGAGATCAGTCTCCACCAATTTTCATTTAAATGATGTCATCATAGTAAAAAATTCAATTAAAGGCCACATGTCAAAATTTTCGTCATTTGCGTGTTATGTCTATGGAGGGTGAATTTCGTTCACATTATGAATCTACATCACATCCATCTTTCAGCACTATCTCGCTCATTTGTGCTTTCTTCTCTCCCAAATTTGGGTATGTTATAGCTGAGACCATGGGCTATAAAAAAGGGTGACTTTGTTTTTTAATCAGATGTTGGGATCATGTTAAAATTTTCGATCGAAAGTTGAAATTGCAAATTTTGAAGGAATAGTTAGGTGATACGTAACGAAGTCAACGTATCACCTTTTGTTTTCGTCAAGATTTTTCTTTATTATTATTATTAGGTGATACGTACGAAGTCTACGTATCACCTATTGATTTCGTCAAGATTTTTATTTATTATTTATTTATTATTTATTATTCTTCCTCGATTTTGTTCGCAGGATATCTCAAGATTGAATAAAGCCATTGTCATGAAATTTTCAATGATGATAGACCTTAGTCTAACTTAGAACTGCGTGACTTTTCAAAGACTCAAAATTATCGTGACGTCATCCAGGCGCCATTTTGTGAAAATCAACTTATGATCATATCTTCATAACGGAAAGTAATTTTTCATTCATATTTATCACGAATTAGATCGATATCCGTCCGGTCAATTTCAGGTCAAGAAATGCGCGCAAAAATGCGCGTACGCTTTTGTCCGCGCGTTTACGCGCGCGAAATTTTTTAAAATGCTCCAAATCATCCCAAATTTTTTTTACATACGTTTCAGGCCAAATAGAGCATTTGATAAAAAAATTACGCACACGTGCATGCGCGCGCGTTTTCGCGCGTACTTGCATTTTGCAACATAGAATCGCCGATTTTTTTCTGTCATCAGATTTGGTACATTTTTCCAAGCATTTTGATAACTTGTTCACCTTTTATTAACGCAATGAGCGTCCGTCAAAGTTGACAGCACGCGCGGATTTGCATTATCTTTATCTACAATACATGGGCAAAAACATGCCTATATAAAATTCATTGTAACTCTTTAGAATAGATAGAAACTCCTAATATTTTTTCATATTTAGATAGATTATGAGTTGGAGATATCATTTCATGTCTCATTTGATCCTCAATTAACTCATGACGTCATCATAATGGCCTCCAAACTCAAAATTTCAATTTGCATATTATGACGTCATCATTTTTTTGGAAAATTGATTGTATCTCTGTAAATATCAATCAATTTTCTTTCAAATTTTGATATGTTCTAGCTGAGACAATTTTCTACAAATTCAGTGTTCACAATTTTAATTTCTGACAAAAGTATCATGGTGTATTTTTGCAATTAAAGGAGGCATGTCAATTTTTCACATTTTGCGTGTATTCTCTATGGGACATGACTTTTTCTCAAAACTGGATTCTACACTCATGTCTTTCGCGAGCAAAATCTCCGTTGTTTTATCTTTGTTTTCGCTGAGCTTCGGATATGTTGTAGCTGAGACAATGGGCTACCATAAGTGTGCCCTTTATTTTTCGATTAGATGCCGGGATCATGCTCATATTTCACTTGCAAAGTAGGATTTTAGAATTCCATTTCCCGTTTACGTGTAATCGCTATGGGAGATGTTTTGGTATATCGGTAACGCACTTGACTTCCAACCTCGAGATCCCTGGTTCGAGTCCGGGTGTCTCCAACAATTTTTTGCTTCACTTTTTTTTTCCTTTTGACCTTCATTGTACCATCTCCTTTGATTATTTAAACACGTAGAATCGCAAATAATGTCATAAATAACCCTTTTTACTTTATTATTACCCTATTTTCACTTAATCCATTACTTTTTGCGTGTAATCCCTATGGGAGATGACTTTTTCTCAAATCTGGAGTCTACATTCCTGTCTTTTGCGAGCAATATCGCCGTTATTTCTGCTTGGATTTTGTTGATTTTTGAGTATGTTGTAGCTGAGACTATATGCTATCTAAATCACCTCTCATCTTATCAATAAGATGTCATGATCGCGCTCATGATCATGATCATGATCATCATGATCATCATTATCATAATGATGATAATCATTTATCAATTACATTTTCATTTCTTTGAATAAGATAAAATCGTCAAAAGGTGTTCTTCATGATGTAAATTAGAGTCAAATGTGTAACTGGTTACTGCACAGGGTCAAAGGTCATATATCGTTTCAATCTATCTTCCCTAGATCCATGATGATCAAGGAGACACAATTTAATCTTGACATATGAATAGATCATAATGAGAGAAGCATATAAATGGGAGAAGCATTTTACAAAATAATATATCGTGTAATGCATTATTCTTTATGTAAACCATTATCATACGTATCACCTAATTCGTCTAAGTGACGAATTAAAGTCTAGTTATTAGGTGATACGTAACGAAGTCTACGTATCACCTATTGATTTCGTCAAGATTTTCTTTATTTTTTATTTTATTATTCTTCCTCGATTTTGTTCGCAGGATATCTCAAGATTGAATAAAGCCATTGTCATGAAATTTTCAATGATGATAGACCTTAGTCTAACTTAGAACTGCGTGACTTTTCAAAGACTCAAAATTATCGTGACGTCATCCAGGCGCCATTTTGTGAAAATCAACTTATGATCATATCTTCATAACGGAAAGTAATTTTTCATTCATATTTATCACGAATTAGATCGATATCCGTCCGGTCAATTTCAGGTCAAGAAATGCGCGCAAAAATGCGCGTACGCTTTTGTCCGCGCGTTTACGCGCGCGAAATTTTTTAAAATGCTCCAAATCATCCCAAAATTTTTTTACATACGTTTCAGGCCATATAGAGCATTTGATAAAAAAATTACGCACACGTGCATGCGCGCGCGTTTTCGCGCGTACTTGCATTTTGCAACATAGAATCGCCGATTTTTTTCTGTCATCATATTTGGTACATTTTTCCAAGCATTTTGATAACTTGTTCACCTTTTATTAACGCAATGAGCGTCCGTCAAAGTTGACAGCACGCGCGGATTTGCGTTATCTTTATCTACAATACATGGGCAAAAACATGCCTATATAAAATTCATTGTAACTCTTTAGAATAGATAGAAACTCCTAATATTTTTTTCATATTTGGATAGATTATGAGTTGGAGATATCATTTCATGTCTCATTTGATCCTCAATTAACTCATGACGTCATCATAATGGCCTCCAAACTCAAAATTTCAATTTGCATATTATGACGTCATCATATTTTTGGAAAATTGATTGTATCTCTGTAAATATCGATCAATTTTCTTTCAAATTTCGATATGATGTAGCTAAAATAATTCTCTACAAGCTCAATATTCACCAATTTTCATTTTGACAAAGGCCTTATGCCGTATTTTAGCGATTAAAGGAGGCATGTCAATTTTTCACATTTTGCGTGTATTCTCTATGGGACATGACTTTTTCTCAAAACTGGATTCTACATTCCTGTCTTTCGCGAGCAAAATCTCCGTTGTTTTATCTTTGTTTTCGCTGAGCTTCGGATATGTTGTAGCTGAGACAATGGGCTACCATAAGTGTGCCCTTTATTTTTCGATTAGATGCCGGGATCATGCTCATATTTCACTTGCAAAGTAGGATTTTAGAATTCCATTTTCCGTTTACGTGTAATCGCTATGGGAGATGTTTTGGTATATCGGTAACGCACTTGACTTCCAACCTCGAGATCCCTGGTTCGAGTCCGGGTGTCTCCAACAATTTTTTCTTCACTTTTTATTTTATTTTTGACCTTTCACTGTACCATTTCCTTTGATTATTTAAACACGTAGAATCGCAAATAATGTCATAAATAACCCTTTTTACTTTATTATTACCCTATTTTCACTTAATCCATTACTTTTTGCGTGTAATCCCTATGGGAGATGACTTTTTCTCAAATCTGGAGTCTACATTCCTGTCTTTTGCGAGCAATATCGCCGTTATTTCTGCTTGGATTTTGTTGATTTTTGAGTATGTTGTAGCTGAGACTATATGCTATCTAAATCACCTCTCATCTTTTCAATAAGATGTCAGGATTGCGCTCATGATCATGATCATTATCATCATGATCATCATTATCGTAATGATGATAATCATTTATCAATTACATTTTCATTTCTTTGAATAAGATAAAATCGTCAAAAGGTGTTCTTCATGATGTAAAAAAGAGTCAAATGTGTAACTGGTTACTGCACAGGGTCAAAGGTCATATATTGTTTCAATCTATCTTCCCTAGATTCATGATGATCAAGGAGACACAATTTAATCTTGACATATGAATAGATCATAATGGGAGAAGCATATAAATGGGAGAAGCATTTTTACAAAATTGTGTAATGCATTATTCGTTATGTAAACCATTATCAAACGTATCACCTAATTCGTCTAAGTGACGAATTAAAGTCTAGTTAGGTGATACGTATGAAATATACGTATCACCTTTTGATTTCGTCAAGATTTTTATTATTTATTTATTTATTATTATTTATTATTATTCTTCCTCAATTTTGTTCGCAGGATATCTCAAGAATGGCAAAAGCCATTGTCATGAAACTTTCAATGATGATAGATCTTAGTCTAACTTAGAACTGCATGACTTTTCAAAGACTCAAAATTATCGTGACGTCATCCAGGCGCCATTTTGTAAAAATCAACTTATGATCATATCTTCATAACGGAAAGTAATTTCTCATTCATATTTATCATGAATAAGATCAATATCCTTCCGGTCAATTTCAGATCAAAAAACGTGCGCAAATCCGCGCGTACGCGTTTGTGCGCGCGTTTACGTGCGCGCAAAAATTTAAAATGCTCCAAATCATTTCCAATTTATTTTGCACACGTTTCAAGCCATATGGAGCATTTGACAAAAAATCACTCAAACGCGCATGCGCGCGCGTTTTTTGCGCGTTCTGGCATTTTGCAACATATAATCGCCAATTTTTCTCTGTCATCATGTTTGATACCATGTTCATCCCGTTATCACTATTAATAACGGAATGAGCGTCCGTTCAAGATAAATATCCTTGTGTGCGAGCTCATGTATTACATAGTATATATGGGCAAAAACATGCCTATAAAACGTCCATTGGGATGAACAAGGAATGCCAAGTTTTTTTCATATTTTGATAGAGTATGAGTCGGAGATATGATTTCATAGCTTATTTGGCCATTAAATACATCTTGACGTTATCATAATGGCCTTGGAAGTCAAAATACAAAATTGCATATTATGACGTCATTATATTTTTTGAAAATTTAGTGTATTTCTCATAATATTGACTGATTTTCTTCCAAATTGTGGTATCTTGTAGCTTAGGAAATTGCCTACAAGATCAATACACACTGCTTTTTATTTTATTGACGTCATTATAGTACAATATTCAATTAAAGGCCAAATTTCAGAATTTTCTTAATTTGCGTGTTAAGCCTAAGGAAGGTGAATTTCGTTCACATCATGAATCTTCATGACATTGATCTTTGAGCACTATCTAGCTTATTTGTACTCTATGTTCTCCCAAATTCTAATACGGTGTAGCCAATAAATTATCTACAATATTGACGTACATCATTTATCATTTCGATGACATCATCATAGTGAAAATTTCAATTAAAGGCGACATGTCAGAATTTTCTTAGTTAGCGTGTTAGGCGACTTTTTCTGAAATCCTGATTCTACAAATCTCTATCGAATACCTGAAGGGGGCGCTATACCACTCTTAATGATGGTCTTCATCGTATTTATGTTCATTATCATTAGATCATCATCGGCACACTTTCATGATAACAAAATAGCACGTATCACCTAATTCGTCAAAGTGACGAATTAAAGTCTAGTATTTATTTTGTGTCTGTATAGAAGAAATTATTATTATTCTTCCTAAATTTTGTTCGCAGGATATCTCAAGAATGGCAAAAGCCATTGTCATGAAACTTTCAATGATGATAGATCTTAGTCTAACTTAGAACTGCATGACTTTTCAAAGACAAAAAATTATCGTGACGTCATCCAGGCGCCATTTTGTGAAAATCAACTTATGATCATGTCTTCATAACGGAAACTAATTTTTCATTCATATTTATCATGAATAAGATCAATATCCGTCCGGTCAATTTCAGGTCAATAAACGTGCGCAAATGCGCGCGTGCGCGTTCGTCCGCGCGTTTACGCGCGCGCAAAATTTTAAAATGCTCTAAATCATCCCAATTTTTTTTTGCATACGTTTCAGGCCATATGGAGCATTTGACAAAAAATCACGCTCACGCACATGCGCGCGCGTTTTTTGCGCGTACTAGCATTTTGCAACATAGAATCGCCGAATTTTCTCTATCATCTTATTTGGCACATTTTTCCAAGCATTTTGATAACTTGTTCATCTTTTAATAACGCAATGAGCGTCCGTCAAAGTGGACAGCACGCGCGGATTTGCGTTATCTTTATCCACAATACATGGGCAAAAACATGCTTATATAAAATTTATTGTAACTCTTTAGAATAGATAGAAACTCCTAATACATTTTCATATTTGGATAGATTATGAAATAGAGATACGATTTCATGTCTCATTTGACCCTCAATTAAGTCATAATGTCATCATAATGGCCTCCGAACTCAAAATTTTAATTTGCATATTATGACGTCAGCATATTTTTGGAAAATTGATTTTATCTCTGTAAATGTTGATCAATTTTCTTTTAAATTTTGATATGTTCTAGCTGAGACAATTCGCTACAAATATAGTGTCCACAATTTTTCATTTTGACTAAGGCATCAAGGCGTACTTTTGCGATTAAAGGAGGCATGTCAATTTTTCACATTTTGCGTGTATTCTCTATGGGACATGACTTTTTCTCAAAACTGGATTCTACACTCCTATCTTTCGCGAGCTAAATCTCCCTTATTTAAGCTTCGTTTTCGCTGAGCTTCGAATATGTTGTAGCTGAGGTAATAAGCTATCACACGTGTGCCTTTTTTCGATCAGATGCCGGGATTATGCTCATATTTCACTTGCAAAGTAGGATTTGATAATTCCATTTCCCGTTTACGTGTAATCGCTATGGGAAATATTTTGGTATATCGGTAACGCACTTGACTTCCATCCTCGAGATCCATGGTTCGAGTCCGGGTGTCTCCCAAAATATTTGTCTTCACTTTTTTTTTTTTTTTGACCTTTCACTGTACCATCTCCTGTGATTATTAAAACACGTAGAATCGCAAATAATGTAATAAACAACCCTATTTACTTTATTATTACCCTGTTTTCACTTAATCCATTACTTTTTGCGTGTTAGGCGTATGGGTGGTGACTTCTTCTGAAATCCTGATTCTACAATTCTCTATCGAATACCTGAAGGATGCGCTATACGACTTCATGGTCATCATCATTTCAAACAAAAAAAATCATCATCATCAATATCGTCATTATCGTATTTATGAACATTATCTAAGATCATCATCGGCACCCTTTCATGATTAAAAAAATAGCATACGTATCACCTAATTCGTCAAAGTGACGAATTAAAGTCTAGTATTTATTTTGTGTCTGTATAGAAGAAATTATTATTATTCTTCCTCAATTTTGTTCGCAGGATATCTCAAGAATGGCAAAAGCCATTATCATGAAACTTTCAATGATGATAGATCTTAGTCTAACTTAGAACTGCATGACTTTTCAAAGACTCAAAGTTATCGTGACGTCATCCAGGCGCCATTTTGTAAAAATCAACTTATGATCATATCTTCATAACGGAAAGTAATTTCTCATTCATATTTATCATGAATAAGATCAATATCCTTCCGGTCAATTTCAGATCAAAAAACGTGCGCAAATCGGCGCGTACGCGTTTGTGCGCGCGTTTACGTGCGCGCAAAAATTTAAAATGGTCTAAATCATTTCCAATTTTTTTTGCACACGTTTCAAGCCATATGGAGCATTTGACAAAAAATAACTCAAACGCGCATGCGCGCGTGTTTTTTGCGCGTTCTGGCATTTTGCAACATATAATCGCCAAATTTTCTCTGTCATCATGTTTGGCACATTTTTCCAAGCATTTCGATACCATGTTCATCCCTTTATCACTATTAATAACGGAATGAGCGTCCGTTCAAGATAAGTATCCTTGTGTGCGAGCTCATGTATTACATAGTATATATGGGCAAAAACATGCCTATAAAAAGCACATCGGGATGAATAAGGACTGCCATTTTTGTTTCATATTTAGATACAGTATGAGTCGGACATATGATTTAATATCTTATTAGGCCATTAAATACATCTTGATGTCATCATAATGGCCTTGAAAGTCAAAATACAAAATTGCATATTATGACGTCATTATATTTATGGAAAATTTAGTGTATTTCTTTTAATATTAACTGATTTTCTCCCAAATTTCGGTATCTTGTAGTTGAGGCAATTGCCTTCAAGATAAATACACACTACTTTTTATTTCATTGACGTCATCATAGTACAAAATTCAATTAAAGGCCACATTTCAGAATTTTCTTAATTTGCGTGTTATGCCTAAGGAAGGTGAATTTCGTTCACATCATGAATCTTCATGACATTGATCTTTGAGCACTATCTAGCTTATGAGTACTCTTTGTTCTCCCAATTTTTGATACGGTGTAGCTAATAAATTATCTACAATATTGACGTACATCATTTATCATTTTGATGACATCATCTTAGTGAAAATTTCAATTAAAGGCGACATGTCAGAATTTTCTTAGTTAGCGTGTTAGGCGACTTTTTCTGAAATCCTGATTCTACAAATCTCTATCGAATACCTGAAGTGGGCGCTATACCACTCTTAATCATGGTCTTTATCGTATTTATGATCATTATCATTAGATCATCATCGGCACACTTTCATGATAACAAAATAGCACGTATCACCTAATTCGTCAAAGTGACGAATTAAAGTCTAGTTATTTATTATTATTCTTCCTCGAATTTGTTCGCAGGATATCTCAAGACTGAATAAAGCCATAATCATGAATCTTTCAATGATGATAGATCTTAGTCTAACTTAGAACTGCGTGACTTTTCAAAGACTCAAAGTCATCGTGACGTCATCCAGACGCCATTTTGTGAAAATCAACTTATGATCATATCTTCATAACAGAAAACCATTTCTCATTCATATTTGTCATGATCAAGGTCAATATTTATCGGGTCAATTTCAGATCAATAAATGCGCGCAAAAATGCGCGTACGCGTAGGTGCGCGCGTTAATGCGCGCGTAAAATTTAAAATTGCTCAAAATCGTCTTAAAATTTTTTTGCATACGTTTCAGGCCATTATAAGCATTTCATAAAAAATCGCGCAAAACACGCATTTTTGGACGTTTTCGTTCGTCACGGCCGAACGAAAAATAATTTCTCCGCAAAAGCTTTTGACCGAATATTCCTCATAATTTTCCGAACAATTTGATACCAAGTTTATCTCTTTATCACTATTAATAACGGAATGAGCGTCCGTTCAAGATAACCGTCCGCACGCGCGATTTTTGTATTACATAGCGTATATGGGCAAAAACATGCCCATAAAAAGTCCATTGATATGAATAAGGACTGCCAATTTTTTTTCCATATTTAGATAGAGTATGAGTCGAAGGTATGATTTCATATCTCATTTGGCCATTAAGTACATCTTGACGTCATCATAATGGCCTTGGAAGTCAAAAATACAAAAATGCATATTATGACGTCATTATGTTTATGGAAAATGTAGTGTATTTCTCTTAATATTCATCGATTCTCTTCTAGATTTTAATATGTTGTAGCCGAGGCAATCGTCTTCGAGATCAGTCTCCACCAATTTTCATTTAAATGATGTCATCATAGTAAAAAATTCAATTAAAGGCCACATGTCAAAATTTTCGTCATTTGCGTGTTATGTCTATGGAGGGTGAATTTCGTTCACATTATGAATCTACATCACATCCATCTTTCAGCACTATCTCGCTCATTTGTGCTTTCTTCTCTCCCAAATTTGGGTATGTTATAGCTGAGACCATGGGCTATAAAAAAGGGTGACTTTGTTTTTTAATCAGATGTTGGGATCATGTTAAAATTTTCGATCGAAAGTTGAAATTGCAAATTTTGAAGGAATAGTTAGGTGATACGTAACGAAGTCAACGTATCACCTTTTGTTTTCGTCAAGATTTTTCTTTATTAGGTGGTCTGTTATCAACAGACCACCTATTGATTTCGTCAGAATTTTCTTTCTTTATTTATTATTATTATTATTATTATTATTTATTTTTATTTATTTCTCCACTTTTTTGTGCAACCGATTTCTCAATATCCATCCACCCAATTTTTCTCAATTTTGACACAGTTATAGGTAATCATCATGAGACGTGACAGGAACATTTTCAAGGTCATCAGATTATCGTGACGTCATCCAGGCGCCATTTTGTGAAATCACATTATCCATCATATCTTCATGATGCGTACTCAAAGTTCATTCATATTCATATCACATATACTTCAGGTCAAGGGTCAACAGGTCATGTCATCAAAGGTCACATAAAGGTCATGACGCGCGCGTATGTGCGCGTCAAAATTTTAAATTGCTCAAAATCACTTAACTATTAAACGAGAGTACGAATCAGGTCATTTTAAGCATTTCAACATTTTCCGTCCGTAAGTGTCCCCGCGCGCGGTGTGCGCGCTCACAGCGCGCGGAAATGGTCAAATTCAAAATGTTTACATGATTTGGATTCCTCTTAACGTAATTGACAAGTTACATTAATTTCAGTCACTCTTTATATTTCATAAGGCCGTGAGCGTGCGTCAAAGTTCAAAATCCGCGCGTGCTGCTATGGGCAATATAATGCAAATTTGATCAAAAACATACCATTTTAAAAATCGAAATAGCTCTTCAGATAGTCCATCGACCCCCAATTTTTATATCATGGTTGGAAAAAGCATGGGTTGTAGATATGATTTCATACCACCCTGACTCGTACAAAGTGAAACAAAGTCATCATATTGGCATCTAAACTCAAACAAATGTATTTTGTTGATGACGTCATTTTTGTCTTTGTTTAATTGAGATTATCTCACTTATCGGTGATCAACTTTCTCCCAGATTTTGATATGTTGTAGCTGAGATAATTTTCTATCAAAAATATGTCATTTTTTTTTCATTTAGATGACGTCATCATAGTAAAATATTCGATTAAAGGCGACAATGCATAATTTGTCATATTTGCGTGTTATGTCTATGGGAGGTCACTTTTTTCAAAACATGAATCTGCATGACAAGGTGTTTTGACCAGTATCTCGGTTGTTATTCAACAGTTTTCTCCCAAATTTTAGTATGTTGTAGCTGAGACTATTTGCTATTTAATTATTTCCTTATTTTTTCAATCAGATGTCAGGATCATGCTTGTGCTTATCATCATCATTAACATTATCGTTTTTATCATCATATAACATTATCATTATCATCATCATCACCTTTACTATCATGATCATCATCATAGTCATCATGATCATCATTGTTTACATGTCTATATAACTTCTCCCATTCTCAATTCTATCATAAGACTTAGACAGACCACCTTATTCGTCTTCGTGACGAATTAAATTTCTAGTTATTATTATTATTATTTATTATTATTCTTCCTCGAATTTGTTCGCAGGATATCTCAAGACTGAATAAAGCCATAATCATGAATCTTTCAATGATGATAGATCTTAGTCTAACTTAGAACTGCGTGACTTTTCAAAGACTCAAAGTCATCGTGACGTCATCCAGACGCCATTTTGTGAAAATCAACTTATGATCATATCTTCATAACAGAAAGCCATTTCTCATTCATATTTGTCATGATCAAGGTCAATATTTATCGGGTCAATTTCAGATCAATAAATGCGCGCAAAAATGCGCGTACGCGTAGGTGCGCGCGTTAATGCGCGCGTAAAATTTAAAATTGCTCAAAATCGTCTTAAAATTTTTTTGCATACGTTTCAGGCCATTATAAGCATTTCATAAAAAATCGCGCAAAACACGCATTTTTGGACGTTTTCGTTCGTCACGGCCGAACGAAAAATAATTTCTCCGCAAAAGCTTTTGACCGAATATTCCTCATAATTTTCCGAACAATTTGATACCAAGTTTATCTCTTTATCACTATTAATAACGGAATGAGCGTCCGTTCAAGATAACCGTCCGCACGCGCGATTTTTGTATTACATAGCGTATATGGGCAAAAACATGCCCATAAAAAGTCCATTGATATGAATAAGGACTGCCAATTTTTTTTCCATATTTAGATAGAGTATGAGTCGAAGGTATGATTTCATATCTCATTTGGCCATTAAGTACATCTTGACGTCATCATAATGGCCTTGGAAGTCAAAAATACAAAAATGCATATTATGACGTCATTATGTTTATGGAAAATGTAGTGTATTTCTCTTAATATTCATCGATTCTCTTCTAGATTTTAATATGTTGTAGCCGAGGCAATCGTCTTCGAGATCAGTTTACACCAATTTTCATTTAAATGATGTCATCATAGTAAAAAATTCAATTAAAGGCCACATGTCAAAATTTTCGTCATTTGCGTGTTATGTCTATGGAGGGTGAATTTCGTTCACATTATGAATCTACATCACATCCATCTTTCAGCACTATCTCGCTCATTTGTGCTTTCTTCTCTCCCAAATTTGGGTATGTTATAGCTGAGACCATGGGCTATAAAAAAGGGTGACTTTGTTTTTTAATCAGATGTTGGGATCATGTTAAAATTTTCGATCGAAAGTTGAAATTGCAAATTTTGAAGGAATAGTTAGGTGATACGTAACGAAGTCAACGTATCACCTTTTGTTTTCGTCAAGATTTTTCTTTATTATTATTATTATTAGGTGATACGTAACGAAGTCAACGTATCACCTTTTGATTTCGTCAAGATTTTTCTTTATTATTATTATTATTATTTATTCTTCCTCGAATTTGTTCGCAGGATATCTCAAGACTGAATAAAGCCATAATCATGAATCTTTCAATGATGATAGATCTTAGTCTAACTTAGAACTGCGTGACTTTTCAAAGACTCAAAGTCATCGTGACGTCATCCAGACGCCATTTTGTGAAAATCAACTTATGATCATATCTTCATAACAGAAAGCCATTTCTCATTCATATTTGTCATGATCAAGGTCAATATTTGTTGGGTCAATTTCAGATCAATAAATGCGCGTAAAAATGCGCGTACGCGTAGGTGCGCGCGTTAATGCGCGCGTAAAATTTTAAATTGCTCAAAATCGTCTTAAATTTTTTTTGCATACGTTTTAGGCCATTATAAGCATTCATAAAAAATCGCGCAAAACACGCATTTTTGCGCGTTTTCGTTCGTCACGGCCGAACGAAAAATAATTCCTCTGCAAAAACTTTTGACAGGATATTCCTCATAATTCTGAACAATTTGATACCAAGTTTATCTCTTTATCACTATTAATAACGGAATGAGCGTCCGTTCAAGATAACCGTCCGCACGCGCGATTTTTGTAATACATAGCATATACGGGCAAAAACATGCCTATAAAAAGTCCAGTGGGATGAATAAGGATTGCCAATTTTTTTTTCATATTTAGATAGAGTATGAGTCGAAGGTATGATTTCATATCTCATTTGGCCATTAAGTACATCTTGACGTCATCATAATGGCCTTGGAAGTCAAAAATACAAAAATGCATATTATGACGTCATTATGTTTATGGACAATTGAGTGTATTTCTCTTAATATTCATCGATTCTCTTCTAGATTTTAATATGTTGTAGTCGAGGCAATCGTCTACAAGATCAGTCTACACCAATTTTCATTTAAATGATGTCATCATAGTACAAAATTCAATTAAAGGCCACATGTCAGAATTTTCGTCATTTGCGTGTTATGTCTATGGAGGGTGAATTTTGTCCACACTATGAATCTACATCACATCCATCTTTCAGCACTATCTCGCTCATTTGTGCTCTGTTTTCTCCCAAATTTGGGTATGTTATAGCTGAGACCATAGGCTATAAAAACGGTGTACTTTGTTTTTTAATCAGATGTTGGGATCATGTTGAAATTTTCGATCGAAAGTTGAAATTACAAATTTTGAAGGAATCATTAGGTGATACGTAACGAAGTCAACGTATCACCTTTTGATTTCGTCAAGATTTTTCTTTATTAGGTGATACGTAACGAAGTCAACGTATCACCTTTTGTTTTCGTCAAGATTGTTATTTATTAGGTGATACGTAACGAAGTCTACGTATCACCTATTGATTTCGTCAAGATTTTTATTTATTTATTCTTCCTCGAATTTGTTCGCAGGATATCTCAAGACTGAATAAAGCCATTGTCATGAATTTTTCAATGATGATAGATCTTAGGCTAACTTAGAACTGCGTAACTTTTCAAAGACTCAAGGTCATCGTGACGTCATCCAGACGCCATTTCGTGAAAATCAACTTATGATCATATCTTCATAACAGAAAGCCATTTCTCATTCATATTTGTCATGATCAAGGTCAATATTTGTCCGGTCAATTTCCGGTCAATAAATGCGCGCAAAAATGCGCGTACGCGTAGGTGCGCGCGTTTATGCGCGCGTAAATTTTTAAATTGCTCAAAATCGTCTGACATTTTTTTTGCATACGTTTCAGGCTATTATAAGCATTTCATAAAAAATCGCGCAAAACACGCATTTTTGCACGTTTTCGTTCGTCACGGCCGAACGAAAAATAATTCCTGAGCAAAAACTTATGACAGAATATTCCTCATATTTTTCCGAACAATTTGATACCATGTTTAGCTCTTTATCACTATTTATAACGGAATGGGCGTCCCTTCAAGATAACCGTCCGTACGCGCGATTTTTGTAATACATGGCATATATGGGCAAAAACATGCCTATAAAAAGTCCATTGGGATGAATAAGGACTGCCAATTTTTTTTCATATTTAGATAGAGTATGAGTCGAAGGTATGATTTCATATCTCATTTGGCTATTAAGTACATCTTGACGTCATCATATTGGCCTTGGAAGTCAAAAATACAAAAATGCATATTATGACGTCATTATGTTTATGGAAAATTTAGTGTATTTCTCTTAATTTTCATCGATTCTCTTCTAGATTTTAATATGTTGTAGCCGAGGCAATCGTCTTTGAGATCAGTATACACCAATTTTCATTTAAATGATGTCATCATAGTAAAAAAATCGATTAAAGGCCACATGTCAGAATTTTCGTCATTTGCGTGTTATGTCTATGGAAGGTGAATTTTGTTCACATCTTGAATCTACATGGCATTCATCTATGAGCACTATCTTGCTTATTTGTGCTCTCTTTTCTCCCAAATTTGGGTATGTTATAGCTGAGACCATGGGCTATCAAAACGGTGCTTTTAGTTTTTTGATCAGATGATGAGATCATGTCACAATTTTCAGTTGAATGTTGAAATGTTGAATATTTCACGTATGTCTTATTTGTGAAACTCAAACGTAAGCAGTGTCCTCGTATTCAAATTATGTAAGGAAACCCTTTCACTTTCTAGACTTTACTGTCAGACACTTTTGAGTGACTGACTGACATTTTTTTTTTCTCTCTTAATAAAATACATAAAATGAGCGTTATTGGGAACATGAGCATTTGGCTACATTAATAACCCACTCTGTACTCATTCTTCATTTCCTAGTCAAGACTTGAATAATGACGAACTTCATTCAATATTTGGTAGTAATACTACTGATACTTTTACTGATATCAATGATTTAAACTATTTATCCGAAAAGAGTTTCATTTCAGTAGGTTTCTGAACTGTAAATATTATATTGATGAGTATTTTACGACTGAATTCAGTAACATTGACTATCATTTTAGTATTTTACATTTTAATTCGCGTAGTTTAAACATACATCGTAATGCTTTATCCAATTTTATCTGTACTTTATTTATAGATTTCTCTGAAACTTGGATTAATGACAGTACGCCACTATTATTCAATGTGTCTGGTTATTCATTTATACATTCTAATCGCCAAGTAGGATAGAGTGGAGGTGTTGGTCTATTGGTCGCTGACAATTTTGAATATGAAATACGCAATGATATATTTATATTATACCCATCATACAATTATGAATCACTGTTTATTGAAAGCAACTTTCCGAGACATAAGAATATTATTGTAGTTGTCATATATAGAAAACCCCAATCAAATATCAATGATTTCATCCCTGTCTTTGAAAATGTTTTACAGAAAACTTATACTCAACATAAACAGGTTTATATAATGGGAGATTTTAACATTGATCTCGTGAAATTTACTGGCAATGCTGTATGTAGTTTCTTGAGCGCAATACATTCAATTTTTTGTATTCCTTTAATTGACAAGCCTTCGAGAAAGACTGGCAGATCAATATCCCTCTAAGCCACATTCCTTATACAGTGACAGTATATATCCATCCGATATTTAAAGACTTTATTTTCAAGCAACTAGCAAATCTCACGTCGACGACTCAAAATGAACGCTAATGTATTCCCACATTTATTTTGACTTTTCATTTACGCCGGGACATCGAGACGTCATACACTATTCACTTTTAATTATTCAGGCATAAGCTCTTATTTATCAATTACATTTTCATTTCTTAGAATAAGATAAAATCGTCAAAATGCGTTCTTCATGATGTAAATTAGAGTCAAAGGTGTAGCTGGTTACTGCATAGAGTCAATGGTCATATATTGTCTCAATCTATCTTCCCTAGATCCATAATGATGAAGGGATCGACACAATTTAAACTTGACATATGGATAGATCATTATGGGAGAAGCATTTTATAAAATAATATGATATCGTGTAATGCATTCTTTATGTAAACCAATATCATACGTATCACCTAATTCGTCTAAGTGACGAATTAAAGTCTAGTTAGGTGATACGTAACGAAGTCTACGTATCACCTATTGATTTCGTCAAGATTTTTATTTATTTTTTTTTTTATTTATTATTCTTCCTCAAATTTGTTCGCAGGATATCTCAAGACTGAATGAAGCCATTGTCATGAATCTTTCAATGATGATAGATCTTAGTCCAACTTAGAACTGCGTGACTTTTCAAAAACTCAAAATTATCGTGACGTCATCCAGGCGCCATTTTGTGAAAATCAACTTATGATCATATCTTCATAACGGAAAGTAATTTTTCAATCATATTTATCATGATTAAGATCAATATCCGTCTGGTCAATTTCAGGTCAAAAAATGCGCGCAAAAATGCGCGTACGCTTTTGTCCGCGCGTTTACGCGCGTGATTTTTTTTAAAATGCTCTAAATCATCCCAAATTTTTTTTACATACGTTTCAGGCCATATGGAGCATTTGATAAAAAAATTACGCACACGCGCATGCGCGCGCATTTTCGCGCGTACTGGCATTTTGCAACATAGAATCGCCGATTTTTTTCTGTCATCGTATTTGGCACATTTTTTCAAGCATTTTGATAACTTGCTCACCTTTTAATAACCCAATGAGCGTCCGTCAAAGTTGACAGCACGCGCGGATTTGCGTTATCTTTATCCACAATACATGGGCAAAAACATGCCTATATCAAATTCATTGTAACTCTTTAGAATAGATAGAAACTCCTAATATTTTTTCATATTTGGATAGATTATGAGTCGGAGATATGATTTCATGTCTCATTTGATCCTCAATTAACTCATAAAGGCATCATAATGGCCTCCAAACTCAAAATTTTAATTTGCATATTATGACGTCAGCATATTTTTGGAAAATTGATTGTATCTCTGTAAATATCGATCAATTTTCTTTCAAATTTTGATATGTTTTAGCTGAGACAATTTTCTACAAATGCAGTATCCACAACTTTTATTTTTGACAAAAGTATCATGGTGTATTTTTGCGATTGAAGGAGGCATGTCAATTTTTCACATTTTGCGTGTATTCTCTATGGGACATGACTTTTTCTCAAAACTGGATTCTACACTTCTGTCTTTCGCGAGCAAAATCTCCGTTGTTTTAGCTTCGTTTTCGCTGAGCTTCGGATATGTTGTAGCTGAGACAATGAGCTATCACAAGTGTGCCCTTTATTTTTCGATTAGATGCCGGGTTCATGCCAATATTTCACTTGCAAAGTAGGATTTCAGAATTCCATTTCCCGTTTACGTGTAATCGCTATGGGAGATGTTTTGGTATATCGGTAACGCACTTGACTTCTAACCTCGAGATCCCTGGTTCGAGTCCGGGTGTCTCCAACATTTTTTTTCTTCACTTTTTTTTCCTTTTGACCTTCACTGTACCATCTCCTTTGATTATTTAAACACGTAGAATCGCAAATAATGTCATAAACAACCCTTTTTACTTTATTATTACCCTATTTTCACTTAATCCATTACTTTTTGCGTGTAATCCCTATGGGAGATGACTTTTTCTCAAATCTGGAGTCTACATTCCTGTCTTTTGCGAGCAATATCGCCGCTATTTCTGCTTGGATTTTGTTGATTTTTTAGTATGTTGTAGCTGAGACTATATGCTATCTAAATCACTCCTCATTTTTTCAATAAGATGTCATGATTGCGCTCATGATCATGATCATTATCATCATGATCATCATTATCGTAATGATGAAAATCATTTATCAATTACATTTTCATTTCTTTGAATAAGATAAAATCGTCAAAAGGTGTTCTTCATGATATAAATAAGAGTCAAATGTGTAACTGGTTACTGCACAGGGTCAAAGGTCATATATTGTTTCAATCTATCTTCCCTAGATTCATGATGATCAAGGAGACACAATTTAATCTTGACATATGAATAGATCATAATGGGAGAAGCATATAAATGGGAGAAGCATTTTACAAAATAATATATTGTGTAATGCATTATTCGTTATGTAAACCATTATCATACGTATCACCTAATTCGTCTAAGTGACGAATTAAAGTCTAGTATTTATTTTGTGTCTGTATAGAAGAAATTATTATTATTCTTCCTCAATTTTGTTCGCAGGATATCTCAAGAATGGCAAAAGCCATTGTCATGAAAATTTCAATGATGATAGATCTTAGTCCAACTTAGAACTGCATGACTTTTCAAATACTCAAAATTATCGTGACGTCATCCAGGCGCCATTTTGTAAAAATCAACTAATGATCATATCTTCATAACGGAAAGTAATTTTTCATTCATATTTATCATGAATAAGATCAATATCCTTCCGGTAAATTTCAGATAAAAACACGTGCGCAAATCCGCGCGTACGCGTTCGTGCGCGCGTTTACGTGCGCGCAAAAATTTAAAATGCTCCAAATTATTACCATTTTTTTTTGCACACGTTTCAAGTCATATGGAGCATTTGACAAAAAATCACTCAAACGCGCATGCGCGCGCGTTTTTTGCGCGTTCTGGCATTTTGCAACATATAATCGCCAAATTTTCTCTGTCATCATGTTTGGCACATTTTTCCAAGCATTGTGATACCATGTTCATCTCTTTATCACTATTAATAACGGAATGAGCGTCCGTTCAAGATAAATATCCTTGTGCGCGAGCTCATGTATTACATAGTAAATATGGGCAAAAACACGCCTATAAAAAGTCCATTGGGATGAATAAGGACTGCCAATTTTTTTTCATATTTTGATAGAGTATGAGTCGGAGATATGATTTCATAGCTCATTTGGCCATTAAATACATCTTGACGTCATAATAATGGCCTTGGAAGTCAAAATCCAAAATTGCATATTATGACGTCATTATATTTTTTGAAAATTTAATGTATTTCTCATAATATTGACTGATTTTCTTCCAAATTGCGGTATCTTGTAGCTTAGGAAATTGCTTACAAGATCAATACACACTACTTTTTCTTTCATTGACGTCATTATAGTACAAAATTCAATTAAAGGCCACATGTCAGAAGTTTCTCAATTTGCGTATTATGTCTATGGAAGGTGAAATTCGTTCACATCATGAATCTACATTACATTGATCTTTGAGCACCTTTTAGCTTATTTGTGCTTTAAGTTCTCCCAAATTTTGATACGGCGTAGCTAAGCAAATTATCTATAAGAATGATGTACATCATTTATCATTTTGATGACATTATCATAGTGAAAATTTCAATTAAAGGCGACATGTCAGAATTTTCTTATTTTGCGTGTTAGGCCACTTTTTCTGAAATCCGGATTCAACAAATCTCTATCGAATACCTGAAGGGGGCGCTATACCACTCTTAATCATGGTCTTTATCGTATTCATGATCATTATCATTAGATCATCATCGGCACACTTTCATAATAACAAAATAGCACGTATCACCTAATTCGTCAAAGTGACGAATTAAAGTCTAGTTAGGTGATACGTAACGAAGTCTACGTATCACCTATTGATTTCGTCAAGATTTTCTTTTTTATTCTTCCTCGAATTTGTTCGCAGGATATCTCAAGACTGCATAAAGCTATTGTCATGAATCTTTCAATGATGATAGATCTTAGTCTAACTTAGAACTGCGTGACTTTTCAAAGACTCAAAGTCATCATGACGTCATCCAGGCGCCATTTTGTGAAAATCAACTTATGATCATATCTTCATAACGGAAAATAATTTTTCATTCATATTTAACATTATTAAGATCAATATCCGTCCGGTCAATTTCAGGTCAATAATCGTGCGCAAACGCGCGCGTACGCGTTTGTGCGCGCGTTAACGCACGCGCAAAAATTTAAAATGCTCCAAATCATCCCAATTTTTTTTTGCATACGTTTCAGGCCATTTTAAGCATTTCGCAAAAAAAACGCGCAAACACAAATGCGCGCGCGTTTTGGCGCGTGCTGGCATTTAGCAACATAGAATCGCCGAATTTTCTGTGTCATCATATTTGGCACATTTTTCCAAGCATTTTGATAACTTGTACACCTTGCAATAACGCAATGAGCGTCCGTCAAAGTTGGCAGCACGCGCGGATCTGCGTTATCTTTATCCACAATACATGGGCAAAATCATGCCTATACAAAATTCCTTGTAACTCTTTAGAATAGATAGGAACTCCCAATATTTTTTCATATTTAAATAGATTATGAGTAGGAAATATGATTTCATGTCTCATTTGATCCTAAATTAACTCATGACGTCATCATAATGGCCTCCAAACTCAAAATTTTAATTTGCATATTATGACGTCAGCATATTTTTGGAAAATTGATTGTATCTCTGTAAATATGGATCAATTTTCTTTTTAATTTTGATATGTTCTAGCTGAGACAATTTTCTACAAATGTGATATTCACAATTTTTATTTTTGACAAAAGTATCATGGTGCATTTTTGCGATTTAAGGAGGCATGTCAATTTTTCGCATTTTGCGTGTATTCTCTATGGGACATGACTTTTTCTCAAAACTGGATTCTACACTCCTGTCTTTCGCGAGCAAAATCTCCGTTGTTTTAGCTTCGTTTTCGCTGAGCTTCGGATATGTTGTAGCTGAGACAATGAGCTATCAAAAGTGTGCACTTTATTTTTCGATTAAATGCCGGGATCATGCTCATATTTCACTTGCAAAGTAGGATTTCTGAATTCCATTTCCTGTTTACGTGTAATCGCAATGGGAGATGTTTTGGTATCATCGGTAACGCACTTGACTTCCAACCTCGAGATCCCTGGTTCGAGTCCGGGTGTCTCCAACACTTTTTTTTTCACTTTTTTTTCCTTTTGACCTTCACTGTACCATCTCCTTTGATTATTTAAACACGTAGATTCGCAAATAATGTCATAAATAACCCTTTTTACTTTATTATTACCCTATTTTCACTTAATCCATTACTTTTTGCGTGTAATCCCTATGGGAAATGACTTTTTCTCAAATCTGGAGTCTACATTCCTGTCTTTTGCGAGCAATATCGCCGTTATTTCGGCTTGGATTTTGTTGATTTTTTAGTATGTTGTAGCTGAGACTATATGCTATCTAAATCAACCCTCATTTTTTCAATAAGATGTCATGATCGCGCTCATGATCATGATCATGATCATCACGATCATCATTATAATGATGCTAATCATTTATCAATTACATTTTCATTTCTTTGAATAAGATAAAATCGTCAAAAGGTGTTCTTCATGATGTAAATTAGAGTCAAATGTGTAACTGGTTACTGCACAGGGTCAAAGGTCATATATTGTTTCAATCTATCTTCCCTAGATCTATGATGATCAAGGAGACACAATTTAATCTTGACATATGAATAGATCATAATGGGAGAAGCATATGAATGGGAGAAGCAAAATAATATATCATGTAATGCATTATTCGTTATGTAAACCATTATCATACGTATCACCTAATTCGTCTAAGTGACGAATTAAAGTCTAGTTAGGTGATACGTAACGAAGTCTACGTATCACCTATTGATTTCGTCAAGATTGTTATTATTTATTATTATTTATTATTCTTCCTCGAATTTGTTCGCAGGATATCTCAAGACTGACTGACGCCATTGTCATGAAACTTTCAATGATGATAGATCTTAGTCTAACTTAGAACTGCGTGACTTTTCAAAGACTCAAAATCATCGTGACGTCATCCAGGCGCCATTTTGTGAAAATCAACTAATGATCATATCTTCATAATGGAAAAGTATTTCTCATTCATAATTATCACGATTAAGATCAATATCCGTCCGGTCAATTTCAGGTCAATAAACGTGCGCAAATGCGCGCGTGCGCGCTCATCCGCGCGTTTATGCGCGCGCAAAAATTTAAAATGCTCTAAATCATCCCAAAATTTTTTTGCATACGTTTCAGGCCATATAGAGCATTTGATAAAAAAATTACGCACACGCCCATGCGCGCGCGTTTTCGCGCGTACTGGCATTTTGCAACATAGAATCGCCGATTTTTTTCTGTCATCATATTTGGTACATTTTTCCAAGCATTTTGATAATTTGTTCACCTTTTATTAACGCAATGAGCGTCCGTCAAAGTTGACAGCACGCGCGGATTTGCGTTATCTTTATCCACAATACATTGGCAAAAACATGCCTATATAAAATTAATTGTAACTCTTTATAATAGATAAAAACTCCTAATATTTTTTCATATTTGGATAGATTATGAGTCGGAGATATGATTTCATGTCTCATTTGATCCTCAATTAACTTATGACGTCATCATAATGGCCTCCAAACTCAAAATTTTAATTTGCATATTATGACGTCAGCATATTTTTGGAAAATTGATTGTATCTCTGTAAATATCGATCAATTTTATTTCAAATTTTGATATGTTCTAGCTGAGACAATTTTCTACAAATCCAGTATTCACAATTTTTATTTTTGACAAAAGTATCATGGTGTTTTTTTGCGATTAAAGGAGGCATGTCAATTTTTCACATTTTGCGTGTATTCTCTATGGGACATGACTTTTTCTCAAAACTGGATTCTACACTCCTGTCTTTCGCGAGCAAAATCTCCGTTGTTTTAGCTTTGTTTTCGCTGAGCTTCGGATATGTTGTAGCTGAGACAATGAGCTATCACAAGTGTGCCCTTTATTTTTCGATTAGATGCCGGGATCATGCTCATATTTCGCTTGCAAAGTAGGATTTCAGAATTCCATTTCCAGTTTACGTGTAATCGCTATGGGAGATGTTTTGGTATATCGGTAACGCACTTGACTTCCAACCTCGAGATCCCTGGTTCGAGTCCGGGTGTCTCCAACAATTTTTTGCTTCACTTTTTTTTCCTTTTGACCTTCACTGTACCATCTCCTTTGATTATTTAAACACGTAGAATCGCAAATAATGTCATAAATAACCCTTTTTACTTTATTATTACCCTATTTTCACTTAATCCATTACTTTTTGCGTGTAATCCCTATGGGATATGACTTTTTCTCAAATCTGGAGTCTACATTCCTGTCTTTTGCGAGCAATATCGCCGTTACTTCTGCTTGGATTTTGTTGATTTTTGAGGATGTTGTAGCTGAGACTATATGCTATCCAAATCAACCCTCATTTTTTCAATAAGATGTCATGATCGCGCTCATGATCATGATCATCATGATCATCATTATCATAATGATGATAATCATTTATCAATTACATTTTCATTTCTTTGAATAAGATAAAATCGTCAAAAGGTGTTCTTCATGATGTAAATTAGAGTCAAATGTGTAACTGGTTACTGCACAGGGTCAAAGGTCATATATTGTTTCAATCTATCTTCCCTAGATCCATGATGATCAAGGAAACACAATTTAATCTTGACATATGAATAGATCATAATGGAAGAAGCATATAAATGGGAGAAGCATTTTACAAAACAATATATCGTGTAATGCATTATTCGTTATGTAAACCATTATCATACGTATCACCTAATTCGTCTAAGTGACGAATTAAAGTCTAGTATTTATTTTGTGTCTGTATAGAAGAAATTATTATTATTCTTCCTAAATTTTGTTCGCAGGATATCTCAAGAATGGCAAAAGCCATTGTCATGAAACTTTCAATGATGATAGATCTTAGTCTAACTTAGAACTGCATGGCTTTTCAAAGACAAAAAAATTATCGTAACGTCATCCAGGCGCCATTTTGTGAAAATCAACTTATGATCATATCTTCATAACGGAAACTAATTTTTCATTCATATTTATCATGAATGAGATCAATATCCTTCCGGTCAATTTCAGATTAAAAAACGTGCGCGAATCCGCGCGTACGCGTTTTTGCGCGCGTTTACGTGCGCGCAAAAATTTAAAATGCTCCAAATCATCCCAATTTTTTTTTGCATACGTTTCAAGCCATATGGAGCATTTGACAAAAAATCCCTCAAACGCGCATGCGCGCGCGTTTTTTGCACGTTCTGGCATTTTGCAACATATAATCGCTAAATTTTCTCTGTCATCATGTTTGGCACATTTGTCCAAGCATTTTGATACCATGTTCATCCCTTTATCACTATTAATAACGGAATGAGCGTCCGTTCAAGATAAATATCCTTGTGCGCAAGCTCATGTATTACATAGTATATATGGGCAAAAACATGCCTATAAAAAGTCCATTGGGATGAATAAGGAATGCTAAGTTTTTTTCATATTTTGATAGAGTATGAGTCGGAGATATGATTTCATAGCTTATTTGGCCATTAAATACATCTTGACGTCATCATAATGGCCTTGGAAGTCAAAATACAAAATTGCATATTATGACGTCATTATATTTTTTGAAAATTGAGTGTATTTCTCCTAATATTGACTGATTTTCTTTCAAATTGCGGTATCTTGTAGCTTAGGAAATTGCCTACATGATCAATACACACTGCTTTTTATTTCATTGACGTCATTATAGTACAAAATTCAATTAAAGGCCACTTTTCAGAATTTTCTTAATTTGCGTGTTAAGCCTAAGGAAGGTGAATTTCGTTCACATCATGAATCTTCATGACATTGATCTTTGAGCACTATCTAGCTTATTTGTACTCTATGTTCTCCAAAATTCTGATACGGCGTAGCTAATAAATTATCTACAATATTGACGTACATCATTTATCATTTCGACGACATCATCATAGTGAAAATTTCAATTAAAGGCGACATGTCAGAATTTTCTTAGTTAGCGTGCTAGGCGACTTTTTCTGAAATACTGATTCTACAAATCTCTATCGATTACCTGAAGGGGGCGCTATTCCACTCTTAATGATGGTCTTTATCGTATTTATGATCATTATCATTAGATCATCATCGGCACACTTTCATGATAACAAAATAGCACGTATCACCTAATTCGTCAAAGTGACGAATTAAAGTCTAGTATTTATTTTGTGTCTGTATAGAAGAAATTATTATTATTCTTCCTCAATTTTGTTCGCAGGATATCTCAAGAATGGCAAAAGCCATTGTCATGAAAATTTCAATGATGATAGATCTTAGTCCAACTTAGAACTGCATGACTTTTCAAATACTCAAAATTATCGTGACGTCATCCAGGCGCCATTTTGTAAAAATCAACTAATGATCATATCTTCATAACGGAAAGTAATTTTTCATTCATATTTATCATGAATAAGATCAATATCCTTCCGGTAAATTTCAGATAAAAACACGTGCGCAAATCCGCGCGTACGCGTTCGTGCGCGCGTTTACGTGCGCGCAAAAATTTAAAATGCTCCAAATTATTACCATTTTTTTTTGCACACGTTTCAAGTCATATGGAGCATTTGACAAAAAATCACTCAAACGCGCATGCGCGCGCGTTTTTTGCGCGTTCTGGCATTTTGCAACATATAATCGCCAAATTTTCTCTGTCATCATGTTTGGCACATTTTTCCAAGCATTGTGATACCATGTTCATCTCTTTATCACTATTAATAACGGAATGAGCGTCCGTTCAAGATAAATATCCTTGTGCGCGAGCTCATGTATTACATAGTAAATATGGGCAAAAACACGCCTATAAAAAGTCCATTGGGATGAATAAGGACTGCCAATTTTTTTTCATATTTTGATAGAGTATGAGTCGGAGATATGATTTCATAGCTCATTTGGCCATTAAATACATCTTGACGTCATAATAATGGCCTTGGAAGTCAAAATCCAAAATTGCATATTATGACGTCATTATATTTTTTGAAAATTTAATGTATTTCTCATAATATTGACTGATTTTCTTCCAAATTGCGGTATCTTGTAGCTTAGGAAATTGCTTACAAGATCAATACACACTACTTTTTCTTTCATTGACGTCATTATAGTACAAAATTCAATTAAAGGCCACATGTCAGAAGTTTCTCAATTTGCGTATTATGTCTATGGAAGGTGAAATTCGTTCACATCATGAATCTACATTACATTGATCTTTGAGCACCTTTTAGCTTATTTGTGCTTTAAGTTCTCCCAAATTTTGATACGGCGTAGCTAAGCAAATTATCTATAAGAATGATGTACATCATTTATCATTTTGATGACATTATCATAGTGAAAATTTCAATTAAAGGCGACATGTCAGAATTTTCTTATTTTGCGTGTTAGGCCACTTTTTCTGAAATCCGGATTCAACAAATCTCTATCGAATACCTGAAGGGGGCGCTATACCACTCTTAATCATGGTCTTTATCGTATTCATGATCATTATCATTAGATCATCATCGGCACACTTTCATAATAACAAAATAGCACGTATCACCTAATTCGTCAAAGTGACGAATTAAAGTCTAGTTATTTATTATTATTCTTCCTCGAATTTGTTCGCAGGATATCTCAAGACTGAATAAAGCCATAATCATGAATCTTTCAATGATGATAGATCTTAGTCTAACTTAGAACTGCGTGACTTTTCAAAGACTCAAAGTCATCGTGACGTCATCCAGACGCCATTTTGTGAAAATCAACTTATGATCATATCTTCATAACAGAAAGCCATTTCTCATTCATATTTGTCATGATCAAGGTCAATATTTATCGGGTCAATTTCAGATCAATAAATGCGCGCAAAAATGCGCGTACGCGTAGGTGCGCGCGTTAATGCGCGCGTAAAATTTAAAATTGCTCAAAATCGTCTTAAAATTTTTTTGCATACGTTTCAGGCCATTATAAGCATTTCATAAAAAATCGCGCAAAACACGCATTTTTGGACGTTTTCGTTCGTCACGGCCGAACGAAAAATAATTTCTCCGCAAAAGCTTTTGACCGAATATTCCTCATAATTTTCCGAACAATTTGATACCAAGTTTATCTCTTTATCACTATTAATAACGGAATGAGCGTCCGTTCAAGATAACCGTCCGCACGCGCGATTTTTGTATTACATAGCGTATATGGGCAAAAACATGCCCATAAAAAGTCCATTGATATGAATAAGGACTGCCAATTTTTTTTCCATATTTAGATAGAGTATGAGTCGAAGGTATGATTTCATATCTCATTTGGCCATTAAGTACATCTTGACGTCATCATAATGGCCTTGGAAGTCAAAAATACAAAAATGCATATTATGACGTCATTATGTTTATGGAAAATGTAGTGTATTTCTCTTAATATTCATCGATTCTCTTCTAGATTTTAATATGTTGTAGCCGAGGCAATCGTCTTCGAGATCAGTCTCCACCAATTTTCATTTAAATGATGTCATCATAGTAAAAAATTCAATTAAAGGCCACATGTCAAAATTTTCGTCATTTGCGTGTTATGTCTATGGAGGGTGAATTTCGTTCACATTATGAATCTACATCACATCCATCTTTCAGCACTATCTCGCTCATTTGTGCTTTCTTCTCTCCCAAATTTGGGTATGTTATAGCTGAGACCATGGGCTATAAAAAAGGGTGACTTTGTTTTTTAATCAGATGTTGGGATCATGTTAAAATTTTCGATCGAAAGTTGAAATTGCAAATTTTGAAGGAATAGTTAGGTGATACGTAACGAAGTCAACGTATCACCTTTTGTTTTCGTCAAGATTTTTCTTTATTATTATTATTATTATTTATTATTATTCTTCCTCGAATTTGTTCGCAGGATATCTCAAGACTGAATAAAGCCATAATCATGAATCTTTCAATGATGATAGATCTTAGTCTAACTTAGAACTGCGTGACTTTTCAAAGACTCAAAGTCATCGTGACGTCATCCAGACGCCATTTTGTGAAAATCAACTTATGATCATATCTTCATAACAGAAAGCCATTTCTCATTCATATTTGTCATGATCAAGGTCAATATTTATCGGGTCAATTTCAGATCAATAAATGCGCGCAAAAATGCGCGTACGCGTAGGTGCGCGCGTTAATGCGCGCGTAAAATTTAAAATTGCTCAAAATCGTCTTAAAATTTTTTTGCATACGTTTCAGGCCATTATAAGCATTTCATAAAAAATCGCGCAAAACACGCATTTTTGGACGTTTTCGTTCGTCACGGCCGAACGAAAAATAATTTCTCCGCAAAAGCTTTTGACCGAATATTCCTCATAATTTTCCGAACAATTTGATACCAAGTTTATCTCTTTATCACTATTAATAACGGAATGAGCGTCCGTTCAAGATAACCGTCCGCACGCGCGATTTTTGTATTACATAGCGTATATGGGCAAAAACATGCCCATAAAAAGTCCATTGATATGAATAAGGACTGCCAATTTTTTTTCCATATTTAGATAGAGTATGAGTCGAAGGTATGATTTCATATCTCATTTGGCCATTAAGTACATCTTGACGTCATCATAATGGCCTTGGAAGTCAAAAATACAAAAATGCATATTATGACGTCATTATGTTTATGGAAAATGTAGTGTATTTCTCTTAATATTCATCGATTCTCTTCTAGATTTTAATATGTTGTAGCCGAGGCAATCGTCTTCGAGATCAGTCTCCACCAATTTTCATTTAAATGATGTCATCATAGTAAAAAATTCAATTAAAGGCCACATGTCAAAATTTTCGTCATTTGCGTGTTATGTCTATGGAGGGTGAATTTCGTTCACATTATGAATCTACATCACATCCATCTTTCAGCACTATCTCGCTCATTTGTGCTTTCTTCTCTCCCAAATTTGGGTATGTTATAGCTGAGACCATGGGCTATAAAAAAGGGTGACTTTGTTTTTTAATCAGATGTTGGGATCATGTTAAAATTTTCGATCGAAAGTTGAAATTGCAAATTTTGAAGGAATAGTTAGGTGATACGTAACGAAGTCAACGTATCACCTTTTGTTTTCGTCAAGATTTTTCTTTATTATTATTATTATTATTTATTATTATTCTTCCTCGAATTTGTTCGCAGGATATCTCAAGACTGAATAAAGCCATAATCATGAATCTTTCAATGATGATAGATCTTAGTCTAACTTAGAACTGCGTGACTTTTCAAAGACTCAAAGTCATCGTGACGTCATCCAGACGCCATTTTGTGAAAATCAACTTATGATCATATCTTCATAACAGAAAGCCATTTCTCATTCATATTTGTCATGATCAAGGTCAATATTTATCGGGTCAATTTCAGATCAATAAATGCGCGCAAAAATGCGCGTACGCGTAGGTGCGCGCGTTAATGCGCGCGTAAAATTTAAAATTGCTCAAAATCGTCTTAAAATTTTTTTGCATACGTTTCAGGCCATTATAAGCATTTCATAAAAAATCGCGCAAAACACGCATTTTTGGACGTTTTCGTTCGTCACGGCCGAACGAAAAATAATTTCTCCGCAAAAGCTTTTGACCGAATATTCCTCATAATTTTCCGAACAATTTGATACCAAGTTTATCTCTTTATCACTATTAATAACGGAATGAGCGTCCGTTCAAGATAACCGTCCGCACGCGCGATTTTTGTATTACATAGCGTATATGGGCAAAAACATGCCCATAAAAAGTCCATTGATATGAATAAGGACTGCCAATTTTTTTTCCATATTTAGATAGAGTATGAGTCGAAGGTATGATTTCATATCTCATTTGGCCATTAAGTACATCTTGACGTCATCATAATGGCCTTGGAAGTCAAAAATACAAAAATGCATATTATGACGTCATTATGTTTATGGAAAATGTAGTGTATTTCTCTTAATATTCATCGATTCTCTTCTAGATTTTAATATGTTGTAGCCGAGGCAATCGTCTTCGAGATCAGTCTCCACCAATTTTCATTTAAATGATGTCATCATAGTAAAAAATTCAATTAAAGGCCACATGTCAAAATTTTCGTCATTTGCGTGTTATGTCTATGGAGGGTGAATTTCGTTCACATTATGAATCTACATCACATCCATCTTTCAGCACTATCTCGCTCATTTGTGCTTTCTTCTCTCCCAAATTTGGGTATGTTATAGCTGAGACCATGGGCTATAAAAAAGGGTGACTTTGTTTTTTAATCAGATGTTGGGATCATGTTAAAATTTTCGATCGAAAGTTGAAATTGCAAATTTTGAAGGAATAGTTAGGTGATACGTAACGAAGTCAACGTATCACCTTTTGTTTTCGTCAAGATTTTTCTTTATTATTATTATTATTATTTATTATTATTCTTCCTCGAATTTGTTCGCAGGATATCTCAAGACTGAATAAAGCCATAATCATGAATCTTTCAATGATGATAGATCTTAGTCTAACTTAGAACTGCGTGACTTTTCAAAGACTCAAAGTCATCGTGACGTCATCCAGACGCCATTTTGTGAAAATCAACTTATGATCATATCTTCATAACAGAAAGCCATTTCTCATTCATATTTGTCATGATCAAGGTCAATATTTATCGGGTCAATTTCAGATCAATAAATGCGCGCAAAAATGCGCGTACGCGTAGGTGCGCGCGTTAATGCGCGCGTAAAATTTAAAATTGCTCAAAATCGTCTTAAAATTTTTTTGCATACGTTTCAGGCCATTATAAGCATTTCATAAAAAATCGCGCAAAACACGCATTTTTGGACGTTTTCGTTCGTCACGGCCGAACGAAAAATAATTTCTCCGCAAAAGCTTTTGACCGAATATTCCTCATAATTTTCCGAACAATTTGATACCAAGTTTATCTCTTTATCACTATTAATAACGGAATGAGCGTCCGTTCAAGATAACCGTCCGCACGCGCGATTTTTGTATTACATAGCGTATATGGGCAAAAACATGCCCATAAAAAGTCCATTGATATGAATAAGGACTGCCAATTTTTTTTCCATATTTAGATAGAGTATGAGTCGAAGGTATGATTTCATATCTCATTTGGCCATTAAGTACATCTTGACGTCATCATAATGGCCTTGGAAGTCAAAAATACAAAAATGCATATTATGACGTCATTATGTTTATGGAAAATGTAGTGTATTTCTCTTAATATTCATCGATTCTCTTCTAGATTTTAATATGTTGTAGCCGAGGCAATCGTCTTCGAGATCAGTCTCCACCAATTTTCATTTAAATGATGTCATCATAGTAAAAAATTCAATTAAAGGCCACATGTCAAAATTTTCGTCATTTGCGTGTTATGTCTATGGAGGGTGAATTTCGTTCACATTATGAATCTACATCACATCCATCTTTCAGCACTATCTCGCTCATTTGTGCTTTCTTCTCTCCCAAATTTGGGTATGTTATAGCTGAGACCATGGGCTATAAAAAAGGGTGACTTTGTTTTTTAATCAGATGTTGGGATCATGTTAAAATTTTCGATCGAAAGTTGAAATTGCAAATTTTGAAGGAATAGTTAGGTGATACGTAACGAAGTCAACGTATCACCTTTTGTTTTCGTCAAGATTTTTCTTTATTAGGTGATACGTAACGAAGTCTACGTATCACCTATTGATTTCGTCAAGATTTTTATTTATTTTTTTTTTTATTTATTATTCTTCCTCAAATTTGTTCGCAGGATATCTCAAGACTGAATGAAGCCATTGTCATGAATCTTTCAATGATGATAGATCTTAGTCCAACTTAGAACTGCGTGACTTTTCAAAAACTCAAAATTATCGTGACGTCATCCAGGCGCCATTTTGTGAAAATCAACTTATGATCATATCTTCATAACGGAAAGTAATTTTTCAATCATATTTATCATGATTAAGATCAATATCCGTCTGGTCAATTTCAGGTCAAAAAATGCGCGCAAAAATGCGCGTACGCTTTTGTCCGCGCGTTTACGCGCGTGATTTTTTTTAAAATGCTCTAAATCATCCCAAATTTTTTTTACATACGTTTCAGGCCATATGGAGCATTTGATAAAAAAATTACGCACACGCGCATGCGCGCGCATTTTCGCGCGTACTGGCATTTTGCAACATAGAATCGCCGATTTTTTTCTGTCATCGTATTTGGCACATTTTTTCAAGCATTTTGATAACTTGCTCACCTTTTAATAACCCAATGAGCGTCCGTCAAAGTTGACAGCACGCGCGGATTTGCGTTATCTTTATCCACAATACATGGGCAAAAACATGCCTATATCAAATTCATTGTAACTCTTTAGAATAGATAGAAACTCCTAATATTTTTTCATATTTGGATAGATTATGAGTCGGAGATATGATTTCATGTCTCATTTGATCCTCAATTAACTCATAAAGGCATCATAATGGCCTCCAAACTCAAAATTTTAATTTGCATATTATGACGTCAGCATATTTTTGGAAAATTGATTGTATCTCTGTAAATATCGATCAATTTTCTTTCAAATTTTGATATGTTTTAGCTGAGACAATTTTCTACAAATGCAGTATCCACAACTTTTATTTTTGACAAAATTATCATGGTGTATTTTTGCGATTGAAGGAGGCATGTCAATTTTTCACATTTTGCGTGTATTCTCTATGGGACATGACTTTTTCTCAAAACTGGATTCTACACTTCTGTCTTTCGCGAGCAAAATCTCCGTTGTTTTAGCTTCGTTTTCGCTGAGCTTCGGATATGTTGTAGCTGAGACAATGAGCTATCACAAATGTGCCCTTTATTTTTCGATTAGATGCCGGGTTCATGCCAATATTTCACTTGCAAAGTAGGATTTCAGAATTCCATTTCCCGTTTACGTGTAATCGCTATGGGAGATGTTTTGGTATATCGGTAACGCACTTGACTTCTAACCTCGAGATCCCTGGTTCGAGTCCGGGTGTCTCCAACATTTTTTTTCTTCACTTTTTTTTTCCTTTTGACCTTCACTGTACCATCTCCTTTGATTATTTAAACACGTAGAATCGCAAATAATGTCATAAACAACCCTTTTTACTTTATTATTACCCTATTTTCACTTAATCCATTACTTTTTGCGTGTAATCCCTATGGGAGATGACTTTTTCTCAAATCTGGAGTCTACATTCCTGTCTTTTGCGAGCAATATCGCCGTTATTTCTGCTTGGATTTTGTTGATTTTTTAGTATGTTGTAGCTGAGACTATATGCTATCTAAATCACTCCTCATTTTTTCAATAAGATGTCATGATTGCGCTCATGATCATGATCATTATCATCATGATCATCATTATCGTAATGATGAAAATCATTTATCAATTACATTTTCATTTCTTTGAATAAGATAAAATCGTCAAAAGGTGTTCTTCATGATATAAATAAGAGTCAAATGTGTAACTGGTTACTGCACAGGGTCAAAGGTCATATATTGTTTCAATCTATCTTCCCTAGATTCATGATGATCAAGGAGACACAATTTAATCTTGACATATGAATAGATCATAATGGGAGAAGCATATAAATGGGAGAAGCATTTTACAAAATAATATATTGTGTAATGCATTATTCGTTATGTAAACCATTATCATACGTATCACCTAATTCGTCTAAGTGACGAATTAAAGTCTAGTTAGGTGATACGTAACGAAGTCTACGTATCACCTATTGATTTCGTCAAGATTTTTATTTATTATTTATTTATTATTTATTATTCTTCCTCGAAATTGTTCGCAGGATATCTCAAGACTGAATCAAGCCATTGTCATGAATCTTTCAATGATGATAGATCTTAGTCTAACTTAGAACTGCGTGACTTTTCAAAGACTCAAAGTCATCGTGACGTCATCCAGACGCCATTTTGTGAAAATCAACTTATGATCATATCTTCATAACGGAAAGCCATTTCTCATTCATATTTGTCATGATCAAGGTCAATAATTGTCCGGTCAATTTCAAGTCAATAAATGCGCGCAAAAATGCGCGCACGCGTAGGTGCGCGCGTTAATGCGCGCGTAAAATTTAAAATTGCTCAAAATCGTCTTAAATTTTTTTTGCATACGTTTCAGGCCATTATAAGCATTTCATAAAAAATCGCGCAAAACACGCATTTTTGGACGTTTTCGTTCGTCACGGCCGAACGAAAAATAATTCCTCCGCAAAAACTTTTGACAGGATATTCCTCATAATTTTCCGAACAATTTGATACCAAGTTTATCTCTTTATCACTATTAATAACGGAATGAGCGTCCGTTCAAGATAACCGTCCGCAGGCGCGATTTTTGTATTACATAGCGTATATGGGCAAAAACATGCCCATAAAAAGTCCATTGATATGAATAAGGACTGCCAATTTTTTTTCCATATTTAGATAGAGTATGAGTCGAAGGTATGATTTCATATCTCATTTGGCCATTAAGTACATCTTGACGTCATCATAATGGCCTTGGAAGTCAAAAATACAAAAATGCATATTATGACGTCATTATGTTTATGGAAAATGTAGTGTATTTCTCTTAATATTCATCGATTCTCTTCTAGATTTTAATATGTTGTAGCCGAGGCAATCGTCTTCGAGATCAGTCTCCACCAATTTTCATTTAAATGATGTCATCATAGTAAAAAATTCAATTAAAGGCCACATGTCAAAATTTTCGTCATTTGCGTGTTATGTCTATGGAGGGTGAATTTCGTTCACATTATGAATCTACATCACATCCATCTTTCAGCACTATCTCGCTCATTTGTGCTTTCTTCTCTCCCAAATTTGGGTATGTTATAGCTGAGACCATGGGCTATAAAAAAGGGTGACTTTGTTTTTTAATCAGATGTTGGGATCATGTTAAAATTTTCGATCGAAAGTTGAAATTGCAAATTTTGAAGGAATAGTTAGGTGATACGTAACGAAGTCAACGTATCACCTTTTGTTTTCGTCAAGATTTTTCTTTATTATTATTATTATTATTTATTATTATTCTTCCTCGAATTTGTTCGCAGGATATCTCAAGACTGAATAAAGCCATAATCATGAATCTTTCAATGATGATAGATCTTAGTCTAACTTAGAACTGCGTGACTTTTCAAAGACTCAAAGTCATCGTGACGTCATCCAGACGCCATTTTGTGAAAATCAACTTATGATCATATCTTCATAACAGAAAGCCATTTCTCATTCATATTTGTCATGATCAAGGTCAATATTTATCGGGTCAATTTCAGATCAATAAATGCGCGCAAAAATGCGCGTACGCGTAGGTGCGCGCGTTAATGCGCGCGTAAAATTTAAAATTGCTCAAAATCGTCTTAAAATTTTTTTGCATACGTTTCAGGCCATTATAAGCATTTCATAAAAAATCGCGCAAAACACGCATTTTTGGACGTTTTCGTTCGTCACGGCCGAACGAAAAATAATTTCTCCGCAAAAGCTTTTGACCGAATATTCCTCATAATTTTCCGAACAATTTGATACCAAGTTTATCTCTTTATCACTATTAATAACGGAATGAGCGTCCGTTCAAGATAACCGTCCGCACGCGCGATTTTTGTATTACATAGCGTATATGGGCAAAAACATGCCCATAAAAAGTCCATTGATATGAATAAGGACTGCCAATTTTTTTTCCATATTTAGATAGAGTATGAGTCGAAGGTATGATTTCATATCTCATTTGGCCATTAAGTACATCTTGACGTCATCATAATGGCCTTGGAAGTCAAAAATACAAAAATGCATATTATGACGTCATTATGTTTATGGAAAATGTAGTGTATTTCTCTTAATATTCATCGATTCTCTTCTAGATTTTAATATGTTGTAGCCGAGGCAATCGTCTTCGAGATCAGTCTCCACCAATTTTCATTTAAATGATGTCATCATAGTAAAAAATTCAATTAAAGGCCACATGTCAAAATTTTCGTCATTTGCGTGTTATGTCTATGGAGGGTGAATTTCGTTCACATTATGAATCTACATCACATCCATCTTTCAGCACTATCTCGCTCATTTGTGCTTTCTTCTCTCCCAAATTTGGGTATGTTATAGCTGAGACCATGGGCTATAAAAAAGGGTGACTTTGTTTTTTAATCAGATGTTGGGATCATGTTAAAATTTTCGATCGAAAGTTGAAATTGCAAATTTTGAAGGAATAGTTAGGTGATACGTAACGAAGTCAACGTATCACCTTTTGTTTTCGTCAAGATTTTTCTTTATTATTATTATTATTATTTATTATTATTCTTCCTCGAATTTGTTCGCAGGATATCTCAAGACTGAATAAAGCCATAATCATGAATCTTTCAATGATGATAGATCTTAGTCTAACTTAGAACTGCGTGACTTTTCAAAGACTCAAAGTCATCGTGACGTCATCCAGACGCCATTTTGTGAAAATCAACTTATGATCATATCTTCATAACAGAAAGCCATTTCTCATTCATATTTGTCATGATCAAGGTCAATATTTATCGGGTCAATTTCAGATCAATAAATGCGCGCAAAAATGCGCGTACGCGTAGGTGCGCGCGTTAATGCGCGCGTAAAATTTAAAATTGCTCAAAATCGTCTTAAAATTTTTTTGCATACGTTTCAGGCCATTATAAGCATTTCATAAAAAATCGCGCAAAACACGCATTTTTGGACGTTTTCGTTCGTCACGGCCGAACGAAAAATAATTTCTCCGCAAAAGCTTTTGACCGAATATTCCTCATAATTTTCCGAACAATTTGATACCAAGTTTATCTCTTTATCACTATTAATAACGGAATGAGCGTCCGTTCAAGATAACCGTCCGCACGCGCGATTTTTGTATTACATAGCGTATATGGGCAAAAACATGCCCATAAAAAGTCCATTGATATGAATAAGGACTGCCAATTTTTTTTCCATATTTAGATAGAGTATGAGTCGAAGGTATGATTTCATATCTCATTTGGCCATTAAGTACATCTTGACGTCATCATAATGGCCTTGGAAGTCAAAAATACAAAAATGCATATTATGACGTCATTATGTTTATGGAAAATGTAGTGTATTTCTCTTAATATTCATCGATTCTCTTCTAGATTTTAATATGTTGTAGCCGAGGCAATCGTCTTCGAGATCAGTCTCCACCAATTTTCATTTAAATGATGTCATCATAGTAAAAAATTCAATTAAAGGCCACATGTCAAAATTTTCGTCATTTGCGTGTTATGTCTATGGAGGGTGAATTTCGTTCACATTATGAATCTACATCACATCCATCTTTCAGCACTATCTCGCTCATTTGTGCTTTCTTCTCTCCCAAATTTGGGTATGTTATAGCTGAGACCATGGGCTATAAAAAAGGGTGACTTTGTTTTTTAATCAGATGTTGGGATCATGTTAAAATTTTCGATCGAAAGTTGAAATTGCAAATTTTGAAGGAATAGTTAGGTGATACGTAACGAAGTCAACGTATCACCTTTTGTTTTCGTCAAGATTTTTCTTTATTATTATTATTATTATTTATTATTATTCTTCCTCGAATTTGTTCGCAGGATATCTCAAGACTGAATAAAGCCATAATCATGAATCTTTCAATGATGATAGATCTTAGTCTAACTTAGAACTGCGTGACTTTTCAAAGACTCAAAGTCATCGTGACGTCATCCAGACGCCATTTTGTGAAAATCAACTTATGATCATATCTTCATAACAGAAAGCCATTTCTCATTCATATTTGTCATGATCAAGGTCAATATTTATCGGGTCAATTTCAGATCAATAAATGCGCGCAAAAATGCGCGTACGCGTAGGTGCGCGCGTTAATGCGCGCGTAAAATTTAAAATTGCTCAAAATCGTCTTAAAATTTTTTTGCATACGTTTCAGGCCATTATAAGCATTTCATAAAAAATCGCGCAAAACACGCATTTTTGGACGTTTTCGTTCGTCACGGCCGAACGAAAAATAATTTCTCCGCAAAAGCTTTTGACCGAATATTCCTCATAATTTTCCGAACAATTTGATACCAAGTTTATCTCTTTATCACTATTAATAACGGAATGAGCGTCCGTTCAAGATAACCGTCCGCACGCGCGATTTTTGTATTACATAGCGTATATGGGCAAAAACATGCCCATAAAAAGTCCATTGATATGAATAAGGACTGCCAATTTTTTTTCCATATTTAGATAGAGTATGAGTCGAAGGTATGATTTCATATCTCATTTGGCCATTAAGTACATCTTGACGTCATCATAATGGCCTTGGAAGTCAAAAATACAAAAATGCATATTATGACGTCATTATGTTTATGGAAAATGTAGTGTATTTCTCTTAATATTCATCGATTCTCTTCTAGATTTTAATATGTTGTAGCCGAGGCAATCGTCTTCGAGATCAGTCTCCACCAATTTTCATTTAAATGATGTCATCATAGTAAAAAATTCAATTAAAGGCCACATGTCAAAATTTTCGTCATTTGCGTGTTATGTCTATGGAGGGTGAATTTCGTTCACATTATGAATCTACATCACATCCATCTTTCAGCACTATCTCGCTCATTTGTGCTTTCTTCTCTCCCAAATTTGGGTATGTTATAGCTGAGACCATGGGCTATAAAAAAGGGTGACTTTGTTTTTTAATCAGATGTTGGGATCATGTTAAAATTTTCGATCGAAAGTTGAAATTGCAAATTTTGAAGGAATAGTTAGGTGATACGTAACGAAGTCAACGTATCACCTTTTGTTTTCGTCAAGATTTTTCTTTATTAGGTGATACGTAACGAAGTCTACGTATCACCTATTGATTTCGTCAAGATTTTTATTTATTTTTTTTTTTATTTATTATTCTTCCTCAAATTTGTTCGCAGGATATCTCAAGACTGAATGAAGCCATTGTCATGAATCTTTCAATGATGATAGATCTTAGTCCAACTTAGAACTGCGTGACTTTTCAAAAACTCAAAATTATCGTGACGTCATCCAGGCGCCATTTTGTGAAAATCAACTTATGATCATATCTTCATAACGGAAAGTAATTTTTCAATCATATTTATCATGATTAAGATCAATATCCGTCTGGTCAATTTCAGGTCAAAAAATGCGCGCAAAAATGCGCGTACGCTTTTGTCCGCGCGTTTACGCGCGTGATTTTTTTTAAAATGCTCTAAATCATCCCAAATTTTTTTTACATACGTTTCAGGCCATATGGAGCATTTGATAAAAAAATTACGCACACGCGCATGCGCGCGCATTTTCGCGCGTACTGGCATTTTGCAACATAGAATCGCCGATTTTTTTCTGTCATCGTATTTGGCACATTTTTTCAAGCATTTTGATAACTTGCTCACCTTTTAATAACCCAATGAGCGTCCGTCAAAGTTGACAGCACGCGCGGATTTGCGTTATCTTTATCCACAATACATGGGCAAAAACATGCCTATATCAAATTCATTGTAACTCTTTAGAATAGATAGAAACTCCTAATATTTTTTCATATTTGGATAGATTATGAGTCGGAGATATGATTTCATGTCTCATTTGATCCTCAATTAACTCATAAAGGCATCATAATGGCCTCCAAACTCAAAATTTTAATTTGCATATTATGACGTCAGCATATTTTTGGAAAATTGATTGTATCTCTGTAAATATCGATCAATTTTCTTTCAAATTTTGATATGTTTTAGCTGAGACAATTTTCTACAAATGCAGTATCCACAACTTTTATTTTTGACAAAATTATCATGGTGTATTTTTGCGATTGAAGGAGGCATGTCAATTTTTCACATTTTGCGTGTATTCTCTATGGGACATGACTTTTTCTCAAAACTGGATTCTACACTTCTGTCTTTCGCGAGCAAAATCTCCGTTGTTTTAGCTTCGTTTTCGCTGAGCTTCGGATATGTTGTAGCTGAGACAATGAGCTATCACAAATGTGCCCTTTATTTTTCGATTAGATGCCGGGTTCATGCCAATATTTCACTTGCAAAGTAGGATTTCAGAATTCCATTTCCCGTTTACGTGTAATCGCTATGGGAGATGTTTTGGTATATCGGTAACGCACTTGACTTCTAACCTCGAGATCCCTGGTTCGAGTCCGGGTGTCTCCAACATTTTTTTTCTTCACTTTTTTTTTCCTTTTGACCTTCACTGTACCATCTCCTTTGATTATTTAAACACGTAGAATCGCAAATAATGTCATAAACAACCCTTTTTACTTTATTATTACCCTATTTTCACTTAATCCATTACTTTTTGCGTGTAATCCCTATGGGAGATGACTTTTTCTCAAATCTGGAGTCTACATTCCTGTCTTTTGCGAGCAATATCGCCGTTATTTCTGCTTGGATTTTGTTGATTTTTTAGTATGTTGTAGCTGAGACTATATGCTATCTAAATCACTCCTCATTTTTTCAATAAGATGTCATGATTGCGCTCATGATCATGATCATTATCATCATGATCATCATTATCGTAATGATGAAAATCATTTATCAATTACATTTTCATTTCTTTGAATAAGATAAAATCGTCAAAAGGTGTTCTTCATGATATAAATAAGAGTCAAATGTGTAACTGGTTACTGCACAGGGTCAAAGGTCATATATTGTTTCAATCTATCTTCCCTAGATTCATGATGATCAAGGAGACACAATTTAATCTTGACATATGAATAGATCATAATGGGAGAAGCATATAAATGGGAGAAGCATTTTACAAAATAATATATTGTGTAATGCATTATTCGTTATGTAAACCATTATCATACGTATCACCTAATTCGTCTAAGTGACGAATTAAAGTCTAGTTAGGTGATACGTAACGAAGTCTACGTATCACCTATTGATTTCGTCAAGATTTTTATTTATTATTTATTTATTATTTATTATTCTTCCTCGAAATTGTTCGCAGGATATCTCAAGACTGAATCAAGCCATTGTCATGAATCTTTCAATGATGATAGATCTTAGTCTAACTTAGAACTGCGTGACTTTTCAAAGACTCAAAGTCATCGTGACGTCATCCAGACGCCATTTTGTGAAAATCAACTTATGATCATATCTTCATAACGGAAAGCCATTTCTCATTCATATTTGTCATGATCAAGGTCAATAATTGTCCGGTCAATTTCAAGTCAATAAATGCGCGCAAAAATGCGCGCACGCGTAGGTGCGCGCGTTAATGCGCGCGTAAAATTTAAAATTGCTCAAAATCGTCTTAAATTTTTTTTGCATACGTTTCAGGCCATTATAAGCATTTCATAAAAAATCGCGCAAAACACGCATTTTTGGACGTTTTCGTTCGTCACGGCCGAACGAAAAATAATTCCTCCGCAAAAACTTTTGACAGGATATTCCTCATAATTTTCCGAACAATTTGATACCAAGTTTATCTCTTTATCACTATTAATAACGGAATGAGCGTCCGTTCAAGATAACCGTCCGCAGGCGCGATTTTTGTATTACATAGCGTATATGGGCAAAAACATGCCCATAAAAAGTCCATTGATATGAATAAGGACTGCCAATTTTTTTTCCATATTTAGATAGAGTATGAGTCGAAGGTATGATTTCATATCTCATTTGGCCATTAAGTACATCTTGACGTCATCATAATGGCCTTGGAAGTCAAAAATACAAAAATGCATATTATGACGTCATTATGTTTATGGAAAATTTAGTGTATTTCTCTTAATATTCATCGATTCTCTTCTAGATTTTAATATGTTGTAGTCGAGGCAATCGTCTTTGAGATTAGTCTACACCAATTTTCATTTAAATGATGTCATCATAGTAAAAAATTCAATTAAAGGCCACATGTCAAAATTTTCGTCATTTGCGTGTTATGTCTATGGAGGGTGAATTTCGTTCACATTATGAATCTACATCACATCCATCTTTCAGCACTATCTCGCTCATTTGTGCTTTCTTCTCTCCCAAATTTGGGTATGTTATAGCTGAGACCATGGGCTATAAAAAAGGGTGACTTTGTTTTTTAATCAGATGTTGGGATCATGTTAAAATTTTCGATCGAAAGTTGAAATTGCAAATTTTGAAGGAATAGTTAGGTGATACGTAACGAAGTCAACGTATCACCTTTTGTTTTCGTCAAGATTTTTCTTTATTAGGTGATACGTAACGAAGTCTACGTATCACCTATTGATTTCGTCAAGATTTTTATTTATTTTTTTTTTTATTTATTATTCTTCCTCAAATTTGTTCGCAGGATATCTCAAGACTGAATGAAGCCATTGTCATGAATCTTTCAATGATGATAGATCTTAGTCCAACTTAGAACTGCGTGACTTTTCAAAAACTCAAAATTATCGTGACGTCATCCAGGCGCCATTTTGTGAAAATCAACTTATGATCATATCTTCATAACGGAAAGTAATTTTTCAATCATATTTATCATGATTAAGATCAATATCCGTCTGGTCAATTTCAGGTCAAAAAATGCGCGCAAAAATGCGCGTACGCTTTTGTCCGCGCGTTTACGCGCGTGATTTTTTTTAAAATGCTCTAAATCATCCCAAATTTTTTTTACATACGTTTCAGGCCATATGGAGCATTTGATAAAAAAATTACGCACACGCGCATGCGCGCGCATTTTCGCGCGTACTGGCATTTTGCAACATAGAATCGCCGATTTTTTTCTGTCATCGTATTTGGCACATTTTTTCAAGCATTTTGATAACTTGCTCACCTTTTAATAACCCAATGAGCGTCCGTCAAAGTTGACAGCACGCGCGGATTTGCGTTATCTTTATCCACAATACATGGGCAAAAACATGCCTATATCAAATTCATTGTAACTCTTTAGAATAGATAGAAACTCCTAATATTTTTTCATATTTGGATAGATTATGAGTCGGAGATATGATTTCATGTCTCATTTGATCCTCAATTAACTCATAAAGGCATCATAATGGCCTCCAAACTCAAAATTTTAATTTGCATATTATGACGTCAGCATATTTTTGGAAAATTGATTGTATCTCTGTAAATATCGATCAATTTTCTTTCAAATTTTGATATGTTTTAGCTGAGACAATTTTCTACAAATGCAGTATCCACAACTTTTATTTTTGACAAAATTATCATGGTGTATTTTTGCGATTGAAGGAGGCATGTCAATTTTTCACATTTTGCGTGTATTCTCTATGGGACATGACTTTTTCTCAAAACTGGATTCTACACTTCTGTCTTTCGCGAGCAAAATCTCCGTTGTTTTAGCTTCGTTTTCGCTGAGCTTCGGATATGTTGTAGCTGAGACAATGAGCTATCACAAATGTGCCCTTTATTTTTCGATTAGATGCCGGGTTCATGCCAATATTTCACTTGCAAAGTAGGATTTCAGAATTCCATTTCCCGTTTACGTGTAATCGCTATGGGAGATGTTTTGGTATATCGGTAACGCACTTGACTTCTAACCTCGAGATCCCTGGTTCGAGTCCGGGTGTCTCCAACATTTTTTTTCTTCACTTTTTTTTTCCTTTTGACCTTCACTGTACCATCTCCTTTGATTATTTAAACACGTAGAATCGCAAATAATGTCATAAACAACCCTTTTTACTTTATTATTACCCTATTTTCACTTAATCCATTACTTTTTGCGTGTAATCCCTATGGGAGATGACTTTTTCTCAAATCTGGAGTCTACATTCCTGTCTTTTGCGAGCAATATCGCCGTTATTTCTGCTTGGATTTTGTTGATTTTTTAGTATGTTGTAGCTGAGACTATATGCTATCTAAATCACTCCTCATTTTTTCAATAAGATGTCATGATTGCGCTCATGATCATGATCATTATCATCATGATCATCATTATCGTAATGATGAAAATCATTTATCAATTACATTTTCATTTCTTTGAATAAGATAAAATCGTCAAAAGGTGTTCTTCATGATATAAATAAGAGTCAAATGTGTAACTGGTTACTGCACAGGGTCAAAGGTCATATATTGTTTCAATCTATCTTCCCTAGATTCATGATGATCAAGGAGACACAATTTAATCTTGACATATGAATAGATCATAATGGGAGAAGCATATAAATGGGAGAAGCATTTTACAAAATAATATATTGTGTAATGCATTATTCGTTATGTAAACCATTATCATACGTATCACCTAATTCGTCTAAGTGACGAATTAAAGTCTAGTTAGGTGATACGTAACGAAGTCTACGTATCACCTATTGATTTCGTCAAGATTTTTATTTATTATTTATTTATTATTTATTATTCTTCCTCGAAATTGTTCGCAGGATATCTCAAGACTGAATCAAGCCATTGTCATGAATCTTTCAATGATGATAGATCTTAGTCTAACTTAGAACTGCGTGACTTTTCAAAGACTCAAAGTCATCGTGACGTCATCCAGACGCCATTTTGTGAAAATCAACTTATGATCATATCTTCATAACGGAAAGCCATTTCTCATTCATATTTGTCATGATCAAGGTCAATAATTGTCCGGTCAATTTCAAGTCAATAAATGCGCGCAAAAATGCGCGCACGCGTAGGTGCGCGCGTTAATGCGCGCGTAAAATTTAAAATTGCTCAAAATCGTCTTAAATTTTTTTTGCATACGTTTCAGGCCATTATAAGCATTTCATAAAAAATCGCGCAAAACACGCATTTTTGGACGTTTTCGTTCGTCACGGCCGAACGAAAAATAATTCCTCCGCAAAAACTTTTGACAGGATATTCCTCATAATTTTCCGAACAATTTGATACCAAGTTTATCTCTTTATCACTATTAATAACGGAATGAGCGTCCGTTCAAGATAACCGTCCGCAGGCGCGATTTTTGTATTACATAGCGTATATGGGCAAAAACATGCCCATAAAAAGTCCATTGATATGAATAAGGACTGCCAATTTTTGTTCCATATTTAGATAGAGTATGAGTCGAAGGTATGATTTCATATCTCATTTGGCCATTAAGTACATCTTGACGTCATCATAATGGCCTTGGAAGTCAAAAATACAAAAATGCATATTATGACGTCATTATGTTTATGGAAAATGTAGTGTATTTCTCTTAATATTCATCGATTCTCTTCTAGATTTTAATATGTTGTAGCCGAGGCAATCGTCTTCGAGATCAGTCTCCACCAATTTTCATTTAAATGATGTCATCATAGTAAAAAATTCAATTAAAGGCCACATGTCAAAATTTTCGTCATTTGCGTGTTATGTCTATGGAGGGTGAATTTCGTTCACATTATGAATCTACATCACATCCATCTTTCAGCACTATCTCGCTCATTTGTGCTTTCTTCTCTCCCAAATTTGGGTATGTTATAGCTGAGACCATGGGCTATAAAAAAGGGTGACTTTGTTTTTTAATCAGATGTTGGGATCATGTTAAAATTTTCGATCGAAAGTTGAAATTGCAAATTTTGAAGGAATAGTTAGGTGATACGTAACGAAGTCAACGTATCACCTTTTGTTTTCGTCAAGATTTTTCTTTATTAGGTGATACGTAACGAAGTCTACGTATCACCTATTGATTTCGTCAAGATTTTTATTTATTTTTTTTTTTATTTATTATTCTTCCTCAAATTTGTTCGCAGGATATCTCAAGACTGAATGAAGCCATTGTCATGAATCTTTCAATGATGATAGATCTTAGTCCAACTTAGAACTGCGTGACTTTTCAAAAACTCAAAATTATCGTGACGTCATCCAGGCGCCATTTTGTGAAAATCAACTTATGATCATATCTTCATAACGGAAAGTAATTTTTCAATCATATTTATCATGATTAAGATCAATATCCGTCTGGTCAATTTCAGGTCAAAAAATGCGCGCAAAAATGCGCGTACGCTTTTGTCCGCGCGTTTACGCGCGTGATTTTTTTTAAAATGCTCTAAATCATCCCAAATTTTTTTTACATACGTTTCAGGCCATATGGAGCATTTGATAAAAAAATTACGCACACGCGCATGCGCGCGCATTTTCGCGCGTACTGGCATTTTGCAACATAGAATCGCCGATTTTTTTCTGTCATCGTATTTGGCACATTTTTTCAAGCATTTTGATAACTTGCTCACCTTTTAATAACCCAATGAGCGTCCGTCAAAGTTGACAGCACGCGCGGATTTGCGTTATCTTTATCCACAATACATGGGCAAAAACATGCCTATATCAAATTCATTGTAACTCTTTAGAATAGATAGAAACTCCTAATATTTTTTCATATTTGGATAGATTATGAGTCGGAGATATGATTTCATGTCTCATTTGATCCTCAATTAACTCATAAAGGCATCATAATGGCCTCCAAACTCAAAATTTTAATTTGCATATTATGACGTCAGCATATTTTTGGAAAATTGATTGTATCTCTGTAAATATCGATCAATTTTCTTTCAAATTTTGATATGTTTTAGCTGAGACAATTTTCTACAAATGCAGTATCCACAACTTTTATTTTTGACAAAATTATCATGGTGTATTTTTGCGATTGAAGGAGGCATGTCAATTTTTCACATTTTGCGTGTATTCTCTATGGGACATGACTTTTTCTCAAAACTGGATTCTACACTTCTGTCTTTCGCGAGCAAAATCTCCGTTGTTTTAGCTTCGTTTTCGCTGAGCTTCGGATATGTTGTAGCTGAGACAATGAGCTATCACAAATGTGCCCTTTATTTTTCGATTAGATGCCGGGTTCATGCCAATATTTCACTTGCAAAGTAGGATTTCAGAATTCCATTTCCCGTTTACGTGTAATCGCTATGGGAGATGTTTTGGTATATCGGTAACGCACTTGACTTCTAACCTCGAGATCCCTGGTTCGAGTCCGGGTGTCTCCAACATTTTTTTTCTTCACTTTTTTTTTCCTTTTGACCTTCACTGTACCATCTCCTTTGATTATTTAAACACGTAGAATCGCAAATAATGTCATAAACAACCCTTTTTACTTTATTATTACCCTATTTTCACTTAATCCATTACTTTTTGCGTGTAATCCCTATGGGAGATGACTTTTTCTCAAATCTGGAGTCTACATTCCTGTCTTTTGCGAGCAATATCGCCGTTATTTCTGCTTGGATTTTGTTGATTTTTTAGTATGTTGTAGCTGAGACTATATGCTATCTAAATCACTCCTCATTTTTTCAATAAGATGTCATGATTGCGCTCATGATCATGATCATTATCATCATGATCATCATTATCGTAATGATGAAAATCATTTATCAATTACATTTTCATTTCTTTGAATAAGATAAAATCGTCAAAAGGTGTTCTTCATGATATAAATAAGAGTCAAATGTGTAACTGGTTACTGCACAGGGTCAAAGGTCATATATTGTTTCAATCTATCTTCCCTAGATTCATGATGATCAAGGAGACACAATTTAATCTTGACATATGAATAGATCATAATGGGAGAAGCATATAAATGGGAGAAGCATTTTACAAAATAATATATTGTGTAATGCATTATTCGTTATGTAAACCATTATCATACGTATCACCTAATTCGTCTAAGTGACGAATTAAAGTCTAGTTAGGTGATACGTAACGAAGTCTACGTATCACCTATTGATTTCGTCAAGATTTTTATTTATTATTTATTTATTATTTATTATTCTTCCTCGAAATTGTTCGCAGGATATCTCAAGACTGAATCAAGCCATTGTCATGAATCTTTCAATGATGATAGATCTTAGTCTAACTTAGAACTGCGTGACTTTTCAAAGACTCAAAGTCATCGTGACGTCATCCAGACGCCATTTTGTGAAAATCAACTTATGATCATATCTTCATAACGGAAAGCCATTTCTCATTCATATTTGTCATGATCAAGGTCAATAATTGTCCGGTCAATTTCAAGTCAATAAATGCGCGCAAAAATGCGCGCACGCGTAGGTGCGCGCGTTAATGCGCGCGTAAAATTTAAAATTGCTCAAAATCGTCTTAAATTTTTTTTGCATACGTTTCAGGCCATTATAAGCATTTCATAAAAAATCGCGCAAAACACGCATTTTTGGACGTTTTCGTTCGTCACGGCCGAACGAAAAATAATTCCTCCGCAAAAACTTTTGACAGGATATTCCTCATAATTTTCCGAACAATTTGATACCAAGTTTATCTCTTTATCACTATTAATAACGGAATGAGCGTCCGTTCAAGATAACCGTCCGCAGGCGCGATTTTTGTATTACATAGCGTATATGGGCAAAAACATGCCCATAAAAAGTCCATTGATATGAATAAGGACTGCCAATTTTTTTTCCATATTTAGATAGAGTATGAGTCGAAGGTATGATTTCATATCTCATTTGGCCATTAAGTACATCTTGACGTCATCATAATGGCCTTGGAAGTCAAAAATACAAAAATGCATATTATGACGTCATTATGTTTATGGAAAATTTAGTGTATTTCTCTTAATATTCATCGATTCTCTTCTAGATTTTAATATGTTGTAGTCGAGGCAATCGTCTTTGAGATTAGTCTACACCAATTTTCATTTAAATGATGTCATCATAGTAAAAAATTCAATTAAAGGCCACATGTCAAAATTTTCGTCATTTGCGTGTTATGTCTATGGAGGGTGAATTTCGTTCACATTATGAATCTACATCACATCCATCTTTCAGCACTATCTCGCTCATTTGTGCTTTCTTCTCTCCCAAATTTGGGTATGTTATAGCTGAGACCATGGGCTATAAAAAAGGGTGACTTTGTTTTTTAATCAGATGTTGGGATCATGTTAAAATTTTCGATCGAAAGTTGAAATTGCAAATTTTGAAGGAATAGTTAGGTGATACGTAACGAAGTCAACGTATCACCTTTTGTTTTCGTCAAGATTTTTCTTTATTAGGTGATACGTAACGAAGTCTACGTATCACCTATTGATTTCGTCAAGATTTTTATTTATTTTTTTTTTTATTTATTATTCTTCCTCAAATTTGTTCGCAGGATATCTCAAGACTGAATGAAGCCATTGTCATGAATCTTTCAATGATGATAGATCTTAGTCCAACTTAGAACTGCGTGACTTTTCAAAAACTCAAAATTATCGTGACGTCATCCAGGCGCCATTTTGTGAAAATCAACTTATGATCATATCTTCATAACGGAAAGTAATTTTTCAATCATATTTATCATGATTAAGATCAATATCCGTCTGGTCAATTTCAGGTCAAAAAATGCGCGCAAAAATGCGCGTACGCTTTTGTCCGCGCGTTTACGCGCGTGATTTTTTTTAAAATGCTCTAAATCATCCCAAATTTTTTTTACATACGTTTCAGGCCATATGGAGCATTTGATAAAAAAATTACGCACACGCGCATGCGCGCGCATTTTCGCGCGTACTGGCATTTTGCAACATAGAATCGCCGATTTTTTTCTGTCATCGTATTTGGCACATTTTTTCAAGCATTTTGATAACTTGCTCACCTTTTAATAACCCAATGAGCGTCCGTCAAAGTTGACAGCACGCGCGGATTTGCGTTATCTTTATCCACAATACATGGGCAAAAACATGCCTATATCAAATTCATTGTAACTCTTTAGAATAGATAGAAACTCCTAATATTTTTTCATATTTGGATAGATTATGAGTCGGAGATATGATTTCATGTCTCATTTGATCCTCAATTAACTCATAAAGGCATCATAATGGCCTCCAAACTCAAAATTTTAATTTGCATATTATGACGTCAGCATATTTTTGGAAAATTGATTGTATCTCTGTAAATATCGATCAATTTTCTTTCAAATTTTGATATGTTTTAGCTGAGACAATTTTCTACAAATGCAGTATCCACAACTTTTATTTTTGACAAAATTATCATGGTGTATTTTTGCGATTGAAGGAGGCATGTCAATTTTTCACATTTTGCGTGTATTCTCTATGGGACATGACTTTTTCTCAAAACTGGATTCTACACTTCTGTCTTTCGCGAGCAAAATCTCCGTTGTTTTAGCTTCGTTTTCGCTGAGCTTCGGATATGTTGTAGCTGAGACAATGAGCTATCACAAATGTGCCCTTTATTTTTCGATTAGATGCCGGGTTCATGCCAATATTTCACTTGCAAAGTAGGATTTCAGAATTCCATTTCCCGTTTACGTGTAATCGCTATGGGAGATGTTTTGGTATATCGGTAACGCACTTGACTTCTAACCTCGAGATCCCTGGTTCGAGTCCGGGTGTCTCCAACATTTTTTTTCTTCACTTTTTTTTTCCTTTTGACCTTCACTGTACCATCTCCTTTGATTATTTAAACACGTAGAATCGCAAATAATGTCATAAACAACCCTTTTTACTTTATTATTACCCTATTTTCACTTAATCCATTACTTTTTGCGTGTAATCCCTATGGGAGATGACTTTTTCTCAAATCTGGAGTCTACATTCCTGTCTTTTGCGAGCAATATCGCCGTTATTTCTGCTTGGATTTTGTTGATTTTTTAGTATGTTGTAGCTGAGACTATATGCTATCTAAATCACTCCTCATTTTTTCAATAAGATGTCATGATTGCGCTCATGATCATGATCATTATCATCATGATCATCATTATCGTAATGATGAAAATCATTTATCAATTACATTTTCATTTCTTTGAATAAGATAAAATCGTCAAAAGGTGTTCTTCATGATATAAATAAGAGTCAAATGTGTAACTGGTTACTGCACAGGGTCAAAGGTCATATATTGTTTCAATCTATCTTCCCTAGATTCATGATGATCAAGGAGACACAATTTAATCTTGACATATGAATAGATCATAATGGGAGAAGCATATAAATGGGAGAAGCATTTTACAAAATAATATATTGTGTAATGCATTATTCGTTATGTAAACCATTATCATACGTATCACCTAATTCGTCTAAGTGACGAATTAAAGTCTAGTTAGGTGATACGTAACGAAGTCTACGTATCACCTATTGATTTCGTCAAGATTTTTATTTATTATTTATTTATTATTTATTATTCTTCCTCGAAATTGTTCGCAGGATATCTCAAGACTGAATCAAGCCATTGTCATGAATCTTTCAATGATGATAGATCTTAGTCTAACTTAGAACTGCGTGACTTTTCAAAGACTCAAAGTCATCGTGACGTCATCCAGACGCCATTTTGTGAAAATCAACTTATGATCATATCTTCATAACGGAAAGCCATTTCTCATTCATATTTGTCATGATCAAGGTCAATAATTGTCCGGTCAATTTCAAGTCAATAAATGCGCGCAAAAATGCGCGCACGCGTAGGTGCGCGCGTTAATGCGCGCGTAAAATTTAAAATTGCTCAAAATCGTCTTAAATTTTTTTTGCATACGTTTCAGGCCATTATAAGCATTTCATAAAAAATCGCGCAAAACACGCATTTTTGGACGTTTTCGTTCGTCACGGCCGAACGAAAAATAATTCCTCCGCAAAAACTTTTGACAGGATATTCCTCATAATTTTCCGAACAATTTGATACCAAGTTTATCTCTTTATCACTATTAATAACGGAATGAGCGTCCGTTCAAGATAACCGTCCGCAGGCGCGATTTTTGTATTACATAGCGTATATGGGCAAAAACATGCCCATAAAAAGTCCATTGATATGAATAAGGACTGCCAATTTTTGTTCCATATTTAGATAGAGTATGAGTCGAAGGTATGATTTCATATCTCATTTGGCCATTAAGTACATCTTGACGTCATCATAATGGCCTTGGAAGTCAAAAATACAAAAATGCATATTATGACGTCATTATGTTTATGGAAAATTTAGTGTATTTCTCTTAATATTCATCGATTCTCTTCTAGATTTTAATATGTTGTAGTCGAGGCAATCGTCTTTGAGATTAGTCTACACCAATTTTCATTTAAATGATGTCATCATAGTACAAAATTCAATTAAAGGCCACATGTCAGAATTTTCGTCATTTGCGTGTTATGTCTATGGAAGGTGAATTTTGTTCACATCTTGAATCTACATGGCATTCATCTATGAGCACTATCTTGCTTATTTGTGCTCTGTTTTCTCCCAAATTTGGGTATGTTATAGCTGAGACCATGGGCTATAAAAACGGTGCTTTTAGTTTTTCGATCAGATGATGGGATCATGTCACAATTTTCAATTGAATGTTGAAATGATGAATTATGTCACGTATGTCCTATTTGTGAAACTTAAACGTTAGTAGTGTCCTTGTATTCAAATTATGTAAGTAAACACTTCTACTTTCTAGAATTTACTTTCAGACACTAGTGAGTGACTGACTTCTTTTTTTCTCTGGTACTAAAATACATGAAATGAGCGTTATAGGGAACATAAGCATTTGTCTACATTAATAGCCCACTCTGTACTCATTCTTCATTTCCTATTCAAGACTTGAATAATGACGAACTTCATTTAATATTTGGTAGTAATACTACAGATACTTACACTGATATCAATTATTTAAACTATTTATCCGAAAAAGAAGATGAGTTTCATTTAATTAGGTTTCTGAACTGTAAATATTATATTGATGAGATTTTACGACTGAATTCAGTAACATTGACTATCATTTTAGTATTTTACATTTTAATTCCCGTATTTTAAACATACATTTTAATGCTTTATCCAATTTCATCTGTACTTTATGTATAGATTTCTTTCAAACTTGGATTAATGACAGTACGCCACTATTATTCAATGTGTTTGGTTATTCATTTATACATTCTAGTCGCCAAGAAGAAAAGGGTGGAGGTGTTGGTCTATTGGTCGCTGACAACTTTGAATATGAAATACGCAATGATATATTTATATTATACCCATCATACAATTATGAATCACTGTTTATTAAAAGCAACTTGCCGAGACATAAGAATATTAATGTAGGTGTCATATATAGGAAACCTCAATCAAATATCAATGATTTCATCCCTGTCTTTGAATTTTTTTTACAGAAAACTTATACTGAACATAAACAGGTTTATATAATGGGAGATTTTAACATTGATCTCGTGAAATTTATTGGCAATTTTGTACATAATTTCTTGAGCGCAATACATTCAATTTTTTGTATTCCTTTAATTGATAAGCCTTCGAGAAAGACTAACAGATCAATATCCCTCTAATCTACATTCTTTATACAGTGACAATATATATCCATCCAATATTTAAAGATTTTATTTTCAAGCAACTAGCGAATCTCTTGTCGACAACTCAAAATGATCGCTAATGTATTCCCTTATTTATTTTGACTTTTCATTTACGCCGGGACACCGTGACGTCATACACTATTCAATTTTAATTATTCAGGCATTAGCTCTTATTTATCAATTACATTTTCATTTCTTTGAAGAAGATAAAATCGTCAAATTGCGTTCTTCATCATGTAAATTAGAGTCAAAGGTGTAACTGGTTACTGCACAGAGTCAATTGTCATATATTGTCTCAATCTATCTTCCCTAGATCCATAATGATCAAGGGATCGACACAATTAAAACTTGACATATGGATAGATCATAATGGGAGGAGCATTTTCTAAAATAATATGATATCGTGTAATGCATTCTACGTTATGTAAACCAATGTCATACGTATCACCTAATTCGTCTAAGTGACGAATTCAAGTCTAGTATTTATTTTGTGTCTGTATAGAAGAAATTATTATTATTCTTCCTCAATTTTGTTCGCAGGATATCTCAAGAATGGCTAAAGCCATTATCATGAAACTTGCCATGATGATAGATCTTAGCCTAACTTAGAACTGCGTGACTTTTCAAAAACTCAAAATCATCGTGACGTCATCCAGGCGCCATTTTGTGAAAATCAACTTATGATCATATCTTCATAACGGAAAAGTATTTCTCATTCATAATTATCACGATTAAGATCAATATCCGTCCGGTCAATTTCAGGTCAATAAACGTGCGCAAATGCGCGCGTGCGCGTTCGTCCGCGCGTTTACGCGCGCGCAAAAATTAAAAATGCTCTAAATCATCCCAAATTTTTTTTGCATACGTTTTAGGCCATATGGAGCATTTGACACAAAATTATGCTCACGCGCATGCGCGCGCGTTTTTTGCGCGTACTAGCGTTTTGCAACATAGAATCGCCGACATTTCTCTATCATAATATTTGGTACATTTTTCCAAGCATTTTGATAACTTTTTCACCTTTTAATAACGCAATGAGCGTCCGTCAAAGTTGACAGCACGCGGGGATCTGCGTTATCTTTATCCACAATACATGGGCAAAAACATGCCTATACAAAATTCATTGTAACTCTTCAGAATAGATAGGAACTCCCAATATTTTTTCATATGTGGATAGATTTTGAAATGGAGATATGATTTCATGTCTCATTTGACCCTCAATTAACTCATGATGTCATCATAATGGCCTCCGAACTCAAAATTTAAATTTGCATATTATGACGTTTGCATATTTTTGGAAAATTGATTGCATCTCTGTAAATATTGATCGATTTTCTTCCAAATTTTGATATGTTCTAGCTGAGATAATGTTGTACTAATGTAATGACCGAAATTATCCAGTTTGACAAAGGTATCATGGCGTATTTTTGCGATTAAAGGAGGCATGTCAATTTTTTCCATTTTGCGTGTATTGTCTACGGGACATGACTATTTCTCAAAACTGGATTCTACATTTCCGTCTTTCGCGAGCAAAATCTCCGTTGTCTTAGCTTTGTTTTTGCTGAGCTTCGGCTATGTTGTAGCTGAAACAATAAGCTATCTCCAATATACACTTTATTTTTCAATCATATGCCGGGATCATGCTCATATTTCACTTGCAAAGTGGGATTTGAGAATTCCATTTTCCGTTTACCAAAAAATCATTATCATCAATATCGTCATTATCGTATTTATGAATATTATCATTAGATCATCATCGGCACACTTTAGCTTACGTATCACCTAATTCGTCAAAGTGACGAATTAAAGTCTAGTATTTATTTTGTGTCTGTATAGAAGAAATTATTATTATTCTTCCTCAATTTTGTTCGCAGGATATCTCAAGAATGGCAAAAGCCATTGTCGTGAAACTTTCAATGATGATAGATCTTAGTCTAACTTAGAACTGCATGACTTTTCAAAGACTCAAAATTATCGTGACGTCATCCAGGCGCCATTTTGTAAAAATCAACTTATGATCATATCTTCATAACGGAAAGTAATTTTTCATTCATTTTTATCATGAATAAGATCAATATCCTTCCGGTCAATTTGAGATTAAAAAACGTGCGCAAATCCGCGCGTACGCGTTCGTGCGCGCGTTTACGTGCGCGCAAAAATTTAAAATGCTCCAAATCATTCCCAATTTTTTTTGCACACGTATCAAGCCATATGGAGCATTTGACAAAAAATCACTCAAACGCGCATGCGCTTGTTTTTTGCGCGTTCTGGCATTTTGCAACATATAATCGCCAAATGTTCTATGTCATCATGTTTGGCACATTTTTCCAAGCATTTTGATACCATGTTAATCTCTTTATCACTATTAATAACGGAATGAGCGTTCGTTCAAGATAAATATCCTTGTGCGCGAGTTCATGTATTACATAGTATATATGGGAAAAAGCATGCCTATAAAAAGTCCATTGGGATGAATAAGGACTGCCAAGTTTTTTTCATATTTTGATAGAGTGAGAGTCGGAGATATGATTTCATAGCTCATTTGGCCATTAAATACATCTTGACGTCATCATAATGGCCTTGGAAGTCAAAATACAAAATTGCATATTATAACGTCATTATATTTTTTGAAAATTTAGTGTATTTCTCATAATATTGACTGATTTTCTTCCAGATTGCGGTATCTTGTAGCTTAGGGAATTGCCTACAAGATCAATACACACTGCTTTTTATTTTATTGACATCATTATAGTACAAAATTCAATTAAAGGCCACATGTCAGAAGTTTCTCAATTTGCATGTTATGCCTAAGGAAGGTGAATTTCGTTCACATCATGAATCTTCATGACATTGATCTTTGAGCACTATCTAGCTTATTTGTAGTTATGTTCTCCCAAATTTTGATACGGTTTAGCTAATAAATTATCTACAATAAAGACGTACATTATTTATCATTTCGATGACATCATCATAGTGAAAATTTCAATTAAAGGTGACATGTCAGAATTTTCTTAGTTTGCGTGTTAGGCGACTTTTTCTCAAATCCTGATTCTACAAATCTCTATCGAATACCTGAATTGGGCGCTATACCGCTCTTAATCATGGTCTTTATCGTATTGATGATCATTGTCATTAGATCATCATCGGCACACTTTCATGATAACAAAATAGCACGTATCACCTAATTCGTCAAAGTGACGAATTAAAGTCTAGTTAGGTGATACGTAACGAAGTCAACGTATCACCTTTTGATTTCGTCAAGATTTTTCTTTATTATTATTCTTCTTCTTCCTATTATTCTTCCTCGATTTTGTTCGCAGGATATCTCAAGACTGAATAAAGCCATTGTCATGAAACTTTCAATGATGATAGATCTTAATCTAACTTAGAACTGCGTGACTTTTCAAAGACTCAAAGTCATCGTGACGTCATCCAGACGCCATTTTGTGAAAATCAACTTATGATCATATCTTCATAACAGAAAGCCATTTCTCATTCATATTTGTCATGATCAAGGTCAATATTTATCGGGTCAATTTCAGATCAATAAATGCGCGCAAAAATGCGCGTACGCGTAGGTGCGCGCGTTAATGCGCGCGTAAAATTTAAAATTGCTCAAAATCGTCTTAAATTTTTTTTGCATACGTTTCAGGCCATTATAAGCATTTCATAAAAAATCGCGCAAAACACGCATTTTTGGACGTTTTCGTTCGTCACGGCCGAACGAAAAATAATTTCTCCGCAAAAGCTTTTGACCGAATATTCCTCATAATTTTCCGAACAATTTGATACCAAGTTTATCTCTTTATCACTATCAATAACGGAATGAGCGTCCGTTCAAGATAACCGTCCGCACGCGCGATTTTTGTATTACATAGCGTATATGGGCAAAAACATGCCCATAAAAAGTCCATTGATATGAATAAGGACTGCCAATTTTTTTTCCATATTTAGATAGAGTATGAGTCGAAGGTATGATTTCATATCTCATTTGGCCATTAAGTACATCTTGACGTCATCATAATGGCCTTGGAAGTCAAAAATACAAAAATGCATATTATGACGTCATTATGTTTATGGAAAATTTAGTGTATTTCTCTTAATATTCATCGATTCTCTTCTAGGTTTTAATATGTTGTAGCCGAGGCAATCGTCTTCGAGATCAGTTTACACCAATTTTCATTTAAATGATGTCATCATAGTAAAAAATTCAATTAAAGGCCACATGTCAAAATTTTCGTCATTTGCGTGTTATGTCTAAGGAGGGTGAATTTTGTCCACACTATGAATCTACATCGCATCCATCTTTCAGCACTATCTCGCTCATTTGTGCTTTGTTTTCTCCCAAATTTGGATATGTTATAGCTGAGACCATGGGCTATAAAAAAGGGTGACTTTGTTTTTTAATCAGATGTTGGGATCATGTTAAAATTTTCGATCGAAAGTTGAAATTGCAAATTTTGAAGGAATCATTAGGTGATACGTAACGAAGTCAACGTATCATTAGGTGATACGTAACGAAGTCAACGTATCACCTTTTGATTTCGTCAAGATTTTTCTTTATTATTATTAGGTGATACGTAACGAAGTCTACGTATCACCTTTTGATTTCGTCAAGATTTTTATTTATTTATTATTATTATTATTTATTCTTCCTCGAATTTGTTCGCAGGATATCTCAAGACTGAATAAAGCCATTGTCATGAATCTTTCAATGATGATAGATGTTTGTCTAACTTAGAACTGCGTGACTTTTCAGAGACTTAAAATTATCGTGACGTCATCCAGGCGCCATTTTGTGAAAATCAACTTATGATCATATCTTCATAACGGAAAGAAATTTTTCATTTATATTTACCATGATTAAGATCAATATCCGTCCGGTCAATTTCAAGTCAATAAACGTGTGCAAATTTGCGCGTGCGCGTTCGTCCGTGCGTTTACGCGCGCGCAAAAATTTAAAATGCTCTAAATCATCCCAAATTTTTTTTGCATACGTTTCAGGCCATATGGAAAATTTGACAAAAAATCATGCACACGCACATGCGCGCGCGTCTTTCGCGCGTACTAGCATTTTGCAACATAGAATCGCCGAATTTTCTCTGTCATCGTATTTGGCACATTTTTCCAAGCATTTTGATGATTTGTTCACCTTTTAATAACGCAATGAGCGTCCGTCAAAGTTGACAGCACGCGCGGATTTGCGTTATCTTTATCCACAATACATGGGCAAAAACATGCCTATACAAAATTCATTGTAACTCTTCAGAATAGATAGGAACTTCCAATATTTTTTGTTTTGTGGATAGATTATGAAATGGAAATATGATTTCATGTCTCATTTGAACCTCAATTAACTCATGATGTCATCATAATGGCCTCCGAACTCAAAATTTAAATTTGCATATTATGACGTTTGCATATTTTTGGAAAATTGATTGTATCTCTTTGAATATTGATTTTTTTTCTTCTAAATTTTGATATGTTCTAGCTGAGATAATTTTCTACAAATGCAGTGACCACAATTTTCCAGTTTGACAAAGGAATCATGGCGTATTTTTGCGATTAAAGGAGGCATGTCAATTTTTCACATTTTGCGTGTATTCTCTATGGGACATGACTTTTTCTCAAAACTGGATTCTACATTCCTGTGTTTTGAGCAATATCGCCGATGTTTCTGCTTGGATTTTGTTGATTTTTGAGTATGTTGTAGCTGAGACAAGTTTCCACAAGATTTATGTAGACTATCTAACATTATCATGACGTTATCATAGTCCAAATTTCAATCATAGGTGACATGTCAATTATCATATATAACAATCCTCAATCGGATACCTGAAGGGGGCGCTATACCACTTTCAATCATGGTCATCTGGAAGGCATTGTTCTCAATTGCATCTCTCTCTCTCTCTCCTCTCTCTTGCTCTTTTACTTCTCCTCTCATGTTCTGCCCCTCTCCTTTTTTGGTCTGTCTCTGCATCTATCTATCTCTCTTCTCTTTCACCCTCTCCCTCCCTCTCTCTCTCTCTCTTGCCTTGCCTCCCTCTTATTTTCTTGGTCTGTCTCCCTCTGCCCTACAGTTGAAACTTGACTCATGGATAGACCATAAATTGGAGAAGTATTTTATAACGAAAGATGAAATCGTGAAAATGCGTTCTTCATTATGTTATACATGAGCATAATCACGTATCACCTAATTCGTCAAAGTGACGAATTAAAGTCTAGTTATTATTATTATTATTTATTATTATTCTTCCTCGAATTTGTTCGCAGGATATCTCAAGACTGAATAAAGCCATAATCATGAATCTTTCAATGATGATAGATCTTAGTCTAACTTAGAACTGCGTGACTTTTCAAAGACTCAAAGTCATCGTGACGTCATCCAGACGCCATTTTGTGAAAATCAACTTATGATCATATCTTCATAACAGAAAGCCATTTCTCATTCATATTTGTCATGATCAAGGTCAATATTTATCGGGTCAATTTCAGATCAATAAATGCGCGCAAAAATGCGCGTACGCGTAGGTGCGCGCGTTAATGCGCGCGTAAAATTTAAAATTGCTCAAAATCGTCTTAAAATTTTTTTGCATACGTTTCAGGCCATTATAAGCATTTCATAAAAAATCGCGCAAAACACGCATTTTTGGACGTTTTCGTTCGTCACGGCCGAACGAAAAATAATTTCTCCGCAAAAGCTTTTGACCGAATATTCCTCATAATTTTCCGAACAATTTGATACCAAGTTTATCTCTTTATCACTATTAATAACGGAATGAGCGTCCGTTCAAGATAACCGTCCGCACGCGCGATTTTTGTATTACATAGCGTATATGGGCAAAAACATGCCCATAAAAAGTCCATTGATATGAATAAGGACTGCCAATTTTTTTTCCATATTTAGATAGAGTATGAGTCGAAGGTATGATTTCATATCTCATTTGGCCATTAAGTACATCTTGACGTCATCATAATGGCCTTGGAAGTCAAAAATACAAAAATGCATATTATGACGTCATTATGTTTATGGAAAATGTAGTGTATTTCTCTTAATATTCATCGATTCTCTTCTAGATTTTAATATGTTGTAGCCGAGGCAATCGTCTTCGAGATCAGTCTCCACCAATTTTCATTTAAATGATGTCATCATAGTAAAAAATTCAATTAAAGGCCACATGTCAAAATTTTCGTCATTTGCGTGTTATGTCTATGGAGGGTGAATTTCGTTCACATTATGAATCTACATCACATCCATCTTTCAGCACTATCTCGCTCATTTGTGCTTTCTTCTCTCCCAAATTTGGGTATGTTATAGCTGAGACCATGGGCTATAAAAAAGGGTGACTTTGTTTTTTAATCAGATGTTGGGATCATGTTAAAATTTTCGATCGAAAGTTGAAATTGCAAATTTTGAAGGAATAGTTAGGTGATACGTAACGAAGTCAACGTATCACCTTTTGTTTTCGTCAAGATTTTTCTTTATTATTATTATCAGGTGGGCTGTATCTAATACAGACCACCTTATATTTTTGTTAAAATTGCCTTTATTTATTTATTTATTATTTATTATTTATTTATTTTTCTTAATTCTTGCCACTTTTTTGTTAGCAAGATAACTTTGAAATAGTTCAATCAAATGCTTTGATATTTTACACACATATGTATAGGCATATGGACAAGACACGGTAAGGTTTTCAACCTTGACCTTGACTGATGACGTCATCTAGGCGCCATTTTGTGAAATTTTCTGAAAATCATCTCATGATCATATCTTCATAACCAAAAGGTATTTTTCATTCATATTTATCATGATTAAGGTTAATATCTGTCCGGTCAATTTCAGGTCAAAAAACACGCGCGTGCGCGTACGTCCGCGCGTCAGTGCGCGCGCAAAATTTCAAAATGCTCAAAATCGTCTCAAATTTTTTTCGCATACGTTTCAGGTCATTTTAAGCATTTTATAAAAAATCGCGCGTATGAGCATGCGCGCGCGTTTTCGCGCGTAACACCATTACAAAACATAGAATCGCCATTTTTTTTTCTTTCATGATATTTCTCATATTTTTTCAAGGAATTTGATACCATGTTTATCTCTTTATGACCATTATGAACAAGATGAGCGTCAATTCAAGATAAATGTCAGTGCGCGCGAGCTCTTTTAATACATAGCATATATGGGCAAAAACATGCCTATACAAAATCCGTTATAGCTCTTTGAAATGCACCGGGATCCTCAATTTTTTTTCATATTTAGATAGAGTATGATTCGGAAATATGATTTCATGTCTCATTTGGCCATTAAGTGTATCGTGACATCATCACAATGGCCTTGGAACTCAAAATACGAATTTGCATATTATGACGTCAGCATATTTATGTAAAATTGATTGTATCTCTGTAAATATTGATCAATTTTCTTCAAAATTTTGATATGTTGTAGCTAAGACAATTCTCTACAAGCGCAGTAATAACCATTTTTCATTTTGATGACGTTGTCATATTGAAAATTTTGATTAAAGGCCTCATGTCAAAAACTTCATAATTTGCGTGTTATGCCTATAGAAGGTGAATTTAGTTCACGTTATGAATCTACATGATATTGTCTTTTAAGAATTTGTAAGCAGTATGTCGCTTATTTTTGCTCTATTTTGTCTCAAATGTTAGTTGACCAGCCCACCTATACTTGTTCCAAACAAGTATTATATGTCTAGTTATTATTTATTATTATTCTTCCTCGAATTTGTTCGCAGGATATCTCAAGACTGAATAAAGCCATAATCATGAATCTTTCAATGATGATAGATCTTAGTCTAACTTAGAACTGCGTGACTTTTCAAAGACTCAAAGTCATCGTGACGTCATCCAGACGCCATTTTGTGAAAATCAACTTATGATCATATCTTCATAACAGAAAGCCATTTCTCATTCATATTTGTCATGATCAAGGTCAATATTTATCGGGTCAATTTCAGATCAATAAATGCGCGCAAAAATGCGCGTACGCGTAGGTGCGCGCGTTAATGCGCGCGTAAAATTTAAAATTGCTCAAAATCGTCTTAAAATTTTTTTGCATACGTTTCAGGCCATTATAAGCATTTCATAAAAAATCGCGCAAAACACGCATTTTTGGACGTTTTCGTTCGTCACGGCCGAACGAAAAATAATTTCTCCGCAAAAGCTTTTGACCGAATATTCCTCATAATTTTCCGAACAATTTGATACCAAGTTTATCTCTTTATCACTATTAATAACGGAATGAGCGTCCGTTCAAGATAACCGTCCGCACGCGCGATTTTTGTATTACATAGCGTATATGGGCAAAAACATGCCCATAAAAAGTCCATTGATATGAATAAGGACTGCCAATTTTTTTTCCATATTTAGATAGAGTATGAGTCGAAGGTATGATTTCATATCTCATTTGGCCATTAAGTACATCTTGACGTCATCATAATGGCCTTGGAAGTCAAAAATACAAAAATGCATATTATGACGTCATTATGTTTATGGAAAATGTAGTGTATTTCTCTTAATATTCATCGATTCTCTTCTAGATTTTAATATGTTGTAGCCGAGGCAATCGTCTTCGAGATCAGTCTCCACCAATTTTCATTTAAATGATGTCATCATAGTAAAAAATTCAATTAAAGGCCACATGTCAAAATTTTCGTCATTTGCGTGTTATGTCTATGGAGGGTGAATTTCGTTCACATTATGAATCTACATCACATCCATCTTTCAGCACTATCTCGCTCATTTGTGCTTTCTTCTCTCCCAAATTTGGGTATGTTATAGCTGAGACCATGGGCTATAAAAAAGGGTGACTTTGTTTTTTAATCAGATGTTGGGATCATGTTAAAATTTTCGATCGAAAGTTGAAATTGCAAATTTTGAAGGAATAGTTAGGTGATACGTAACGAAGTCAACGTATCACCTTTTGTTTTCGTCAAGATTTTTCTTTATTATTATTATTAGGTGATACGTAACGAAGTCTACGTATCACCTATTGATTTCGTCAAGATTTTTATTCCTATTATTCCTATTATTCTTATTATTCTTCCTCGATTTTGTTCGCAGGATATCTCAAGACTGAATAAAGCCATTGTCATAAAACTTTCAATGATGATAGATCTTAGTCCAACTTAGAACTGCGTGACTTTTCAAAGACTCAAAATTATCGTGACGTCATCCAGGCGCCATTTTGTGAAAATCAACTTATGAGTATATCTTCATAACGGAAAGTAATTTTTCATTCATATTTATCATGAATAAGATCAATATCCGTCTGGTCAATTTCAGGTCAAAAAATGCGCGCAAAAATGCGCGTACGCTTTTGTCCGCGCGTTTACGCGCGCGAATTTTTTTAAAATGCTCCAAATCATCCCAAATTTTTTTTACATACGTTTCAGGCCATATGGAGCATTTGATAAAAAAATTACGCACACGCGCATGCGCGCGCATTTTCGCGCGTACTGGCATTTTGCAACATAGAATCGCCGATTTTTTTCTGTCATCATATTTGGTACATTTTTCCAAGCATTTTGATAACTTGTTCACCTTTTAATAACGCAATGAGCGTCCGTCAAAGTTGACAGCACGCGCGGATTTGCGTTATCTTTATCCACAATACATGGGCAAAAACATGCCTATATAAAATTCATTGTAACTCTTTAGAATAGATAGAAACTCCTAATATTTTTTCTTATTTGGATAGATTATGAGTCGGAGATATGATTTCATGTCTCATTTGATCCTCAATTAACTCATAAAAGCATCATAATGGCCTCCAAACTCAAAATTTTAATTTGCATATTATGACGTCAGCATATTTTTGGAAAATTGATTGTATCTCTGTATATATCGATCAATTTTCTTTCAAATTTTGATAGGTTTTAGCTGAGATATTTTTCTACAAATGCAGTATCCACAACTTCTATTTTTGACAAAATTATCATGGTGTATTTTTGCGATTAAAGGAGGCATGTCAATTTTTCACATTTTGCGTGTATTCTCTATGGGACATGACTTTTTCTCAAAACTGGATTCTACACTCCTGTCTTTCGCGAGCAAAATCTCCGTTGTTTTAGCTTCGTTTTTGCTGAGCTTCGGATATGTTGTAGCTGAGACAATGAGCTATCACAAGTGTGCCCTTTATTTTTCGATTAGATGCCGGGATCATGCTTATATTTCACTTGCAAAGTAGGATTTCAGAATTCCATTTCCCGTTTACGTGTAATCGCTATGGGAGATGTTTTGGTATATCGGTAACGCACTTGACTTCTAACCTCGAGATCCCTGGTTCGAGTCCGGGTGTCTCCAACATTTTTTTTCTTCACTTTTTTTTCCTTTTGACCTTCACTGTACCATCTCCTTTGATTATTTAAACACGTAGAATCGCAAATAATGTCATAAACAACCCTTTTTACTTTATTATTACCCTATTTTCACTTAATCCATTACTTTTTGCGTGTAATCCCTATGGGAGATGACTTTTTCTCAAATCTGGAGTCTACATTCCTGTCTTTTGCGAGCAATATCGCCGTTATTTCTGCTTGGATTTTGTTGATTTTTTAGTATGTTGTAGCTGAGACTATATGCTATCTAAATCACTCCTCATTTTTTCAATAAGATGTCATGATTGCGCTCATGATCATGATCATTATCATCATGATCATCATTATCGTAATGATGAAAATCATTTATCAATTACATTTTCATTTCTTTGAATAAGATAAAATCGTCAAAAGGTGTTCTTCATGATATAAATAAGAGTCAAATGTGTAACTGGTTACTGCACAGGGTCAAAGGTCATATATTGTTTCAATCTATCTTCCCTAGATTCATGATGATCAAGGAGACACAATTTAATCTTGACATATGAATAGATCATAATGGGAGAAGCATATAAATGGGAGAAGCATTTTACAAAATAATATATTGTGTAATGCATTATTCGTTATGTAAACCATTATCATACGTATCACCTAATTCGTCTAAGTGACGAATTAAAGTCTAGTATTTATTTTGTGTCTGTATAGAAGAAATTATTATTATTCTTCCTCAATTTTGTTCGCAGGATATCTCAAGAATGGCAAAAGCCATTGCCATGAAACTTTCAATGATGATAGATCTTAGTCTAACTTAGAACTGCATGACTTTTCAAGGACTCAAAATTATCGTGACGTCATCCAGGTGCCATTTTGTGAAAAACAACTTATGATCATATCTTCATAACGAAAACTAATTTTTCATTCATATCTATCATGAATAAGATCAATATCCTTCCGGTCAATTTCAGATCAAAAAACGTGCTAAAATCCGCGCGTACGCGTTCGTGCGCGCGTTTACGTGCGCGCAAAATTTAAAAATGCTCCAAATCATCCCCAATTTTGTTGGCATACGTTTCAAGCCATATGGAGCATTTGACAAAAAATCACTCAAACGTGCATGCGCGCGCGTTTTTTGCGCGTTCTGGCGTTTTGCAACATATAATCGCCGAATTTTCTCTGTCATCATGTTTAACACATTTTTCCAAGCATTTTGATACCATATTCATCTCTTTATCACTATTAATTACGGAATGAGCGTCCGTTCAAGATAATATCTGTGCGCGCGAGCTCATGTATTACATAGTATATATGAGCAAAAACATGCCTATAAAAAGTCCATTGGGATGAATAAGGACTGCCAATTTTTTTCATATTTTGATAGAGTATGAGTCGGAGATATGATTTCATAGCTCATTTGGCCATTAAATACATCTTGACGTCATCATAATGGTCTTGAAAGTCAAAATACAAAATTGCATTTTGTGACGTCATTATATTTATGGAAAATTTAGTGTATTTCTCATAATATTGACTGATTTTCTTCCAAATGTCGGTATCTTGTAGTTGAGGCAATTGCCTTCAAGATAAATACACACTACTTTTTATTTCATTGACGTCATCATAGTACAAAATTCAATTAAAGGCCACATTTTAGAATTTTCTTAATTTGCGTGTTATGCCTAAGGGAGGTGAATTTCGTTCACATCATGAATCTTCATGACATTGATCTTTGAGCACTATCTAGCTTATTTGTACTCTATGTTCTCCCAACTTTTGATACGGTGTAGCTAAAAAATTATCTACAATATTGACGTACATCATTTATCATTTCGATGACATCATCATAGTGAAAATTTCAATTAAAGGCGACATGTCAGAATTTTCTTAGTTAGCGTGTTAGGCAACTTTTTCTGAAATCCTGATTCTACAACTCTCTATCGAATACCTGAAGGGGGCGCTATACCGCTATACTCTTAATCATGGTCTTTATCGTTTTTAAGATCATTATCATTAGATCATCATCGGCACACTTTCATGATAACAAAATAGCACGTATCACCTAATTCGTCAAAGTGACGAATTAAAGTCTAGTTATTATTTATTATTATTCTTCCTCGAATTTGTTCGCAGGATATCTCAAGACTGAATAAAGCCATAATCATGAATCTTTCAATGATGATAGATCTTAGTCTAACTTAGAACTGCGTGACTTTTCAAAGACTCAAAGTCATCGTGACGTCATCCAGACGCCATTTTGTGAAAATCAACTTATGATCATATCTTCATAACAGAAAGCCATTTCTCATTCATATTTGTCATGATCAAGGTCAATATTTATCGGGTCAATTTCAGATCAATAAATGCGCGCAAAAATGCGCGTACGCGTAGGTGCGCGCGTTAATGCGCGCGTAAAATTTAAAATTGCTCAAAATCGTCTTAAAATTTTTTTGCATACGTTTCAGGCCATTATAAGCATTTCATAAAAAATCGCGCAAAACACGCATTTTTGGACGTTTTCGTTCGTCACGGCCGAACGAAAAATAATTTCTCCGCAAAAGCTTTTGACCGAATATTCCTCATAATTTTCCGAACAATTTGATACCAAGTTTATCTCTTTATCACTATTAATAACGGAATGAGCGTCCGTTCAAGATAACCGTCCGCACGCGCGATTTTTGTATTACATAGCGTATATGGGCAAAAACATGCCCATAAAAAGTCCATTGATATGAATAAGGACTGCCAATTTTTTTTCCATATTTAGATAGAGTATGAGTCGAAGGTATGATTTCATATCTCATTTGGCCATTAAGTACATCTTGACGTCATCATAATGGCCTTGGAAGTCAAAAATACAAAAATGCATATTATGACGTCATTATGTTTATGGAAAATGTAGTGTATTTCTCTTAATATTCATCGATTCTCTTCTAGATTTTAATATGTTGTAGCCGAGGCAATCGTCTTCGAGATCAGTCTCCACCAATTTTCATTTAAATGATGTCATCATAGTAAAAAATTCAATTAAAGGCCACATGTCAAAATTTTCGTCATTTGCGTGTTATGTCTATGGAGGGTGAATTTCGTTCACATTATGAATCTACATCACATCCATCTTTCAGCACTATCTCGCTCATTTGTGCTTTCTTCTCTCCCAAATTTGGGTATGTTATAGCTGAGACCATGGGCTATAAAAAAGGGTGACTTTGTTTTTTAATCAGATGTTGGGATCATGTTAAAATTTTCGATCGAAAGTTGAAATTGCAAATTTTGAAGGAATAGTTAGGTGATACGTAACGAAGTCAACGTATCACCTTTTGTTTTCGTCAAGATTTTTCTTTATTATTATTATTATTATTTATTATTATTCTTCCTCGAATTTGTTCGCAGGATATCTCAAGACTGAATAAAGCCATAATCATGAATCTTTCAATGATGATAGATCTTAGTCTAACTTAGAACTGCGTGACTTTTCAAAGACTCAAAGTCATCGTGACGTCATCCAGACGCCATTTTGTGAAAATCAACTTATGATCATATCTTCATAACAGAAAGCCATTTCTCATTCATATTTGTCATGATCAAGGTCAATATTTATCGGGTCAATTTCAGATCAATAAATGCGCGCAAAAATGCGCGTACGCGTAGGTGCGCGCGTTAATGCGCGCGTAAAATTTAAAATTGCTCAAAATCGTCTTAAAATTTTTTTGCATACGTTTCAGGCCATTATAAGCATTTCATAAAAAATCGCGCAAAACACGCATTTTTGGACGTTTTCGTTCGTCACGGCCGAACGAAAAATAATTTCTCCGCAAAAGCTTTTGACCGAATATTCCTCATAATTTTCCGAACAATTTGATACCAAGTTTATCTCTTTATCACTATTAATAACGGAATGAGCGTCCGTTCAAGATAACCGTCCGCACGCGCGATTTTTGTATTACATAGCGTATATGGGCAAAAACATGCCCATAAAAAGTCCATTGATATGAATAAGGACTGCCAATTTTTTTTCCATATTTAGATAGAGTATGAGTCGAAGGTATGATTTCATATCTCATTTGGCCATTAAGTACATCTTGACGTCATCATAATGGCCTTGGAAGTCAAAAATACAAAAATGCATATTATGACGTCATTATGTTTATGGAAAATGTAGTGTATTTCTCTTAATATTCATCGATTCTCTTCTAGATTTTAATATGTTGTAGCCGAGGCAATCGTCTTCGAGATCAGTCTCCACCAATTTTCATTTAAATGATGTCATCATAGTAAAAAATTCAATTAAAGGCCACATGTCAAAATTTTCGTCATTTGCGTGTTATGTCTATGGAGGGTGAATTTCGTTCACATTATGAATCTACATCACATCCATCTTTCAGCACTATCTCGCTCATTTGTGCTTTCTTCTCTCCCAAATTTGGGTATGTTATAGCTGAGACCATGGGCTATAAAAAAGGGTGACTTTGTTTTTTAATCAGATGTTGGGATCATGTTAAAATTTTCGATCGAAAGTTGAAATTGCAAATTTTGAAGGAATAGTTAGGTGATACGTAACGAAGTCAACGTATCACCTTTTGTTTTCGTCAAGATTTTTCTTTATTAGGTGATACGTAACGAAGTCTACGTATCACCTATTGATTTCGTCAAGATTTTTATTTATTTTTTTTTTTATTTATTATTCTTCCTCAAATTTGTTCGCAGGATATCTCAAGACTGAATGAAGCCATTGTCATGAATCTTTCAATGATGATAGATCTTAGTCCAACTTAGAACTGCGTGACTTTTCAAAAACTCAAAATTATCGTGACGTCATCCAGGCGCCATTTTGTGAAAATCAACTTATGATCATATCTTCATAACGGAAAGTAATTTTTCAATCATATTTATCATGATTAAGATCAATATCCGTCTGGTCAATTTCAGGTCAAAAAATGCGCGCAAAAATGCGCGTACGCTTTTGTCCGCGCGTTTACGCGCGTGATTTTTTTTAAAATGCTCTAAATCATCCCAAATTTTTTTTACATACGTTTCAGGCCATATGGAGCATTTGATAAAAAAATTACGCACACGCGCATGCGCGCGCATTTTCGCGCGTACTGGCATTTTGCAACATAGAATCGCCGATTTTTTTCTGTCATCGTATTTGGCACATTTTTTCAAGCATTTTGATAACTTGCTCACCTTTTAATAACCCAATGAGCGTCCGTCAAAGTTGACAGCACGCGCGGATTTGCGTTATCTTTATCCACAATACATGGGCAAAAACATGCCTATATCAAATTCATTGTAACTCTTTAGAATAGATAGAAACTCCTAATATTTTTTCATATTTGGATAGATTATGAGTCGGAGATATGATTTCATGTCTCATTTGATCCTCAATTAACTCATAAAGGCATCATAATGGCCTCCAAACTCAAAATTTTAATTTGCATATTATGACGTCAGCATATTTTTGGAAAATTGATTGTATCTCTGTAAATATCGATCAATTTTCTTTCAAATTTTGATATGTTTTAGCTGAGACAATTTTCTACAAATGCAGTATCCACAACTTTTATTTTTGACAAAATTATCATGGTGTATTTTTGCGATTGAAGGAGGCATGTCAATTTTTCACATTTTGCGTGTATTCTCTATGGGACATGACTTTTTCTCAAAACTGGATTCTACACTTCTGTCTTTCGCGAGCAAAATCTCCGTTGTTTTAGCTTCGTTTTCGCTGAGCTTCGGATATGTTGTAGCTGAGACAATGAGCTATCACAAATGTGCCCTTTATTTTTCGATTAGATGCCGGGTTCATGCCAATATTTCACTTGCAAAGTAGGATTTCAGAATTCCATTTCCCGTTTACGTGTAATCGCTATGGGAGATGTTTTGGTATATCGGTAACGCACTTGACTTCTAACCTCGAGATCCCTGGTTCGAGTCCGGGTGTCTCCAACATTTTTTTTCTTCACTTTTTTTTTCCTTTTGACCTTCACTGTACCATCTCCTTTGATTATTTAAACACGTAGAATCGCAAATAATGTCATAAACAACCCTTTTTACTTTATTATTACCCTATTTTCACTTAATCCATTACTTTTTGCGTGTAATCCCTATGGGAGATGACTTTTTCTCAAATCTGGAGTCTACATTCCTGTCTTTTGCGAGCAATATCGCCGTTATTTCTGCTTGGATTTTGTTGATTTTTTAGTATGTTGTAGCTGAGACTATATGCTATCTAAATCACTCCTCATTTTTTCAATAAGATGTCATGATTGCGCTCATGATCATGATCATTATCATCATGATCATCATTATCGTAATGATGAAAATCATTTATCAATTACATTTTCATTTCTTTGAATAAGATAAAATCGTCAAAAGGTGTTCTTCATGATATAAATAAGAGTCAAATGTGTAACTGGTTACTGCACAGGGTCAAAGGTCATATATTGTTTCAATCTATCTTCCCTAGATTCATGATGATCAAGGAGACACAATTTAATCTTGACATATGAATAGATCATAATGGGAGAAGCATATAAATGGGAGAAGCATTTTACAAAATAATATATTGTGTAATGCATTATTCGTTATGTAAACCATTATCATACGTATCACCTAATTCGTCTAAGTGACGAATTAAAGTCTAGTTAGGTGATACGTAACGAAGTCTACGTATCACCTATTGATTTCGTCAAGATTTTTATTTATTATTTATTTATTATTTATTATTCTTCCTCGAAATTGTTCGCAGGATATCTCAAGACTGAATCAAGCCATTGTCATGAATCTTTCAATGATGATAGATCTTAGTCTAACTTAGAACTGCGTGACTTTTCAAAGACTCAAAGTCATCGTGACGTCATCCAGACGCCATTTTGTGAAAATCAACTTATGATCATATCTTCATAACGGAAAGCCATTTCTCATTCATATTTGTCATGATCAAGGTCAATAATTGTCCGGTCAATTTCAAGTCAATAAATGCGCGCAAAAATGCGCGCACGCGTAGGTGCGCGCGTTAATGCGCGCGTAAAATTTAAAATTGCTCAAAATCGTCTTAAATTTTTTTTGCATACGTTTCAGGCCATTATAAGCATTTCATAAAAAATCGCGCAAAACACGCATTTTTGGACGTTTTCGTTCGTCACGGCCGAACGAAAAATAATTCCTCCGCAAAAACTTTTGACAGGATATTCCTCATAATTTTCCGAACAATTTGATACCAAGTTTATCTCTTTATCACTATTAATAACGGAATGAGCGTCCGTTCAAGATAACCGTCCGCAGGCGCGATTTTTGTATTACATAGCGTATATGGGCAAAAACATGCCCATAAAAAGTCCATTGATATGAATAAGGACTGCCAATTTTTTTTCCATATTTAGATAGAGTATGAGTCGAAGGTATGATTTCATATCTCATTTGGCCATTAAGTACATCTTGACGTCATCATAATGGCCTTGGAAGTCAAAAATACAAAAATGCATATTATGACGTCATTATGTTTATGGAAAATTTAGTGTATTTCTCTTAATATTCATCGATTCTCTTCTAGATTTTAATATGTTGTAGTCGAGGCAATCGTCTTTGAGATTAGTCTACACCAATTTTCATTTAAATGATGTCATCATAGTACAAAATTCAATTAAAGGCCACATGTCAGAATTTTCGTCATTTGCGTGTTATGTCTATGGAAGGTGAATTTTGTTCACATCTTGAATCTACATGGCATTCATCTATGAGCACTATCTTGCTTATTTGTGCTCTGTTTTCTCCCAAATTTGGGTATGTTATAGCTGAGACCATGGGCTATAAAAACGGGTGACTTTGTTTTTTAATCAGATGTTGGGATCATGTTAAAATTTTCGATCGAAAGTTGAAATTGCAAATTTTGAAGGAATAGTTAGGTGATACGTAACGAAGTCAACGTATCACCTTTTGTTTTCGTCAAGATTTTTCTTTATTAGGTGATACGTAACGAAGTCTACGTATCACCTATTGATTTCGTCAAGATTTTCTTTATTTTTTATTTTATTATTCTTCCTCGAATTTGTTCGCAGGATATCTCAAGACTGAATAAAGCCATTGTCATGAATCTTTCAATGATGATAGATCTTAGTCTAACTTAGAACTGTGTGACTTTTCAAAGACTCAAAGCTATCGTGACGTCATCCAGACGCCATTTTGTGAAAATCAACTTATGATCATATCTTCATAACGAAAAGTAATTTTACATTCATATTTATCAAGATTAAGATCAATATCCGTCGGGTCAATTTAAGGTCAATAAATGCGCGCAAAAATGCGCGTACGCGTAGGCGCGCGCGTTAATGCGCGCGTAAAATTTAAAATTGCTCAAAATCGTCTTAAATTTTTTTTGCATACGTTTCAGGCCATTATAAGCATTTCATAAAAAATCGCGCAAAACACGCATTTTTGGACGTTTTCGTTCATCACGGCCGAACGAAAAATAATTTCTCCGCAAAAGCTTTTGACCGAATATTCCTCATAATTTTCCGAACAATTTGATACCAAGTTGATCTCTTTATCACTATTAATAACGGAATGAGCGTCCGTTCAAGATAACCGTCCGCACGCGCGATTTTTGTAATACATAGCATATACGGGCAAAAACATGCCCAAAAAAAGTCCATTGATATGAATAAGGACTGCCAATTTTTTTTCATATTTAGATAGAATATGAGTCAAAGGTATGATTTCATATCTCATTTGGCCATTAAGTACATCTTGACGTCATCATAATGGCCTTGGAAGTCAAAAATACAAAAATGCATATTATGACGTCATTATGTTTATGGAAAATTTAGTGTATTTCTCTTAATATTCATCGATTCTCTTCTAGATTTTAATATGTTGTAGTCGAGGCAATCGTCTTCGAGATCAGTCTACACCAATTTTCATTTAAATGATGTCATCATAGTAAAAAATTCAATTAAAGGCCACATGTCAGAATTTTCGTCATTTGCGTGTTATGTCTATGGAGGGTGAATTTTGTCCACACTATGAATCTACATCACATCCATCTTTCAGCACTATCTCGCTTATTTGTGCTCTGTTTTCTCCCAAATTTGGGTATCTTATAGCTGAGACCATGGGCTACAAAAACGGTGTACTTTGTTTTTTAATCGGATGTTGGGATCATGTCGAAATTTTCGATCGAAAGTTGTAATTGAAAATTTTGAAGGAATCATTAGGTGATACGTACGAAGTATACGTATCATTAGGTGATACGTAACGAAGTCTACGTATCACCTATTGATTTCGTCAAGATTTTCTTTATTTTTTATTTTATTATTCTTCCTCGAATTTGTTCGCAGGATATCTCAAGACTGAATAAAGCCATTGTCATGAATCTTTCAATGATGATAGATCTTAGTCTAACTTAGAACTGTGTGACTTTTCAAAGACTCAAAGCTATCGTGACGTCATCCAGACGCCATTTTGTGAAAATCAACTTATGATCATATCTTCATAACGAAAAGTAATTTTACATTCATATTTATCAAGATTAAGATCAATATCCGTCGGGTCAATTTAAGGTCAATAAATGCGCGCAAAAATGCGCGTACGCGTAGGCGCGCGCGTTAATGCGCGCGTACAATTTAAAATTGCTCAAAATCGTCTTAAATTTTTTTTGCATACGTTTCAGGCCATTATAAGCATTTCATAAAAAATCGCGCAAAACACGCATTTTTGGACGTTTTCGTTCATCACGGCCGAACGAAAAATAATTTCTCCGCAAAAGCTTTTGACCGAATATTCCTCATAATTTTCCGAACAATTTGATACCAAGTTGATCTCTTTATCACTATTAATAACGGAATGAGCGTCCGTTCAAGATAACCGTCCGCACGCGCGATTTTTGTAATACATAGCATATACGGGCAAAAACATGCCCAAAAAAAGTCCATTGATATGAATAAGGACTGCCAATTTTTTTTCATATTTAGATAGAATATGAGTCAAAGGTATGATTTCATATCTCATTTGGCCATTAAGTACATCTTGACGTCATCATAATGGCCTTGGAAGTCAAAAATACAAAAATGCATATTATGACGTCATTATGTTTATGGAAAATTTAGTGTATTTCTCTTAATATTCATCGATTCTCTTCTAGATTTTAATATGTTGTAGTCGAGGCAATCGTCTTCGAGATCAGTCCACACCAATTTTCATTTAAATGATGTCATCATAGTAAAAAATTCAATTAAAGGCCACATGTCAGAATTTTCGTCATTTGCGTGTTATGTCTATGGAGGGTGAATTTTGTCCACACTATGAATCTACATCGCATCCATCTTTCAGCACTATCTCGCTCATTTGTGCTTTGTTTTCTCCCAAATTTGGATATGTTATAGCTGAGACCATGGGCTACAAAAACGGGTGACTTTGTTTTTTAATCAGATGTTGGGATCATGTTAAAATTTTCGATCGAAAGTTGAAATTGCAAATTTTGAAGGAATCATTAGGTGATACGTAACGAAGTCAACGTATCACCTTTTGATTTCGTCAAGATTTTTATTAGGTGGTCTGTTATCAACAGACCACCTATTGATTTCGTCAGAATTTTCTTTATTTATTTATTATTATTATTAGGTGGTCTGTTATCAACAGACCACCTATTGATTTCGTCAGAATTTTCTTTATTTATTATTCTTTATTTTTATTTCTTCCGGTTTTTTGTGCCCCGGATAACTCAAGTTTGGTTTAGTTAATTTCATTAAATTTTGGCACATTCATAGGTCATTGTCATGAGACGTGACATGAACATTTTCAAGGTCATCAAATCATCGTGACGTCATCCAGGCGCCATTTTGTGAAATCACGTTATCCATCATATCTTCATGATGCATCAGCAAAGGTTGTTCATATTCATATCACATATACTTTAGGTCAAGGGTCAACAGGTCATGTCATCAAAGGTCACATAAAGGTCATGACGCGCGCGTACGTGCGCGTCAAAATTTAAAATTGCTCAAAATCACTAAACTATTAAACGAGAGTACGAATCAGGTCATTTTAAGCATTTCAAAATTTTCCGTCCGTAAGTGTCCCCGCGCGCGGTGTGCGCGTTCACAGCGCTCGGAAAAGGTTAAATTCAAAATGTTTACATGATTTAGATTCCTCTTAACGTAATTGACAATTTACATTAATTTTAGTCACTCTTCATATTTCATAAGGCCGTGAGCGTGCGTCAAAGTTCAAAATCCGCGCGTACTGCTATGGGCAATATAATGCAAATTTGATCAAAAACATGCCATTTTAAAAATCGAAATAGCTCTTCAGATAGTCCGTCGACCCCCAATTTTTATATCATGGTTGGAAACAGCATGAGTTGTAGATATGATTTCATACCACCCTGACTCGTACAAAGTGAAATAAAGTCATCATATTGGCATCTAAACTCAAACAAATGTATTTTGTTGATGACGTCATTTTTGTCTTTGTTTAATTGAGATTATCTCACTTATCGGTGTTCGATTTTCTCCCAGAATTTAATATGTTGTAGCTGAGATATTTCTCTATCAAAAATATGTCATTCATTTTTCATTTCGATGACGTCATCATAGTTAAATATTCCATTAAAGGCGACAATGCATAATTTCTCATATGTGCGTGTTATGTCTATGGGAGGTCACTTTTTTCAAAACATGAATCTGCATGACAAGGTGTTTTGACCAGTATCTCGGTTGTTATTCAACAGTTTTCTCCCAAATTTTAGTATGTTGTAGCTGAGACTATTTGCTATCTAAATATTTCCTTATTTTTTCAATCAGATGTCAGGATCATGCTTATGCTTATCATCATCATTAACATTATCGTTTTTATCATCATATAACATTATCATTATCATCATCATCATCACCTTTACTATCATGATCATCATCATGGTCATCATGATCATCATTGTTTACATGTCTATATAACTTCTCCCATTCTCAATTCTATCATAAGACTTAGACAGACCACCTTATTCGTCTTCGTGACGAATTACATTTCTAGTTATTATTATTATTATTATTATTATTTATTTTTATTTCTTCCCGTTTTTTGTTCCTAGGATAACTCAAGTTCGGTTAAGTCATTTTGATTCAATTTTGGCACAGTCATGGGTCATTATCATGAGACGTGACAGGAACATTTTCAAGGTCATCAAGTCATTGTGACGTCATCCAGGCGCCATTTTGTGAAATCACATTATCCATCATATCTTCATGAAACATCAGCAAAGGTCATTCATATTCATATCACATGTACTTCAGGTCAAGGGTCAACAGGTCAAGTCATCAAAGGCTACATAAAGGTCATGACGCGCGCGTATGTGCGCGTCAAAATTTTAAGTTGCTCAAAATCACTTAACTATTAAACGAGAGTACGAATCAGGTCATTTTAAGCATTTCAACATTTTCCGTCCGTACATGTCCCCGCGCGCGGTGTGCGCGCTCACGGCGCGCGGAAAAGGTCAAATTCAAAATATTTACATGATTTGGATTCCTCTTAACGTAATTGACAATTTACATTAATTTCAGTCACTCTTCATATTTCATAAGGCCGTGAGCGTGCGTCAAAGTTCAAAATCCGCGCGTGCTGCTATAGGCAATATAATGCAAATTTCATCAAAAACATGCCATTTTAAAAATCGAAATAGCTCTTCAGATAGTCCATCGACCCCCAATTTTTATATCATGGTTGGAAAAAGCATGAGTTGGAGATATGATTTCATACCACCCTGACTCGTACAAAGTGAAAAAAGTCATCATATTGGCATCTAAACTCAAACAAATGTTTTTTGTTGATGACGTCATTTTTGTCTTTGTTTAATTGAGATTATCTCACTTATCGGTGATCGATTTTCTCCCAGAATTTAATATGTTGTAGCTGAGATAATTCTCTATCAAAAATATGGCGTTCATTTTTCATTTCGATGACGTCATCATAGTTAAATATTCCATTAAAGGCGACAATGCATAATTTGTCATATTTGCGTGTTATGTCTATGGGAGGTCACTTTTTTCAAAACATGAATCTGCATGACAAGGTGTTTTGACCAGTATCTCGGTTGTTATTCAACAGTTTTCTCCCAAATTTTAGTATGTTGTAGCTGAGACTATTTGCTATCTAAATATTTCCTTATTTTTTCAATCAGATGTCAGGATCATGCTTATGCTCATCATCATCATTAACATTATCGTTTTTATCATCATATAACATTATCATTATCATCATCATCATCACCTTTACTATCATGATCATCATCATGGTCATCATGATCATCATTGTTTACATGTCTATATAACTTCTCCCATTCTCAATTCTATCATAAGACTTAGACAGACCACCTTATTCGTCTTCGTGACGGATTAAATTTCTAGTTATTCTTCTTCTTCTTCTTCTTCTTCTTCTTCCTATTATTCTTCCTCGATTTTGTTCGCAGGATATCTCAAGACTGAATAAAGCCATTGTCATGAAACTTTCAATGATGATAGATCTTAATCTAACTTAGAACTGCGTGACTTTTCAAAGACTCAAAATTATCGTGACGTCATCCAGGCGCCATTTTGTGAAAATCAACTTATGATCATATCTTCATAACAGAAAGCCATTTCTCATTCATATTTGTCATGATCAAGTTCAATATTTGTCGGGTCAATTTCAGGTCGATAAATGCGCGCAAAAATGCGCGTACGCGTAGGTGCGCGCGTTAATGCGCGCGTAAAATTTAAAATTGCTCAAAATCGTCTTAAATTTTTTTTGCATACGTTTCAGGCCATTATAAGCATTTCATAAAAAATCGCGCAAAACACGCATTTTTGGACGTTTTCGTTCGTCACGGCCGAACGAAAAATAATTTCTCCGCAAAAGCTTTTGACCGAATATTCCTCATAATTTTCCGAACAATTTGATACCAAGTTGATCTCTTTATCACTATTAATAACGGAATGAGCGTCCGTTCAAGATAACCGTCCGCACGCGCGATTTTTGTAATACATAGCATATACGGGCAAAAACATGCCCAAAAAAAAGTCCATTGATATGAATAAGGACTGCCAATTTTTTTTCATATTTAGATAGAATATGAGTCAAAGGTATGATTTCATATCTCATTTGGCCATTAAGTACATCTTGACGTCATCATAATGGCCTTGGAAGTCAAAAATACAAAAATGCATATTATGACGTCATTATGTTTATGGAAAATTTAGTGTATTTCTCTTAATATTCATCGATTCTCTTCTAGATTTTAATATGTTGTAGTCGAGGCAATCGTCTTCGAGATCAGTCCACACCAATTTTCATTTAAATGATGTCATCATAGTAAAAAATTCAATTAAAGGCCACATGTCAGAATTTTCGTCATTTGCGTGTTATGTCTATGGAGGGTGAATTTTGTCCACACTATGAATCTACATCGCATCCATCTTTCAGCACTATCTCGCTCATTTGTGCTTTGTTTTCTCCCAAATTTGGATATGTTATAGCTGAGACCATGGGCTACAAAAACGGGTGACTTTGTTTTTTAATCAGATGTTGGGATCATGTTAAAATTTTCGATCGAAAGTTGAAATTGCAAATTTTGAAGGAATCATTAGGTGATACGTAACGAAGTCAACGTATCACCTTTTGATTTCGTCAAGATTTTTATTATTAGGTGATACGTAACGAAGTCTACGTATCACCTATTGATTTCGTCAAGATTGTTATTTATTATCAGGTGGGCTGTATCTAATACAGACCACCTTATATTTTTGTTAAAATTGCCTTTATTTATTTATCAGGTGGGCTGTATCTAATACAGACCACCTTATATTTTTGTTAAAATTGCCTTTATTTATTTATTTATTATTTATTATTTATTTATTTTTCTTAATTCTTGCCACTTTTTTGTTAGCAAGATAACTTTGAAATGGTTCAATCAAATGCTTTGATATTTGACACACATATGTATAGGCATATGGACAAGACACGGTAAGGTTTTCAACCTTGACCTTGACTGATGACGTCATCTAGGCGCCATTTTGTGAAATTTTCTGAAAATCAACTCATGATCATATCTTCATAACCAAAAGGTATTTCTCATTCATATTTATCATGATTAAGGTTAATATCAGTCCGGTTAATTTCAGGTCAAAAACGCGCACGTGCGCGTACGTCCGCGCGTCAATGCGCGCGCAAAAATTTTAAATGCTCAAAATCGTCTCAAATTTATTTTGCATACGTTTCAGGTCATTTTAAGCATTTTATAAAAAATCGCGCGTACGAGCATGCGCGCGCGTTTTCGCGCGTAACACCATTAAAAAACATAGAATCGCCATTTTTTTTTCTTTCATGATATTTCTCATATTTTTTCAAGGAATTTGATTCCATGTTTATCTCTTTATGACCATTATTAACAAGATGAGCGTAAATTCAAGATAAATGTCAGTGCGCGCAAGGTCTTTTAATACATAGCATATATGGGCAAAAACATGCCTATACAAAATCCGTTATAGCTCTTTGGAATGCACCGGGATCCTCAATTTTTTTTCATATTAAGATAGAGTATGAGTCGGAAATATGATTCCATGTCTCATTTGGCCATTAAGTGTATCGTGACATCATCACAATGGCCTTGGAACTCAAAATACGAATTTGCATATTATGACGTCAGCATATTTATGTAAAATTTATTGTATCTCTGTAAATATTGATCAATTTTCTTTAAAATTTCGATATGTTGTAGCTAAGACAATTTTCTACAAGCGCAGTAATAACCTCTTTTCATTTTGATGACGTCATCATAGTGAAAATTTTGATTAAAGGCCTCATGTAAAAAACTTCATAATTTGCGTGTTATGCCTATAGAAGTTGAATTTAGTTCACGTTATGAATCTACATGATATTGTTTTTTAAGAATTTGTAAGCAGTATGTCGCTTATTTTTGCTCTATTTTGTCTCAAATTTTAGTTGACCAGCCCACCTATACTTGTTCCAAACAAGTATTATATGTCTAGTTATTATTTATTTTTCTTAATTCTTGCCACTTTTTTGTTAGCAAGATAACTTTGAAATGGTTCAATCAAATGCTTTGATATTTGACACACATATGTATAAGCATATGGACAAGACACGGTAAGGTTTTCAACCTTGACCTTGACTGATGACGTCATCTAGGCGCCATTTTGTGAAATTTTCTGAAAATCATCTCATGATCATATCTTCATAACCAAATGGTATTTTTCATTCATATTTATCATGATTAAGGTTAATATCAGTCCAAATAATTTCAGGTCGAAAAACGCGCGCGTGCGCGTACGTCCGCGCGTGAGTGCGCGCGCAAAATTTTTAAATGCTCAAAATCGTCTCAATTTTTTTTTGCATACGTTTCAGGTCATATTAAGCATTTTATAAAAAATCGCCCGTACGAGCATGCGCGCGCGTTTTCGCGCGTAACACCACTACAAAACATAGAATCGCCATTTTTTTTTCTTTCATGATATTTCTCATATTTTTCCAATGAATTTGATACCATGTTTATCTCTTTATGACCATTATTAACAAGATGAGCATAAATTAAAGATAAATGTCAGTGCGCGCGAGCTCTTGTAATACATAACATACATGGGCAAAAAAATGCCTATACACAATCCATTATAGCTCTTTGGGATGCAGCTGGACCCCAATTCTGTTTTAATATTTGAAAAGAGTATATGTCAGAAATATGATTTCATGTCTCATTTGGCCATGAAGTGTATCGTGACATCATCTTAATGGCCTTGGAACTCAAAATACGAATTTGCATATTATGACGTCAGCATATTTATGGAAAATTGATCGTATCTCTGTATATATTGATTGATTTTCTTCAAAATTTCAATATGTTGTAGCTAAGATAATTCTCTACAAGTTCAATGATAACCCTTTTTCATTTTGATGACGTCATCAGAGTGAAAATTTTGATTGAAGGCCTCATGTCAAAAATTTCATAATTTGCGTGTTATGACTATAGAAGGAGAGGTGAATTTCGTTCACGTAATGAATCTACATGATAGTGTTTTTTAAGAATTTTCAAGCAGTATCTCGCTTAATTTTGCTCTATATTGTTTTCAAATTTAAGTTGACCAGCCCACCTATACTTGTTCAAAACAAGTATTATGTCTAGTTTATTTATTTATTATTTATTATTTATTTATTTTTCTTAATTCTTGCCACTTTTTTGTTAGCAAGATAACTTTGAATTGGTTCAATCAAATGCCTTGATATTTGACACACATATGTATAGGCATATGGACAAGACACGGTAAGGTTTTCAACCTTGACCTTGACTGATGACGTCATCTAGGCGCCATTTTGTGAAATTTTCTGAAAATCATCTCATGATCATATCTTCATAACCAAAAGGTATTTTTCATTCATATTTATCATGATTAAGGTTAATATCAGTCCGGTTAATTTCAGGTCAAAAAACGCGCGCGTGCGCGTACGACCGCGCGTCAGTGCGCGCGCAAAATTTTTAAATGCTCAAAATCGTCTCAAATTTATTTTGCATACGTTTCAGGTCATATTAAGCATTTTATAAAAAATCGCGCGTACGAGCATGCGCGCGCGTTTTCGCGCGTTACACCACTACAAAACATAGAATCGCCATTTTTTTTCTTTCATGATATTTCTCATATTTTTTCAAGGAATTTGATACCATGTTCATCTCTTTATGACCATTATTAACAAGATGAGCGTAAATTAAAGATAAATGTCAGTGCGCGCGAGCTCTTGTAATACATAACATACATGGGCAAAAAAATGCCTATACACAATCCATTATAGCTCTTTGGGATGCACCTGGACCCCAATTCTGTTTTAATATTTGAAAAGAGTTTTGTCAGAAATATGATTTCATGTCTCATTTGGCCATGAAGTGTATCGTGACATCATCTTAATGGCCTTGGAACTCAAAATACGAATTTGCATATTATGACGACAGCATATTTATGGAAAATTGATTGTATCTCTGTATATATTGATTGATTTTCTTCAAAATTTCAATATGTTGTAGCTAAGATAATTCTCTACAAGTTCAATAATTACCCTTTTTCATTTTGATGACGTCATCAGAGTGAAAATTTTGATTGAAGGCCTCATGTCAGAAATTTCATAATTTGCGTGTTATGACTATAGAAGGTGAATTTCGTTCACGTAATGAATCTACTTGATAGTGTTTTTTAAGAATTTTCAAGCAGTATCTCGCTTAATTTTGCTCTATTTTGTTTTCAAATTTAAGTTGACCAGCCCACCTATACTTGTTCCAAACAAGTATTATGTCTAGTTATTATTTATTTATTTTATTTCTAACCACTTTTTTGTTAACAAGATAACTTGAAAATGGCTCAATCAAATGCCTTGAAATTTAGCACACATATGTGTAAGCATATGGAAAAAACACAGTAAAGTTTTCAACCTTGACCTTGACTGATGACGTCACCTAGGCGCAATTTTGTGAAATTTTCTGAAAATCAAATCATGATCATATCTTCATAACCAAAAGTTATTTCTCATTCATATTTGTCATGATCAAGGTCAATATCTGTCCGGTCAATTTCAGGTCAAAAAACGCGCGCGTGCGCGTACGTCCGCGCGTCAGTGCGCGCGCAAAATTTCAAAATGCTCAAAATCGTCTCAAATTTATTTCGCATACGTTTCAGGTCATTTTAAGCATTTTATAAAAAATCGCGCGTATGAGCATGCGCGCGCGTTTTCGCGCGTAACACCATTACAAAACATAGAATCGCCATTTTTTTTTCTTTCATGATATTTCTCATATTTTTTCAAGGAATTTGATACCATGTTTATCTCTTTATGACCATTATGAACAAGATGAGCGTCAATTCAAGATAAATGTCAGTGCGCGCGAGCTCTTTTAATACATAGCATATATGGGCAAAAACATGCCTATACAAAATCCGTTATAGCTCTTTAAAATGCACCGGGATCCTCAAATTTTTTTCATATTTAGATAGAGTATGAGTCGGAAATATGATTTCATGTCTCATTTGGCCATTAAGTGTATCGTGACATCATCACAATGGCCTTGGAACTCAAAATACGAATTTGCATATTATGACGTCAGCATATTTATGTAAAATTGATTGTATCTCTGTAAATATTGATCATTTTTCTTCAAAATTTCGATATGTTGTAGCTAAGACAATTCTCTACAAGCGCAGTAATAACCATTTTTCATTTTGATGACGTCATCATAGTGAAAATTTTTGATTAAAGGCCTCATGTCAAAAACTTCATAATTTGCGTGTTATGCCTATAGAAGGTGAATTTAGTTCACGTTATGAATCTACATGATATTGTTTTTTAAGAATTTGTAAGCAGTATGTCGCTTATTTTTGCTCTATTTTGTCTCAAATTTTAGTTGACCAGCCCACCTATACTTGTTCCAAACAAGTATTATATGTCTAGTTTATTATTTATTATTTATTTATTTTTCTTAATTCTTGCCACTTTTTTGTTAGCAAGATAACTTTGAAATAGTTCAATCAAATGCTTTGATATTTTACACACATATGTATAGGCATATGGACAAGACACGGTAAGGTTTTCAACCTTGACCTTGACTGATGACGTCATCTAGGCGCCATTTTGTGAAATTTTCTGAAAATCATCTCATGATCATATCTTCATAACCAAAAGGTATTTTTCATTCATATTTATCATGATTAAGGTTAATATCAGTCCGGTTAATTTCAGGTGAAAAAACGCGCGCGTGCGCGTACGTCCGCGCGTCAGTGCGCGCGCAAAATTTTTAAATGCTCAAAATCGTCTCAAATTTATTTTGCATACGTTTCAGGTCATATTAAGCATTTTATAAAAAATCGCGCGTACGAGCATGCGCGCGCGTTTTCGCGCGTAACACCACTACAAAACATAGAATCGCCATTTTTTTTTCTTTCATGATATTTCTCATATTTTTTCAAGGAATTTGATACCATGTTCATCTCTTTATGACCATTAATATTAAGATGAGCGTCCATTCAAGATAAATGTCCGTGCGCGCGAGCTCATTTAATACATAGCTTATATGGGCAAAAACATGCCTATACAAAATCCATTATAGCTCTTTGGAATGCACTGGAATCCTCAATTTGTTTTCATATTTAGATAGAGTATGAGTTGGAGATGTGAAATTATGTGTCATTTGGCCATTAAATGTATCGTGACATCATCACCATGGCCTTGGAACTCAAAATACGATTTTGCATATTATGACGTCAGCATAATTTTGGAAAATTGATTGTATCTCTGTAAATATTGATCGATTTTCTTCCAAATTTCGATATGTTGTAGCTAAAATAATTATCTACAAGTTTAATTATCACCATTTTTCATTTTGACAAAGGCATCATGCCGTATTTTAGCGATTAATGGAGGCATGTCAATTTTTCACATTTTGCGTGTATTCTCTATGGGACATGACTTTTTCTCAAAACTGGATTCTACATTCCCGTCTTTCGCGAGCAATATCTCTGTCGTTTTAGTTTCGTTTTTGCTGAGCTTTTAGTATGTTGTAGCTGAGACAATAAGTTATCATAAATTGCCCTTTATTTTTCGATCAGATGCCGGAATCATGCTCATATTTCACTTGCAAAGTGGGATTTGAGAATTCCATTTTTTGTTTACGTGTAATCGCTATGGGAAATGTTTTGGTATATCGGTAACGCATTTGACTTCCTACCTCGAGATCCCTGGTTCGAGTCCAGGCGTCTCCAAGAAATTTCTTAGTTTGCGTGTTATATGCCTATGAAAGGTCATTTTCGTTCACATCACGAATCTCTGTACAACCCTATAGGAATTTGATTCCTTGACGTGTATTTTTTTCTTCATATTTGGATAGAGTGTGATTCGGAGATATAATTTCATGTCTCATTTGGCCATAAAGTGTATCGTGACATCATCACAATGACCTTGGAACTCAAAATACGAATTTGCATATTATGACGTCAGCATATTTATGTAAAATTGATTGTATCTCTGTAAATATTGATCATTTTTCTTCAAAATTTCGATATGTTGTAGCTAAGACAATTCTCTACAAGCGCATTAATAACCATTTTTCATTTTGATGACGTCATCATAGTAAAAATTTTGATTAAAGGCCTCATGTCAAAAACTTCATAATTTGCGTGTTATGCCTATAGAAGGTGAATTTTAGTTCACGTTATGAATCTACATGATATTGTTTTTTAAGAATTTGTAAGCAGTATGTCGCTTATTTTTGCTCTATTTTGTCTCAAATTTTAGTTGACCAGCCCACCTATACTTGTTCCAAACAAGTATTATATGTCTAGTTATTATTATTATTTATTATTATTCTTCCTCGAATTTGTTCGCAGGATATCTCAAGACTGAATGAAGCCATTGTTATAAATCTTTCAATGATGATAGATCTTAGTCTAACTTAGAACTGCGTGACTTTTCAAAGACTCAAAGTCATCGTGACGTCATCCAGGCGCCATTTTGTGAAAATCAATTAATGATCATATCTTCATAACGGATAGTAATTTTTCATTCATATTTATCATGATTAAGATTAATATCCGCCCGGTCAATTTTAGGTCAATAAACGTGCTTAAATGCGCGCGTGCGCGCTCGTCCGCGCGTTTACGCGCGCGCAAAAATTTAAAATGCTCTAAATCATCCCAAATTTTTTTTGCATACGTTTCGGGCCATATGGAGCATTTGATAAAAAAATTACGCACACGCACATGCGCGCGCGTTTTCGCGCGTACTGGCATTTTGCAACATAGAATCGCCGATTTTTTTCTGTCATCATATTTGGTACATTTTTCCAAGCATTTTGATAATTTGTTCACCTTTTATTAACGCAATGAGCGTCCGTCAAAGTTGACAGCACGCGCGGATTTGCGTTATCTTTATCCACAATACATGGGCAAAAACATGCCTATATAAAATTCATTGTAACTCTTTAGAATAGATAGAAACTCCTAATAGTTTTTAATATTTGGATAGATTATGAGTCGGAGATATGATTTCATGTCTCATTTTATCCTCAATTAACTCATGACGTCATCATAATGGCCTCCAAACTCAAAATTTTAATTTGCATATTTTGACGTCAGCATATTTTTGGAAAATTGATTGTATCTCTGTAAATATTGATAAATTTTCTTTTCAATTTTCATATGTTCTAGCTGAGACAATTTTCTACAAATGTAGTATTCACAATTTTTATTTTTGACAAAAGTATCATGGTGTATTTTTGCGATTAAAGGAGGCATGTCAATTTTTCGCATTTTGCGTGTATTCTCTATGGGACATGACTTTTTCTCAAAAGTGGATTCTACACTCATGTCTTTCGCGAGCAAAATCTCCGATGTTTTAGCTTTGTTTTCGCTGAGCTTTAGATATGTTGTAGCTGAGACAATGAGCTATCAAAAGTGTGTCCTTTATTTTTCGATTAGATGCCGGGATCATGCTTATATTTCACTTGCAAAGTAGGATTTCTGAATTCCATTTCCCGTTTACGTGTAATCGCTATGGGAGATGTTTTGGTATATCGGTAACGCACTTGACTTCCAACCTCGAGATCCCTGGTTCGAGTCCGGGTGTCTCCAACACTTTTTTTTCCCACTTTTTTTCCTTTTGACCTTCACTGTACCATCTCCTTTGATTATTTAAACACGTAGATTCGCAAATAATGTCATAAATAACCCTTTTTACTTTATTATTACACTATTTTCACTTAATCCATTACTTTTTGCGTGTAATCCCTATGGGAGATGACTTTTTCTCAAATCTGGATTCTACATTCCTGTCTTTTGCGAGCAATATCGCCGTTATTTCTGCTTGGATTTTGTTGATTTTTGAGTATGTTGTAGCTGAGACTATATGCTATCTGAATCAACCCTTATTTTTTCAAAAAAGATGTCAGGATCGCGCTCATGATCATGATCATTATCATCATGATCATCATTATCATAATGATGATAATCATTTATCAATTACATTTTCATTTCTTTGAATAAGATAAAATCGTCAAAAGGTGTTCTTTATGATGTAAATTAGAGTCAAAGGTGTAACTGGCTACTGTACAGGGTCAAAGGTCATATATTGTTTCAATCTATCTTCCCTAGATCCCTGATCATGGGGACGCAATTTAAACTTGACATATGGATAGATCATAATAGGAAAAGCATTTTATAAAATAATATATCGTGTAATGCACTATTCGTTATGTAAACCATTATCATACGTATCACCTAATTCGTCTAAGTGACGAATTAAAGTCTAGTATTTATTTTGTGTCTGTATAGAAGAAATTATTATTATTCTTCCTCAATTTTGTTCGCAGGATATCTCAAGAATGGCAAAAGCCATTGTCATGAAAATTTCAATGATGATAGATCTTAGTCTAACTTAGAACTGCATGACTTTTCAAAGACTCACAATTATCGTGACGTCATCCAGGCGCCATTTTGTGAAAATCAACTTATGATCATATCTTCATAACAGAAAGTAATTTTTCATTCATATTTATCATGAATAAGATCAATATATTTCCGGTTAATTTCAACAACAAAAAACGTGCGCAAATCTGCGCGTACGCGTTCGTGCGCGCGTTTACGTGCGCGCAAAAATTAAAAATGCTCCAAATCATCCCCAATTTTTTTTGCATACGTTTCAAGCCATATGGAGCATTTGACAAAAAATCACTCAACTGCGCATGCGCGCGCGTTTTTTGCACGTTCTGGCATTTTGCAACATATAATCGCCAAATTTTCTCTGTCATCATGTTTAGCACATTTTTCGAAGCATTTTGATACCATATTCATCTCTTTATCACTATTAATAACGGAATGAGCGTCCGTTCAAGATAATATCGGTGCGCGCGAGCTCATGTATTACATAGTATATATGGGCAAAAACATGCCTATAAAAGTCCATTGGGATGAATAAGGACTGCCAAGTTTTTTTCATATTTTGATAGAGTTTGAGTCAGAGATATGATTTCATAGCTCATTTGGCCATTAAATACATCTTGACGTCATCATAATGGCCTTGGAAGTCCAAATACAAAATTGCATATTATGACGTCATTATATTTATGGAAAATCTAGTTTATTTCTCAAATTATTGACTGATTTTCTTCCAAATTGCGGTATCTTGTAGCTTAGGCAATTGCCTACAAGATCAATACACACTGCTTTTTATTTTATTGACGTCATCATAGTACAAAATTCAATTAAAGGCCACATTTCAGAATTTTCTTAATTTGCGTGTTATGCTTAAGGAAGGTGAATTTCGTTCACATCATGAATCTTCATGACATTGATCTTTGAGCACTATCTAGCTTATGAGTACTCTATGTTCTCCAAAATTTTGGTACGGTGTAGCTAATAAATTATCTACAATATTGACGTACATCATTTATCATTTCGATGACATCATCTTAGTGAAAATTTCATTTAAGGCGACATATCAGAATTTTCTTAGTTAGCGTGTTAGGCGACTTTTTCTGAAATCCTGATTCTACAAATCTCTATCGAATACCTGAAGGGGGCGCTATACCACTCTTAATCATGGTCTTTATCGTATTTATGATCATTATCATTAGATCATCATCGGCACACTTTTATGATAACAAAGTAACACGTATCACCTAATTCGTCAAAGTGACGAATTAAAGTCTAGTTATTATTATTATTATTTATTATTATTCTTCCTCGAATTTGTTCGCAGGATATCTCAAGACTGAATAAAGCCATAATCATGAATCTTTCAATGATGATAGATCTTAGTCTAACTTAGAACTGCGTGACTTTTCAAAGACTCAAAGTCATCGTGACGTCATCCAGACGCCATTTTGTGAAAATCAACTTATGATCATATCTTCATAACAGAAAGCCATTTCTCATTCATATTTGTCATGATCAAGGTCAATATTTATCGGGTCAATTTCAGATCAATAAATGCGCGCAAAAATGCGCGTACGCGTAGGTGCGCGCGTTAATGCGCGCGTAAAATTTAAAATTGCTCAAAATCGTCTTAAAATTTTTTTGCATACGTTTCAGGCCATTATAAGCATTTCATAAAAAATCGCGCAAAACACGCATTTTTGGACGTTTTCGTTCGTCACGGCCGAACGAAAAATAATTTCTCCGCAAAAGCTTTTGACCGAATATTCCTCATAATTTTCCGAACAATTTGATACCAAGTTTATCTCTTTATCACTATTAATAACGGAATGAGCGTCCGTTCAAGATAACCGTCCGCACGCGCGATTTTTGTATTACATAGCGTATATGGGCAAAAACATGCCCATAAAAAGTCCATTGATATGAATAAGGACTGCCAATTTTTTTTCCATATTTAGATAGAGTATGAGTCGAAGGTATGATTTCATATCTCATTTGGCCATTAAGTACATCTTGACGTCATCATAATGGCCTTGGAAGTCAAAAATACAAAAATGCATATTATGACGTCATTATGTTTATGGAAAATGTAGTGTATTTCTCTTAATATTCATCGATTCTCTTCTAGATTTTAATATGTTGTAGCCGAGGCAATCGTCTTCGAGATCAGTCTCCACCAATTTTCATTTAAATGATGTCATCATAGTAAAAAATTCAATTAAAGGCCACATGTCAAAATTTTCGTCATTTGCGTGTTATGTCTATGGAGGGTGAATTTCGTTCACATTATGAATCTACATCACATCCATCTTTCAGCACTATCTCGCTCATTTGTGCTTTCTTCTCTCCCAAATTTGGGTATGTTATAGCTGAGACCATGGGCTATAAAAAAGGGTGACTTTGTTTTTTAATCAGATGTTGGGATCATGTTAAAATTTTCGATCGAAAGTTGAAATTGCAAATTTTGAAGGAATAGTTAGGTGATACGTAACGAAGTCAACGTATCACCTTTTGTTTTCGTCAAGATTTTTCTTTATTAGGTGATACGTAACGAAGTCTACGTATCACCTATTGATTTCGTCAAGATTTTTATTTATTTTTTTTTTTATTTATTATTCTTCCTCAAATTTGTTCGCAGGATATCTCAAGACTGAATGAAGCCATTGTCATGAATCTTTCAATGATGATAGATCTTAGTCCAACTTAGAACTGCGTGACTTTTCAAAAACTCAAAATTATCGTGACGTCATCCAGGCGCCATTTTGTGAAAATCAACTTATGATCATATCTTCATAACGGAAAGTAATTTTTCAATCATATTTATCATGATTAAGATCAATATCCGTCTGGTCAATTTCAGGTCAAAAAATGCGCGCAAAAATGCGCGTACGCTTTTGTCCGCGCGTTTACGCGCGTGATTTTTTTTAAAATGCTCTAAATCATCCCAAATTTTTTTTACATACGTTTCAGGCCATATGGAGCATTTGATAAAAAAATTACGCACACGCGCATGCGCGCGCATTTTCGCGCGTACTGGCATTTTGCAACATAGAATCGCCGATTTTTTTCTGTCATCGTATTTGGCACATTTTTTCAAGCATTTTGATAACTTGCTCACCTTTTAATAACCCAATGAGCGTCCGTCAAAGTTGACAGCACGCGCGGATTTGCGTTATCTTTATCCACAATACATGGGCAAAAACATGCCTATATCAAATTCATTGTAACTCTTTAGAATAGATAGAAACTCCTAATATTTTTTCATATTTGGATAGATTATGAGTCGGAGATATGATTTCATGTCTCATTTGATCCTCAATTAACTCATAAAGGCATCATAATGGCCTCCAAACTCAAAATTTTAATTTGCATATTATGACGTCAGCATATTTTTGGAAAATTGATTGTATCTCTGTAAATATCGATCAATTTTCTTTCAAATTTTGATATGTTTTAGCTGAGACAATTTTCTACAAATGCAGTATCCACAACTTTTATTTTTGACAAAATTATCATGGTGTATTTTTGCGATTGAAGGAGGCATGTCAATTTTTCACATTTTGCGTGTATTCTCTATGGGACATGACTTTTTCTCAAAACTGGATTCTACACTTCTGTCTTTCGCGAGCAAAATCTCCGTTGTTTTAGCTTCGTTTTCGCTGAGCTTCGGATATGTTGTAGCTGAGACAATGAGCTATCACAAATGTGCCCTTTATTTTTCGATTAGATGCCGGGTTCATGCCAATATTTCACTTGCAAAGTAGGATTTCAGAATTCCATTTCCCGTTTACGTGTAATCGCTATGGGAGATGTTTTGGTATATCGGTAACGCACTTGACTTCTAACCTCGAGATCCCTGGTTCGAGTCCGGGTGTCTCCAACATTTTTTTTCTTCACTTTTTTTTTCCTTTTGACCTTCACTGTACCATCTCCTTTGATTATTTAAACACGTAGAATCGCAAATAATGTCATAAACAACCCTTTTTACTTTATTATTACCCTATTTTCACTTAATCCATTACTTTTTGCGTGTAATCCCTATGGGAGATGACTTTTTCTCAAATCTGGAGTCTACATTCCTGTCTTTTGCGAGCAATATCGCCGTTATTTCTGCTTGGATTTTGTTGATTTTTTAGTATGTTGTAGCTGAGACTATATGCTATCTAAATCACTCCTCATTTTTTCAATAAGATGTCATGATTGCGCTCATGATCATGATCATTATCATCATGATCATCATTATCGTAATGATGAAAATCATTTATCAATTACATTTTCATTTCTTTGAATAAGATAAAATCGTCAAAAGGTGTTCTTCATGATATAAATAAGAGTCAAATGTGTAACTGGTTACTGCACAGGGTCAAAGGTCATATATTGTTTCAATCTATCTTCCCTAGATTCATGATGATCAAGGAGACACAATTTAATCTTGACATATGAATAGATCATAATGGGAGAAGCATATAAATGGGAGAAGCATTTTACAAAATAATATATTGTGTAATGCATTATTCGTTATGTAAACCATTATCATACGTATCACCTAATTCGTCTAAGTGACGAATTAAAGTCTAGTTAGGTGATACGTAACGAAGTCTACGTATCACCTATTGATTTCGTCAAGATTTTTATTTATTATTTATTTATTATTTATTATTCTTCCTCGAAATTGTTCGCAGGATATCTCAAGACTGAATCAAGCCATTGTCATGAATCTTTCAATGATGATAGATCTTAGTCTAACTTAGAACTGCGTGACTTTTCAAAGACTCAAAGTCATCGTGACGTCATCCAGACGCCATTTTGTGAAAATCAACTTATGATCATATCTTCATAACGGAAAGCCATTTCTCATTCATATTTGTCATGATCAAGGTCAATAATTGTCCGGTCAATTTCAAGTCAATAAATGCGCGCAAAAATGCGCGCACGCGTAGGTGCGCGCGTTAATGCGCGCGTAAAATTTAAAATTGCTCAAAATCGTCTTAAATTTTTTTTGCATACGTTTCAGGCCATTATAAGCATTTCATAAAAAATCGCGCAAAACACGCATTTTTGGACGTTTTCGTTCGTCACGGCCGAACGAAAAATAATTCCTCCGCAAAAACTTTTGACAGGATATTCCTCATAATTTTCCGAACAATTTGATACCAAGTTTATCTCTTTATCACTATTAATAACGGAATGAGCGTCCGTTCAAGATAACCGTCCGCAGGCGCGATTTTTGTATTACATAGCGTATATGGGCAAAAACATGCCCATAAAAAGTCCATTGATATGAATAAGGACTGCCAATTTTTTTTCCATATTTAGATAGAGTATGAGTCGAAGGTATGATTTCATATCTCATTTGGCCATTAAGTACATCTTGACGTCATCATAATGGCCTTGGAAGTCAAAAATACAAAAATGCATATTATGACGTCATTATGTTTATGGAAAATTTAGTGTATTTCTCTTAATATTCATCGATTCTCTTCTAGATTTTAATATGTTGTAGTCGAGGCAATCGTCTTTGAGATTAGTCTACACCAATTTTCATTTAAATGATGTCATCATAGTACAAAATTCAATTAAAGGCCACATGTCAGAATTTTCGTCATTTGCGTGTTATGTCTATGGAAGGTGAATTTTGTTCACATCTTGAATCTACATGGCATTCATCTATGAGCACTATCTTGCTTATTTGTGCTCTGTTTTCTCCCAAATTTGGGTATGTTATAGCTGAGACCATGGGCTATAAAAACGGGTGACTTTGTTTTTTAATCAGATGTTGGGATCATGTTAAAATTTTCGATCGAAAGTTGAAATTGCAAATTTTGAAGGAATAGTTAGGTGATACGTAACGAAGTCAACGTATCACCTTTTGTTTTCGTCAAGATTTTTCTTTATTAGGTGATACGTAACGAAGTCTACGTATCACCTATTGATTTCGTCAAGATTTTTATTTATTTTTTTTTTTATTTATTATTCTTCCTCAAATTTGTTCGCAGGATATCTCAAGACTGAATGAAGCCATTGTCATGAATCTTTCAATGATGATAGATCTTAGTCCAACTTAGAACTGCGTGACTTTTCAAAAACTCAAAATTATCGTGACGTCATCCAGGCGCCATTTTGTGAAAATCAACTTATGATCATATCTTCATAACGGAAAGTAATTTTTCAATCATATTTATCATGATTAAGATCAATATCCGTCTGGTCAATTTCAGGTCAAAAAATGCGCGCAAAAATGCGCGTACGCTTTTGTCCGCGCGTTTACGCGCGTGATTTTTTTTAAAATGCTCTAAATCATCCCAAATTTTTTTTACATACGTTTCAGGCCATATGGAGCATTTGATAAAAAAATTACGCACACGCGCATGCGCGCGCATTTTCGCGCGTACTGGCATTTTGCAACATAGAATCGCCGATTTTTTTCTGTCATCGTATTTGGCACATTTTTTCAAGCATTTTGATAACTTGCTCACCTTTTAATAACCCAATGAGCGTCCGTCAAAGTTGACAGCACGCGCGGATTTGCGTTATCTTTATCCACAATACATGGGCAAAAACATGCCTATATCAAATTCATTGTAACTCTTTAGAATAGATAGAAACTCCTAATATTTTTTCATATTTGGATAGATTATGAGTCGGAGATATGATTTCATGTCTCATTTGATCCTCAATTAACTCATAAAGGCATCATAATGGCCTCCAAACTCAAAATTTTAATTTGCATATTATGACGTCAGCATATTTTTGGAAAATTGATTGTATCTCTGTAAATATCGATCAATTTTCTTTCAAATTTTGATATGTTTTAGCTGAGACAATTTTCTACAAATGCAGTATCCACAACTTTTATTTTTGACAAAATTATCATGGTGTATTTTTGCGATTGAAGGAGGCATGTCAATTTTTCACATTTTGCGTGTATTCTCTATGGGACATGACTTTTTCTCAAAACTGGATTCTACACTTCTGTCTTTCGCGAGCAAAATCTCCGTTGTTTTAGCTTCGTTTTCGCTGAGCTTCGGATATGTTGTAGCTGAGACAATGAGCTATCACAAATGTGCCCTTTATTTTTCGATTAGATGCCGGGTTCATGCCAATATTTCACTTGCAAAGTAGGATTTCAGAATTCCATTTCCCGTTTACGTGTAATCGCTATGGGAGATGTTTTGGTATATCGGTAACGCACTTGACTTCTAACCTCGAGATCCCTGGTTCGAGTCCGGGTGTCTCCAACATTTTTTTTCTTCACTTTTTTTTTCCTTTTGACCTTCACTGTACCATCTCCTTTGATTATTTAAACACGTAGAATCGCAAATAATGTCATAAACAACCCTTTTTACTTTATTATTACCCTATTTTCACTTAATCCATTACTTTTTGCGTGTAATCCCTATGGGAGATGACTTTTTCTCAAATCTGGAGTCTACATTCCTGTCTTTTGCGAGCAATATCGCCGTTATTTCTGCTTGGATTTTGTTGATTTTTTAGTATGTTGTAGCTGAGACTATATGCTATCTAAATCACTCCTCATTTTTTCAATAAGATGTCATGATTGCGCTCATGATCATGATCATTATCATCATGATCATCATTATCGTAATGATGAAAATCATTTATCAATTACATTTTCATTTCTTTGAATAAGATAAAATCGTCAAAAGGTGTTCTTCATGATATAAATAAGAGTCAAATGTGTAACTGGTTACTGCACAGGGTCAAAGGTCATATATTGTTTCAATCTATCTTCCCTAGATTCATGATGATCAAGGAGACACAATTTAATCTTGACATATGAATAGATCATAATGGGAGAAGCATATAAATGGGAGAAGCATTTTACAAAATAATATATTGTGTAATGCATTATTCGTTATGTAAACCATTATCATACGTATCACCTAATTCGTCTAAGTGACGAATTAAAGTCTAGTTAGGTGATACGTAACGAAGTCTACGTATCACCTATTGATTTCGTCAAGATTTTTATTTATTATTTATTTATTATTTATTATTCTTCCTCGAAATTGTTCGCAGGATATCTCAAGACTGAATCAAGCCATTGTCATGAATCTTTCAATGATGATAGATCTTAGTCTAACTTAGAACTGCGTGACTTTTCAAAGACTCAAAGTCATCGTGACGTCATCCAGACGCCATTTTGTGAAAATCAACTTATGATCATATCTTCATAACGGAAAGCCATTTCTCATTCATATTTGTCATGATCAAGGTCAATAATTGTCCGGTCAATTTCAAGTCAATAAATGCGCGCAAAAATGCGCGCACGCGTAGGTGCGCGCGTTAATGCGCGCGTAAAATTTAAAATTGCTCAAAATCGTCTTAAATTTTTTTTGCATACGTTTCAGGCCATTATAAGCATTTCATAAAAAATCGCGCAAAACACGCATTTTTGGACGTTTTCGTTCGTCACGGCCGAACGAAAAATAATTCCTCCGCAAAAACTTTTGACAGGATATTCCTCATAATTTTCCGAACAATTTGATACCAAGTTTATCTCTTTATCACTATTAATAACGGAATGAGCGTCCGTTCAAGATAACCGTCCGCAGGCGCGATTTTTGTATTACATAGCGTATATGGGCAAAAACATGCCCATAAAAAGTCCATTGATATGAATAAGGACTGCCAATTTTTTTTCCATATTTAGATAGAGTATGAGTCGAAGGTATGATTTCATATCTCATTTGGCCATTAAGTACATCTTGACGTCATCATAATGGCCTTGGAAGTCAAAAATACAAAAATGCATATTATGACGTCATTATGTTTATGGAAAATTTAGTGTATTTCTCTTAATATTCATCGATTCTCTTCTAGATTTTAATATGTTGTAGTCGAGGCAATCGTCTTTGAGATTAGTCTACACCAATTTTCATTTAAATGATGTCATCATAGTACAAAATTCAATTAAAGGCCACATGTCAGAATTTTCGTCATTTGCGTGTTATGTCTATGGAAGGTGAATTTTGTTCACATCTTGAATCTACATGGCATTCATCTATGAGCACTATCTTGCTTATTTGTGCTCTGTTTTCTCCCAAATTTGGGTATGTTATAGCTGAGACCATGGGCTATAAAAACGGTGCTTTTAGTTTTTCGATCAGATGATGGGATCATGTCACAATTTTCAATTGAATGTTGAAATGATGAATTATGTCACGTATGTCCTATTTGTGAAACTTAAACGTTAGTAGTGTCCTTGTATTCAAATTATGTAAGTAAACACTTCTACTTTCTAGAATTTACTTTCAGACACTAGTGAGTGACTGACTTCTTTTTTTCTCTGGTACTAAAATACATGAAATGAGCGTTATAGGGAACATAAGCATTTGTCTACATTAATAGCCCACTCTGTACTCATTCTTCATTTCCTATTCAAGACTTGAATAATGACGAACTTCATTTAATATTTGGTAGTAATACTACAGATACTTACACTGATATCAATTATTTAAACTATTTATCCGAAAAAGAAGATGAGTTTCATTTAATTAGGTTTCTGAACTGTAAATATTATATTGATGAGATTTTACGACTGAATTCAGTAACATTGACTATCATTTTAGTATTTTACATTTTAATTCCCGTATTTTAAACATACATTTTAATGCTTTATCCAATTTCATCTGTACTTTATGTATAGATTTCTTTCAAACTTGGATTAATGACAGTACGCCACTATTATTCAATGTGTTTGGTTATTCATTTATACATTCTAGTCGCCAAGAAGAAAAGGGTGGAGGTGTTGGTCTATTGGTCGCTGACAACTTTGAATATGAAATACGCAATGATATATTTATATTATACCCATCATACAATTATGAATCACTGTTTATTAAAAGCAACTTGCCGAGACATAAGAATATTAATGTAGGTGTCATATATAGGAAACCTCAATCAAATATCAATGATTTCATCCCTGTCTTTGAATTTTTTTTACAGAAAACTTATACTGAACATAAACAGGTTTATATAATGGGAGATTTTAACATTGATCTCGTGAAATTTATTGGCAATTTTGTACATAATTTCTTGAGCGCAATACATTCAATTTTTTGTATTCCTTTAATTGATAAGCCTTCGAGAAAGACTAACAGATCAATATCCCTCTAATCTACATTCTTTATACAGTGACAATATATATCCATCCAATATTTAAAGATTTTATTTTCAAGCAACTAGCGAATCTCTTGTCGACAACTCAAAATGATCGCTAATGTATTCCCTTATTTATTTTGACTTTTCATTTACGCCGGGACACCGTGACGTCATACACTATTCAATTTTAATTATTCAGGCATTAGCTCTTATTTATCAATTACATTTTCATTTCTTTGAAGAAGATAAAATCGTCAAATTGCGTTCTTCATCATGTAAATTAGAGTCAAAGGTGTAACTGGTTACTGCACAGAGTCAATTGTCATATATTGTCTCAATCTATCTTCCCTAGATCCATAATGATCAAGGGATCGACACAATTAAAACTTGACATATGGATAGATCATAATGGGAGGAGCATTTTCTAAAATAATATGATATCGTGTAATGCATTCTACGTTATGTAAACCAATGTCATACGTATCACCTAATTCGTCTAAGTGACGAATTCAAGTCTAGTTAGGTGATACGTAACGAAGTCTACGTATCACCTATTGATTTCGTCAAGATTTTTATTCCTATTATTCCTATTATTCTTATTATTCTTCCTCGATTTTGTTCGCAGGATATCTCAAGACTGAATAAAGCCATTGTCATAAAACTTTCAATGATGATAGATCTTAGTCCAACTTAGAACTGCGTGACTTTTCAAAGACTCAAAATTATCGTGACGTCATCCAGGCGCCATTTTGTGAAAATCAACTTATGAGTATATCTTCATAACGGAAAGTAATTTTTCATTCATATTTATCATGAATAAGATCAATATCCGTCTGGTCAATTTCAGGTCAAAAAATGCGCGCAAAAATGCGCGTACGCTTTTGTCCGCGCGTTTACGCGCGCGAATTTTTTTAAAATGCTCCAAATCATCCCAAATTTTTTTTACATACGTTTCAGACCATATGGAGCATTTGATAAAAAAATTACGCACACGCGCATGCGCGCGCATTTTCGCGCGTACTGGCATTTTGCAACATAGAATCGCCGATTTTTTTCTGTCATCATATTTGGTACATTTTTCCAAGCATTTTGATAACTTGTTCACCTTTTAATAACGCAATGAGCGTCCGTCAAAGTTGACAGCACGCGCGGATTTGCGTTATCTTTATCCACAATACATGGGCAAAAACATGCCTATATAAAATTCATTGTAACTCTTTAGAATAGATAGAAACTCCTAATATTTTTTCTTATTTGGATAGATTATGAGTCGGAGATATGATTTCATGTCTCATTTGATCCTCAATTAACTCATAAAAGCATCATAATGGCCTCCAAACTCAAAATTTTAATTTGCATATTATGACGTCAGCATATTTTTGGAAAATTGATTGTATCTCTGTATATATCGATCAATTTTCTTTCAAATTTTGATAGGTTTTAGCTGAGATAATTTTCTACAAATGCAGTATCCACAACTTCTATTTTTGACAAAATTATCATGGTGTATTTTTGCGATTAAAGGAGGCATGTCAATTTTTCACATTTTGCGTGTATTCTCTATGGGACATGACTTTTTCTCAAAACTGGATTCTACACTCCTGTCTTTCGCGAGCAAAATCTCCGTTGTTTCAGCTTCGTTTTTGCTGAGCTTCGGATATGTTGTAGCTGAGACAATGAGCTATCACAAGTGTGCCCTTTATTTTTCGATTAGATGCCGGGATCATGCTTATATTTCACTTGCAAAGTAGGATTTCAGAATTCCATTTCCCGTTTACGTGTAATCGCTATGGGAGATGTTTTGGTATATCGGTAACGCACTTGACTTCTAACCTCGAGATCCCTGGTTCGAGTCCGGGTGTCTCCAACATTTTTTTTCTTCACTTTTTTTTCCTTTTGACCTTCACTGTACCATCTCCTTTGATTATTTAAACACGTAGAATCGCAAATAATGTCATAAACAACGCTTTTTACTTTATTATTACCCTATTTTCACTTAATCCATTACTTTTTGCGTGTAATCCCTATGGGAGATGACTTTTTCTCAAATCTGGAGTCTACATTCCTGTCTTTTGCGAGCAATATCGCCGTTATTTCTGCTTGGATTTTGTTGATTTTTGAGTATGTTGTAGCTGAGACTATATGCTATCTAAATCACTCCTCATTTTTTCAATAAGATGTCATGATTGCGCTCATGATCATGATTATTATTATCATGATCATCATTATCGTAATGATGATAATCATTTATCAATTACATTTTCATTTCTTTGAATAAGATAAAATCGTCAAAAGGTGTTCTTCATGATGTAAAAGAGTCAAATGTGTAACTGGTTACTGCACAGGGTCAAAGGTCATATATTGTTTCAATCTATCTTCCCTAGATTCATGATGATCAAGGAGACACAATTTAATCTTGACATATGAATAGATCATAATGGGAGAAGCATATAAATGGGAGAAGCATTTTACAAAATTGTGTAATGCATTATTCGTTATGTAAACCATTATCATACGTATCACCTAATTCGTCTAAGTGACGAATTAAAGTCTAGTATTTATTTTGTGTCTGTATAGAAGAAATTATTATTATTCTTCCTCAATTTTGTTCGCAGGATATCTCAAGAATGGCTGAAGCCATTGTCATGAAACTTTCAATGATGATAGATCTTAGTCTAACTTAGAACTGCATGACTTTTCAAAGACTCAAATTTATCGTGACGTCATCCAGGCGTCATTTTGTGAAAATCAACTTATGATCATATCTTCATAACGGAAAGTAATTTTTTATTCATATTTATCATGAATAAGATTAATATCTTTCCGGTCAATTACAGATAAAAAAAACGTGCGCAAATCCGCGCGTACGCGTTCATGCGCGCGTTTACGTGCGCGCAAAAATTAAAAATGCTCCAAATCATCCCCAATTTTTTTTGCACACGTTTCAAGCCAAAAGGAGCATTTGACAAAAAATCACTCAAACGCGCATGCGTGCGTCCTGGCATTTTGCAACATATAATCGCCAAATTTTCTCGGTCATCATGTTTGGCACATTTTTCCAAGCATTTTGATACCATGTTCATCCCTTTATCACTATTAATAACGGAATGAGCGTCCGTTCAAGATAAATATCCTTATGTGCGAGCTCATGTATTACATAGTATATATGGGCAAAAACATGCCTATAAAACGTCCATTGGGATGAACAAGGAATGCCAAGTTTTTTTTCATATTTTGATAGAGTATGAGTCGGAGATATGATTACATAGCTCATTTGGCCATTAAATACATCTTGAAGTCATCATAATGGCCTTGGAAGTCAAAATACAAAATTGCATATTATGACGTCATTATATTTTTTGAAAATTTAGTGTATTTCTCATAATATTGACTGATTTTCTTCCAAATTGCGGTATCTTGTAGCTTAGGAAATTGCCTACAAGATCAATACACACTGCTTTTTATTTTATTGACGTCATTATAGTACAAAATTCAATTAAAGGCCACATGTCAGAATTTTCTCAATTTGCGTGTTATGCCTAAGGAAGGTGAATTTCGTTCACATCATGAATCTTCATGACATTGATCTTTGAGCACTATCTAGCTTAATTAGGTGATACGTACGAAGTCTACGTATCACCTATTGATTTCGTCAAGATTTTTATTTATTATTTATTTATTATTTATTATTCTTCCTCGATTTTGTTCGCAGGATATCTCAAGATTGAATAAAGCCATTGTCATGAAATTTTCAATGATGATAGACCTTAGTCTAACTTAGAACTGCGTGACTTTTCAAAGACTCAAAATAATCGTGACGTCATCCAGGCGCCATTTTGTGAAAATCAACTTATGATCATATCTTCATAACGGAAAGTAATTTTTCATTCATATTTATCACGAATTAGATCGATATCCGTCCGGTCAATTTCAGGTCAAGAAATGCGCGCAAAAATGCGCGTACGCTTTTGTCCGCGCGTTTACGCGCGCGAATTTTTTTAAAATGCTCCAAATCATCCCAAATTTTTTTTACATACGTTTCAGGCCATATAGAGCATTTGATAAAAAAATTACGCACACGTGCATGCGCGCGCGTTTTCGCGCGTACTTGCATTTTGCAACATAGAATCGCCGATTTTTTTCTGTCATCATATTTGGTACATTTTTCCAAGCATTTTGATAACTTGTTCACCTTTTATTAACGCAATGAGCGTCCGTCAAAGTTGACAGCACGCGCGGATTTGCGTTATCTTTATCTACAATACATGGGCAAAAACATGCCTATATAAAATTCATTGTAACTCTTTAGAATAGATAGAAACTCCTAATATTTTTTTCATATTTGGATAGATTATGAGTTGGAGATATCATTTCATGTCTCATTTGATCCTCAATTAACTCATGACGTCATCATAATGGCCTCCAAACTCAAAATTTCAATTTGCATATTATGACGTCATCATATTTTTGGAAAATTGATTGTATCTCTGTAAATATCGATCAATTTTCTTTCAAATTTCGATATGATGTAGCTAAAATAATTCTCTACAAGCTCAATATTCACCAATTTTCATTTTGACAAAGGCCTTATGCCGTATTTTAGCGATTAAAGGAGGCATGTCAATTTTTCACATTTTGCGTGTATTCTCTATGGGACATGACTTTTTCTCAAAACTGGATTCTACATTCCTGTCTTTCGCGAGCAAAATCTCCGTTGTTTTATCTTTGTTTTCGCTGAGCTTCGGATATGTTGTAGCTGAGACCATGGGCTACCATAAGTGTGCCCTTTATTTTTCGATTAGATGCCGGGATCATGCTCATATTTCACTTGCAAAGTAGGATTTTAGAATTCCATTTCCCGTTTACGTGTAATCGCTATGGGAGATGTTTTGGTATATCGGTAACGCACTTGACTTCCAACCTCGAGATCCCTGGTTCGAGTCCGGGTGTCTCCAACAATTTTTTGCTTCACTTTTTTTTTTCCTTTTGACCTTCATTGTACCATCACCTTTGATTATTTAAACACGTAGAATCGCAAATAATGTCATAAATAACCCTTTTTACTTTATTATTACCCTATTTTCACTTAATCCATTACTTTTTGCGTGTAATCCCTATGGGAGATGACTTTTTCTCAAATCTGGAGTCTACATTCCTGTCTTTTGCGAGCAATATCGCCGTTATTTCTGCTTGGATTTTGTTGATTTTTGAGTATGTTGTAGCTGAGACTATATGCTATCTAAATCACCTCTCATCTTTTCAATAAGATGTCATGATCGCGCTCATGATCATGATCATGATCATCATGATCATCATTATCTAATGATGATAATCATTTATCAATTACATTTTCATTTCTTTGAATAAGATAAAATCGTCAAAAGGTGTTCTTCATGATGTAAATTAGAGTCAAATGTGTAACTGGTTACTGCATAGGGTCAAAGGTCATATATCGTTTCAATCTATCTTCCCTAGATCCATGATGATCAAGGAGACACAATTTAATCTTGACATATGAATAGATCATAATGAGAGAAGCATATAAATGGGAGAAGCATTTTACAAAATAATATATCGTGTAATGCATTATTCTTTATGTAAACCATTATCATACGTATCACCTAATTCGTCTAAGTGACGAATTAAAGTCTAGTTAGGTGATACGTAACGAAGTCAACGTATCACCTTTTGATTTCGTCAAGATTTTTCTTTATTATTATTATTATTATTTATTCTTCCTCGAATTTGTTCGCAGGATATCTCAAGACTGAATAAAGCCATAATCATGAATCTTTCAATGATGATAGATCTTAGTCTAACTTAGAACTGCGTGACTTTTCAAAGACTCAAAGTCATCGTGACGTCATCCAGACGCCATTTTGTGAAAATCAACTTATGATCATATCTTCATAACAGAAAGCCATTTCTCATTCATATTTGTCATGATCAAGGTCAATATTTGTTGGGTCAATTTCAGATCAATAAATGCGCGTAAAAATGCGCGTACGCGTAGGTGCGCGCGTTAATGCGCGCGTAAAATTTTAAATTGCTCAAAATCGTCTTAATTTTTTTTTGCATACGTTTTAGGCCATTATAAGCATTCATAAAAAATCTCGCAAAACGCGCATTTTTGCGCGTTTTCGTTCGTCACGGCCGAACGAAAAATAATTCCTCTGCAAAAACTTTTGACAGGATATTCCTCATAATTTTCCGAACAATTTGATACCAAGTTTATCTCTTTATCATTATTAATAACGGAATGAGCGTCCGTTCAAGATAACCGTCCGCACGCGCGATTTTTGTAATACATAGCATATACGGGCAAAAACATGCCCATAAAAATTCCATTGATATGAATAAGGACTGCCAATTTTTTTTCATATTTAGATAGAGTATGAGTCAAAGGTATGATTTCATATCTCATTTGGCCATTAAGTACATCTTGACGTCATCATAATGGCCTTGGAAGTCAAAAATACAAAAATGCATATTATGACGTCATTATGTTTATGGAAAATTTAGTGTATTTCTCTTAATATTCATCGATTCTCTTCTAGATTTTAATATGTTGTAGCCGAGGCAATCGTCTTCGAGATAAGTCCACACCAATTTTCATTTAAATGATGTCATCATAGTAAAAAATTCAATTAAAGGCCACATGTCAAAATTTTCGTCATTTGCGTGTTATGTCTATGGAGGGTGAATTTTGTCCACACTATGAATCTACATCACATCCATCTTTCAGCACTATCTCGCTCATTTGTGCTCTGTTTTCTCCCAAATTTGGGTATGTTATAGCTGAGACCATGGGCTATAAAAACGGTGTACTTTGTTTTTTAATCAGATGTTGGGATCATGTTAAAATTTTCGATCGAAAGTTGAAATTACAAATTTTGAAGGAATCATTAGGTGATACGTAACGAAGTCAACGTATCACCTTTTGATTTCGTCAAGATTTTTCTTTATTATTATTATTATTATTTATTCTTCCTCGAATTTGTTCGCAGGATATCTCAAGACTGAATAAAGCCATAATCATGAATCTTTCAATGATGATAGATCTTAGTCTAACTTAGAACTGCGTGACTTTTCAAAGACTCAAAGTCATCGTGACGTCATCCAGACGCCATTTTGTGAAAATCAACTTATGATCATATCTTCATAACAGAAAGCCATTTCTCATTCATATTTGTCATGATCAAGGTCAATATTTGTTGGGTCAATTTCAGATCAATAAATGCGCGTAAAAATGCGCGTACGCGTAGGTGCGCGCGTTAATGCGCGCGTAAAATTTTAAATTGCTCAAAATCGTCTTAATTTTTTTTTGCATACGTTTTAGGCCATTATAAGCATTCATAAAAAATCTCGCAAAACGCGCATTTTTGCGCGTTTTCGTTCGTCACGGCCGAACGAAAAATAATTCCTCTGCAAAAACTTTTGACAGGATATTCCTCATAATTTTCCGAACAATTTGATACCAAGTTTATCTCTTTATCATTATTAATAACGGAATGAGCGTCCGTTCAAGATAACCGTCCGCACGCGCGATTTTTGTAATACATAGCATATACGGGCAAAAACATGCCCATAAAAATTCCATTGATATGAATAAGGACTGCCAATTTTTTTTCATATTTAGATAGAGTATGAGTCAAAGGTATGATTTCATATCTCATTTGGCCATTAAGTACATCTTGACGTCATCATAATGGCCTTGGAAGTCAAAAATACAAAAATGCATATTATGACGTCATTATGTTTATGGAAAATTTAGTGTATTTCTCTTAATATTCATCGATTCTCTTCTAGATTTTAATATGTTGTAGCCGAGGCAATCGTCTTCGAGATAAGTCCACACCAATTTTCATTTAAATGATGTCATCATAGTAAAAAATTCAATTAAAGGCCACATGTCAAAATTTTCGTCATTTGCGTGTTATGTCTATGGAGGGTGAATTTTGTCCACACTATGAATCTACATCACATCCATCTTTCAGCACTATCTCGCTCATTTGTGCTCTGTTTTCTCCCAAATTTGGGTATGTTATAGCTGAGACCATGGGCTATAAAAACGGTGTACTTTGTTTTTTAATCAGATGTTGGGATCATGTTAAAATTTTCGATCGAAAGTTGAAATTACAAATTTTGAAGGAATCATTAGGTGATACGTAACGAAGTCAACGTATCACCTTTTGATTTCGTCAAGATTTTTCTTTATTATTATTATTATTATTTATTCTTCCTCGAATTTGTTCGCAGGATATCTCAAGACTGAATAAAGCCATAATCATGAATCTTTCAATGATGATAGATCTTAGTCTAACTTAGAACTGCGTGACTTTTCAAAGACTCAAAGTCATCGTGACGTCATCCAGACGCCATTTTGTGAAAATCAACTTATGATCATATCTTCATAACAGAAAGCCATTTCTCATTCATATTTGTCATGATCAAGGTCAATATTTGTTGGGTCAATTTCAGATCAATAAATGCGCGTAAAAATGCGCGTACGCGTAGGTGCGCGCGTTAATGCGCGCGTAAAATTTTAAATTGCTCAAAATCGTCTTAATTTTTTTTTGCATACGTTTTAGGCCATTATAAGCATTCATAAAAAATCTCGCAAAACGCGCATTTTTGCGCGTTTTCGTTCGTCACGGCCGAACGAAAAATAATTCCTCTGCAAAAACTTTTGACAGGATATTCCTCATAATTTTCCGAACAATTTGATACCAAGTTTATCTCTTTATCATTATTAATAACGGAATGAGCGTCCGTTCAAGATAACCGTCCGCACGCGCGATTTTTGTAATACATAGCATATACGGGCAAAAACATGCCCATAAAAATTCCATTGATATGAATAAGGACTGCCAATTTTTTTTCATATTTAGATAGAGTATGAGTCAAAGGTATGATTTCATATCTCATTTGGCCATTAAGTACATCTTGACGTCATCATAATGGCCTTGGAAGTCAAAAATACAAAAATGCATATTATGACGTCATTATGTTTATGGAAAATTTAGTGTATTTCTCTTAATATTCATCGATTCTCTTCTAGATTTTAATATGTTGTAGCCGAGGCAATCGTCTTCGAGATAAGTCCACACCAATTTTCATTTAAATGATGTCATCATAGTAAAAAATTCAATTAAAGGCCACATGTCAAAATTTTCGTCATTTGCGTGTTATGTCTATGGAGGGTGAATTTTGTCCACACTATGAATCTACATCACATCCATCTTTCAGCACTATCTCGCTCATTTGTGCTCTGTTTTCTCCCAAATTTGGGTATGTTATAGCTGAGACCATGGGCTATAAAAACGGTGTACTTTGTTTTTTAATCAGATGTTGGGATCATGTTAAAATTTTCGATCGAAAGTTGAAATTACAAATTTTGAAGGAATCATTAGGTGATACGTAACGAAGTCAACGTATCACCTTTTGATTTCGTCAAGATTTTTCTTTATTATTATTATTATTATTTATTCTTCCTCGAATTTGTTCGCAGGATATCTCAAGACTGAATAAAGCCATAATCATGAATCTTTCAATGATGATAGATCTTAGTCTAACTTAGAACTGCGTGACTTTTCAAAGACTCAAAGTCATCGTGACGTCATCCAGACGCCATTTTGTGAAAATCAACTTATGATCATATCTTCATAACAGAAAGCCATTTCTCATTCATATTTGTCATGATCAAGGTCAATATTTGTTGGGTCAATTTCAGATCAATAAATGCGCGTAAAAATGCGCGTACGCGTAGGTGCGCGCGTTAATGCGCGCGTAAAATTTTAAATTGCTCAAAATCGTCTTAATTTTTTTTTGCATACGTTTTAGGCCATTATAAGCATTCATAAAAAATCTCGCAAAACGCGCATTTTTGCGCGTTTTCGTTCGTCACGGCCGAACGAAAAATAATTCCTCTGCAAAAACTTTTGACAGGATATTCCTCATAATTTTCCGAACAATTTGATACCAAGTTTATCTCTTTATCATTATTAATAACGGAATGAGCGTCCGTTCAAGATAACCGTCCGCACGCGCGATTTTTGTAATACATAGCATATACGGGCAAAAACATGCCCATAAAAATTCCATTGATATGAATAAGGACTGCCAATTTTTTTTCATATTTAGATAGAGTATGAGTCAAAGGTATGATTTCATATCTCATTTGGCCATTAAGTACATCTTGACGTCATCATAATGGCCTTGGAAGTCAAAAATACAAAAATGCATATTATGACGTCATTATGTTTATGGAAAATTTAGTGTATTTCTCTTAATATTCATCGATTCTCTTCTAGATTTTAATATGTTGTAGCCGAGGCAATCGTCTTCGAGATAAGTCCACACCAATTTTCATTTAAATGATGTCATCATAGTAAAAAATTCAATTAAAGGCCACATGTCAAAATTTTCGTCATTTGCGTGTTATGTCTATGGAGGGTGAATTTTGTCCACACTATGAATCTACATCACATCCATCTTTCAGCACTATCTCGCTCATTTGTGCTCTGTTTTCTCCCAAATTTGGGTATGTTATAGCTGAGACCATGGGCTATAAAAACGGTGTACTTTGTTTTTTAATCAGATGTTGGGATCATGTTAAAATTTTCGATCGAAAGTTGAAATTACAAATTTTGAAGGAATCATTAGGTGATACGTAACGAAGTCAACGTATCACCTTTTGATTTCGTCAAGATTTTTCTTTATTATTATTATTATTATTTATTCTTCCTCGAATTTGTTCGCAGGATATCTCAAGACTGAATAAAGCCATAATCATGAATCTTTCAATGATGATAGATCTTAGTCTAACTTAGAACTGCGTGACTTTTCAAAGACTCAAAGTCATCGTGACGTCATCCAGACGCCATTTTGTGAAAATCAACTTATGATCATATCTTCATAACAGAAAGCCATTTCTCATTCATATTTGTCATGATCAAGGTCAATATTTGTTGGGTCAATTTCAGATCAATAAATGCGCGTAAAAATGCGCGTACGCGTAGGTGCGCGCGTTAATGCGCGCGTAAAATTTTAAATTGCTCAAAATCGTCTTAATTTTTTTTTGCATACGTTTTAGGCCATTATAAGCATTCATAAAAAATCTCGCAAAACGCGCATTTTTGCGCGTTTTCGTTCGTCACGGCCGAACGAAAAATAATTCCTCTGCAAAAACTTTTGACAGGATATTCCTCATAATTTTCCGAACAATTTGATACCAAGTTTATCTCTTTATCATTATTAATAACGGAATGAGCGTCCGTTCAAGATAACCGTCCGCACGCGCGATTTTTGTAATACATAGCATATACGGGCAAAAACATGCCCATAAAAATTCCATTGATATGAATAAGGACTGCCAATTTTTTTTCATATTTAGATAGAGTATGAGTCAAAGGTATGATTTCATATCTCATTTGGCCATTAAGTACATCTTGACGTCATCATAATGGCCTTGGAAGTCAAAAATACAAAAATGCATATTATGACGTCATTATGTTTATGGAAAATTTAGTGTATTTCTCTTAATATTCATCGATTCTCTTCTAGATTTTAATATGTTGTAGCCGAGGCAATCGTCTTCGAGATAAGTCCACACCAATTTTCATTTAAATGATGTCATCATAGTAAAAAATTCAATTAAAGGCCACATGTCAAAATTTTCGTCATTTGCGTGTTATGTCTATGGAGGGTGAATTTTGTCCACACTATGAATCTACATCACATCCATCTTTCAGCACTATCTCGCTCATTTGTGCTCTGTTTTCTCCCAAATTTGGGTATGTTATAGCTGAGACCATAGGCTATAAAAACGGTGCTTTTAGTTTTTCGATCAGATGATGGGATCATGTCACAATTTTCAATTGAATGTTGAAATGATGAATTATGTCACGTATGTCCTATTTGTGAAACTTAAACGTTAGTAGTGTCCTTGTATTCAAATTATGTAAGGAAACACTTCTACTTTCTAGACTTTACTGTCAGACACTAGTGAGTGACTGACTTCTTTTTTTCTCCGGTACTAAAATACATGAAATGAGCGTTATAGGGAACATAAGCATTTGTCTACATTAATAACCCACTCTGTACTCATTCTTCATTTCCTATTCAAGACTTGAATAATGACGAACTTCATTTAATATTTGGTAGTAATACTACAGATACTTACACAGATATCAATTATTTAAACTATTTATCCGAAAAAGAAGATGAGTTTCATTTCATTAGGTTTCTGAACTGTAAATATTATATTGATAAGGATTTTACGACTGAATTCAGTAACATTGACTATCATTTTAGTATTTTACATTTTAATTCCCGTATTTTAAACATACATTTTAATGCTTTATCCAATTTTATCTGTACTTTATTTATAGATTTCTTTGAAACTTTGATTAATGACAGTACGCCACTATTATTCAATGTGTTTGGTTATTCATTTATACATTCTAGTCGCCAAGAAGAAAAGGGTGGAGCTGTTGGTCTATTGGTCGCTGACAACTTTGAATATGAAATACGCAATGATATATTTATATTATACCCATCATACAATTATGAATCACTGTTTATTAAAAGCAACTTGCCGAGACATAAGAATATTATTGTAGGTGTCATATATAGGAAACCTCAATCAAATATCAATGATTTCATCCCTGTCTTTGAATTTTTTTTACAGAAAACTTATACTGAACATAAACAGGTTTATATAATGGGAGATTTTAACATTGATCTCGTGAAATTTATTGGCAATTTTGTAGATAATTTCTTGAGCGCAATACATTCAATTTTTTGTATTCCTTTAATTGATAAGCCTTCGAGAAAGACTAACAGATCAATATCCCTCTAATCTACATTCTTTATACAGTGACAATATATATCCATCCAATATTTAAAGATTTTATTTTCAAGCAACTAGCGAATCTCTTGTCGACAACTCAAAATGATCGCTAATGTATTCCCTTATTTATTTTGACTTTTCATTTACGCCGGGACACCGTGACGTCATACACTATTCACTTTTAATTATTCAGGCATGAGCTCTTATTTATCAATTACATTTTCATTTCTTTGAAGAAGATAAAATCGTCAAATTGCGTTCTTCATCATGTAAATTAGAGTCAAAGGTGTAACTGGTTACTGCACAGAGTCAATTGTCATATACTGTCTCAATCTATCTTCCCTAGATCCATAATGATCAAGGGATCGACACAATTAAAACTTGACATATGGATAGATCATAATGGGAGGAGCATTTTCTAAAATAATATGATATCGTGTAATGCATTCTACGTTATGTAAACCAATGTCATACGTATCACCTAATTCGTCTAAGTGACGAATTAAAGTCTAGTATTTATTTTGTGTCTGTATAGAAGAAATTATTATTATTCTTCCTCAATTTTGTTCGCAGGATATCTCAAGAATGACAAAAGCCGTTGTCATGAAACTTACAATGATGATAGATCTTAGTCTAACTTAGAACTGCATGACTTTTCAAAGACTCAAAATTATCGTGACGTCATCCAGGCGCCATTTTGTAAAAATCAACTTATGATCATATCTTCATAACGGAAAGTAATTTTTCATTCATATTTTTCATGAATAAGATCAATATCCTTCCGGTCAATTTCAGATCAAAAAACGTGCGCAAATCCGCGCGTACGCGTTCTTGCGCGCGTTTACGTGCGCGCAAAAATTTAAAATTCTCCAAATCACTCTTAATTTTTTTTGCATACGTTTCAAGCCATATGGAGCATTTGCGAAAAATCACTCAAACGCGCATGCGCGCGCGTTTTTTGCGCGTTCTGGCATTTTGCAACATATAATCGCCAAATTTTCTTTGTCATTATGTTTGGCACATTTTTCCAAGCATTTTGATACCATGTTCATCTCTTTATCATTATTAATAACGGAATGAGCGTCCGTTCAAGATAAATATACGTGTGCGTGCTCATGTATTACATAGTATATATGGGCAAAAACATGCCTATAAAAAGTCCATTGGGATGAATAAGGACTGCCAAGTTTTTTTTACATTTTGATAGAGTATGAGTCAGATATATGATTTCATAGCTCATTTGGCCTTTAAATACATCCTGACGTCATCATAATGGCCTTGGAAGTCAAAATACAAAATTGCATATTATGACGTCATTATATTTTTTGAAAATTTAGTGTATTTCTCAAAATATTGACTGATTTTCTTCCAAATTGCGGTATCTTGTAGCTTTCAAATTGCCTACAAGATCAATACACACTGCTTTTTATTTTATTGACGTCATTATAGTACAAAATTCAATTAAAGGCCACATGTCAGAATTTTCTCAATTTGCGTGTTATGTCTACGGAAGGTGAAATTCATTCTCTTCATGGATCTACATGACACTGATCTTTGAGCACTATCTAGCATATTTGTGCTTTATGTTCTCCAAAACTTTTATACGGCGTAGCTAAGCAAATTATCTATGAGAATGAAGTACATCATTTATCATTTTGATGACATCATCATAGTAAAAATTTCAATTAAATGTGACAAGTCAGAATTTTCTTAGTTTGCGTCTTAGGCGACTTTTTCTGAAATCCTGATTCTACAAATCTCTATCGAAAACCGGAAGGGGGCGCTATACCACTCTTAATCATGGTCTTTATCGTATGATCATTATCATTAGATCATCATCGGCACACTTTCATGATAACAAAATAGCACGTATCACCTAATTCGTCAAAGTGACGAATTAAAGTCTAGTTAGGTGATACGTACGAAGTCTACGTATCACCTATTGATTTCGTCAAGATTTTTATTTATTATTTATTTATTATTTATTATTCTTCCTCGATTTTGTTCGCAGGATATCTCAAGATTGAATAAAGCCATTGTCATGAAATTTTCAATGATGATAGACCTTAGTCTAACTTAGAACTGCGTGACTTTTCAAAGACTCAAAATAATCGTGACGTCATCCAGGCGCCATTTTGTGAAAATCAACTTATGATCATATCTTCATAACGGAAAGTAATTTTTCATTCATATTTATCACGAATTAGATCGATATCCGTCCGGTCAATTTCAGGTCAAGAAATGCGCGCAAAAATGCGCGTACGCTTTTGTCCGCGCGTTTACGCGCGCGAATTTTTTTAAAATGCTCCAAATCATCCCAAATTTTTTTTACATACGTTTCAGGCCATATAGAGCATTTGATAAAAAAATTACGCACACGTGCATGCGCGCGCGTTTTCGCGCGTACTTGCATTTTGCAACATAGAATCGCCGATTTTTTTCTGTCATCATATTTGGTACATTTTTCCAAGCATTTTGATAACTTGTTCACCTTTTATTAACGCAATGAGCGTCCGTCAAAGTTGACAGCACGCGCGGATTTGCGTTATCTTTATCTACAATACATGGGCAAAAACATGCCTATATAAAATTCATTGTAACTCTTTAGAATAGATAGAAACTCCTAATATTTTTTTCATATTTGGATAGATTATGAGTTGGAGATATCATTTCATGTCTCATTTGATCCTCAATTAACTCATGACGTCATCATAATGGCCTCCAAACTCAAAATTTCAATTTGCATATTATGACGTCATCATATTTTTGGAAAATTGATTGTATCTCTGTAAATATCGATCAATTTTCTTTCAAATTTCGATATGATGTAGCTAAAATAATTCTCTACAAGCTCAATATTCACCAATTTTCATTTTGACAAAGGCCTTATGCCGTATTTTAGCGATTAAAGGAGGCATGTCAATTTTTCACATTTTGCGTGTATTCTCTATGGGACATGACTTTTTCTCAAAACTGGATTCTACATTCCTGTCTTTCGCGAGCAAAATCTCCGTTGTTTTATCTTTGTTTTCGCTGAGCTTCGGATATGTTGTAGCTGAGACCATGGGCTACCATAAGTGTGCCCTTTATTTTTCGATTAGATGCCGGGATCATGCTCATATTTCACTTGCAAAGTAGGATTTTAGAATTCCATTTCCCGTTTACGTGTAATCGCTATGGGAGATGTTTTGGTATATCGGTAACGCACTTGACTTCCAACCTCGAGATCCCTGGTTCGAGTCCGGGTGTCTCCAACAATTTTTTGCTTCACTTTTTTTTTTCCTTTTGACCTTCATTGTACCATCACCTTTGATTATTTAAACACGTAGAATCGCAAATAATGTCATAAATAACCCTTTTTACTTTATTATTACCCTATTTTCACTTAATCCATTACTTTTTGCGTGTAATCCCTATGGGAGATGACTTTTTCTCAAATCTGGAGTCTACATTCCTGTCTTTTGCGAGCAATATCGCCGTTATTTCTGCTTGGATTTTGTTGATTTTTGAGTATGTTGTAGCTGAGACTATATGCTATCTAAATCACCTCTCATCTTTTCAATAAGATGTCATGATCGCGCTCATGATCATGATCATGATCATCATGATCATCATTATCTAATGATGATAATCATTTATCAATTACATTTTCATTTCTTTGAATAAGATAAAATCGTCAAAAGGTGTTCTTCATGATGTAAATTAGAGTCAAATGTGTAACTGGTTACTGCACAGGGTCAAAGGTCATATATCGTTTCAATCTATCTTCCCTAGATCCATGATGATCAAGGAGACACAATTTAATCTTGACATATGAATAGATCATAATGAGAGAAGCATATAAATGGGAGAAGCATTTTACAAAACAATATATCGTGTAATGCATTATTCTTTATGTAAACCATTATCATACGTATCACCTAATTCGTCTAAGTGACGAATTAAAGTCTAGTATTTATTTTGTGTCTGTATAGAAGAAATTTTTATTATTCTTCCTCAATTTTGTTCGCAGGATATCTCAAGAATCGCTAGAGCCATTATCATGAAACTTGCCATGATAATAGATCTTAGTCTAACTTAGAACTGCATGACTTTTCATAGACTCAAAGTCATCGTGACGTCATCCAGGCGCCATGTTGTGAAAATCAACTTATGATCATATCTTCATAACGGAAAGTTATTTCTGATTCATAATTATCATGATTAAGGTCAATATCCGTCCGGTCAATTTTGGGTCAATAAACGTGCGCAAATGCGCGCGTACGCGTTCGTCCGCGCGTTTACGTGCGCGCCAAAATTTAAAATGCTCCAAATCATCCCAAATATTTTTTGCATACTTTTCAGGCTATTTGGAGCATTTGACAAAAAATTATGCATACGCGCATGCGCGCGTGTTTTTTGCACGTACAAGCATTTTGCAACGTAGAATCGCCGAATTTTCTCTGTTTTCATATTTGGCACATTTTTCAAGCATTTTGATAACTTGTTCACCTTTTAATAACGCAATGAGCGTCCGTCAAAGTTGACAGCGCGCGCGGGCCTGCGTTATCTTTACCCACAATACATGGGCAAAAACATGCCTAAACAAAATTCATTGTAACTCTTCAGAATAGATAGAAACTCCCTATATTCTTTCATATTTGGATCGATTATGAGTTGGAGATATGATTTCATGTCTCATTTGACCCTTAATTAACTCATGACGTCATCATAATGGCCTCCAAACTCAAAATTTTAAATTGCATATTATGACGTCAGCATATTTTTGGAAAATTGATTGTATCTCTGTAGATATTAATCGTTTTTCTTCCACATTTTAATATGTTCTAGCTGAGACAATTTTCTACAAATGCAGTTTTCACAATTGTTCATTTTGACAAAAGCATCATGGCGTATTTTTTCGACTAAAGGAGGCATGTAAATTTTTCACATTTTGCGTGTATTCTCTATTGGACATGACTTTTTCTCAAAACTGGATTCTACATTCCTATCTTTCGTGACCAATATCACCGTTGTTTAACGGGTATGTTGTAGCTGAGACAATCAGCTATCACTAATGTGTCTTTTATTTTTCAATCAGATGCCGGGATCATGCTCATATTTCACTTGCAAAGTAGGATTTGAGAATTCCATTTCCCGTTTACGTGTAATCGCCATGGGAAATGTTTTGGTATATCGGTAACGAACTTGACTTCCAAGCTCGAGATCCCTGGTTCGAGTCCGGGTGTCTCCAACAATTTTTTTCTTCATTTTTTTCTTTTTGACCTTTCACTGTACCATCTCCTTTGATTATTAAAACACGTAGATTCGCAAATAATGTAATAAACAACCGTATTTACCTTATTATTACCCTTTTTTCACTTAATCCATTACTTTTTGCGTGTAATCCCTATGGGTAATGACTTTTTTTTCAAATCTGGATTCTACATTCCTGTCTTTTGCGTTATTTCTGCTTGGATTTAGTTGATTTTTGAGTATGTTGTAGCTGAGACCATATGCTATCTAAATCATTCCTCATTTTTTCAATTAGATATCAGGATCACGCTCATGTTCATGATCATTATCATCAATATCATCATTATCATAATGATGATATTTATTTATCAATTACATTTTCATTTCTTTGAATAAGATAAAATCGTAAAAATGTGTTCTTCATGATGTAAATTAGAGTCAAAGGTGTAACTGGTTACTGTACAGGGTCAACGGTCATATATTGTTTCAATTTATCTTCCCGAGATCCATGATGATCAAGGGACACAATTTAAACTTGACATATAGATAGATCATAATGGGAGAAGCATTTTATAAAATAATATATCGTGTAATACATTATTCGTTATTTAAACCATTATCATACGTATCACCTAATTCGTCTAAGTGACGAATTAAAGTCTAGTATTTATTTTGTGTCTGTATAGAAGAAATTATTATTATTCTTCCTCAATTTTGTTCGCAGGATATCTCAAGAATGGCTAAAGCCATTATCATGAAACTTGCCATGATGATAGATCTTAGCCTAACTTAGAACTGCGTGACTTTTCAAAAACTCAAAATCATCGTGACGTCATCCAGGCGCCATTTTGTGAAAATCAACTTATGATCATATCTTCATAACGGAAAAGTATTTCTCATTCATAATTATCACGATTAAGATCAATATCCGTCCGGTCAATTTCAGGTCAATAAACGTGCGCAAATGCGCGCGTGCGCGTTCGTCCGCGCGTTTACGCGCGCGCAAAAATTAAAAATGCTCTAAATCATCCCAAATTTTTTTTGCATACGTTTTAGGCCATATGGAGCATTTGACACAAAATTATGCTCACGCGCATGCGCGCGCGTTTTTTGCGCGTACTAGCGTTTTGCAACATAGAATCGCCGACATTTCTCTATCATAATATTTGGTACATTTTTCCAAGCATTTTGATAACTTTTTCACCTTTTAATAACGCAATGAGCGTCCGTCAAAGTTGACAGCACGCGGGGATCTGCGTTATCTTTATCCACAATACATGGGCAAAAACATGCCTATACAAAATTCATTGTAACTCTTCAGAATAGATAGGAACTCCCAATATTTTTTCATATGTGGATAGATTTTGAAATGGAGATATGATTTCATGTCTCATTTGACCCTCAATTAACTCATGATGTCATCATAATGGCCTCCGAACTCAAAATTTAAATTTGCATATTATGACGTTTGCATATTTTTGGAAAATTGATTGCATCTCTGTAAATATTGATCGATTTTCTTCCAAATTTTGATATGTTCTAGCTGAGATAATGTTGTACTAATGTAATGACCGAAATTATCCAGTTTGACAAAGGTATCATGGCGTATTTTTGCGATTAAAGGAGGCATGTCAATTTTTTCCATTTTGCGTGTATTGTCTACGGGACATGACTATTTCTCAAAACTGGATTCTACATTTCCGTCTTTCGCGAGCAAAATCTCCGTTGTCTTAGCTTTGTTTTTGCTGAGCTTCGGCTATGTTGTAGCTGAAACAATAAGCTATCTCCAATATACACTTTATTTTTCAATCATATGCCGGGATCATGCTCATATTTCACTTGCAAAGTGGGATTTGAGAATTCCATTTTCCGTTTACCAAAAAATCATTATCATCAATATCGTCATTATCGTATTTATGAATATTATCATTAGATCATCATCGGCACACTTTAGCTTACGTATCACCTAATTCGTCAAAGTGACGAATTAAAGTCTAGTTAGGTGATACGTAACGAAGTCTACGTATCACCTATTGATTTCGTCAAGATTTTTATTCCTATTATTCCTATTATTCTTATTATTCTTCCTCGATTTTGTTCGCAGGATATCTCAAGACTGAATCAAGCTATTGTCATGAAACTTTTAATGATGATAGATCTTAGTCTAACTTAGAACTGCGTGACTTTTCAAAGACTCAAAGTCATCGTGACGTCATCCAGGCGCCATTTTGTGAAAATCAACTTATGATCATATCTTCATAACGGAAAGTAATTTTTCATTCATATTTATCATGAATAAGATCAATATCCGTCTGGTCAATTTCAGGTCAAAAAATGCGCGCAAAAATGCGCGTACGCTTTTGTCCGCGCGTTTACGCGCGCGAAATTTTTTAAAATGCTCCAAATCATCCCAAATTTTTTTTACATACGTTTCAGGCCATATGGAGCATTTGATAAAAAAATTACGCACACGCGCATGCGCGCGCATTTTCGCGCGTACTGGCATTTTGCAACATAGAATCGCCGATTTTTTTCTGTCATCATATTTGGTACATTTTTCCAAGCATTTTGATAACTTGTTCACCTTTTAATAACGCAATGAGCGTCCGTCAAAGTTGACAGCACGCGCGGATTTGCGTTATCTTTATCCACAATACATGGGCAAAAACATGCCTATATAAAATTCTTTGTAACTCTTCAGAATAGATAGAAACTCCTAATATCTTTTCATATTTGGATAGATTATGAGTCGGAGATATGATTTCATGTCTCATTTGATCCTCAATTAACTCATAAAAGCATCATAATGGCCTCCAAACTCAAAATTTTAATTTGCATATTATGACGTCAGCATATTTTTGGAAAATTGATTGTATCTCTGTATATATCGATCAATTTTCTTTCAAATTTTGATATGTTTTAGTTGAGACAATTTTCTACAAATGCAGTAGTCACAATTTTTATTTTTGACAAAATTATCATGGTGTATTTTTGCGATTAAAGGAGGCATGTCAATTTTTCACATTTTGCGTGTATTCTCTATGGGACATGACTTTTTCTCAAAACTTGATTCTACACTCCTGTCTTTCGCGAGCAAAATCTCCGTTGTTTTAGCTTTTTTTTTGCTGAGCTTCGGATATGTTGTAGCTGAGACAATGAGCTATCACAAGTGTGCCCTTTATTTTTCGATTAGATGCCGGGATCATGCTATTATTTCACTTGCAATGTAGGATTTCAGAATTCCATTTCCCGTTTACGTGTAATCGCTATGGGAGATGTTTTGGTATATCGGTAACGCACTTGACTTCTAACCTCGAGATCCCTGGTTCGAGTCCGGGTGTCTCCAACATTTTTTTTCTTCACTTTTTTTTCCTTTTGACCTTCACTGTACCATCTCCTTTGATTATTTAAACACGTAGAATCGCAAATAATGTCATAAACAACCCTTTTTACTTTATTATTACCCTATTTTCACTTAGGCGCCTTGGATTAATTCGAGTGGCAGTAAACACGCGGCTTTATGCAACGCGGCCTAGTTTGCGTGAAAGCTACAATCGTCCGCACCCCTCTATTGAAAAGGCGCCATGCGAAAATCCCGCATTAAAGAACGTACGGTCCAACGATTCCACAACGGAGCGTGACCTACTCATAATGCTTTCACGTGATACCAGTTGACCGCCCTCTATAGGCCATGTAACTCTCAAACTATGCAGGGGCCGCGGAAGCGGGTGGCTGGGGCTTTTTTTTTTAGTAGACACGTTTCATAAAAGCTCCGAAAAAGGGGTTTATAGATTGTTCGCATGCTCAGACCCCCCCCCCCCCGACTCTCAAAAACGCTCCGCGGTCCCTGCTATTTAGGGTCAGAATTCAGATTCCCTTCCTCAAAGGGATAACTTATTAAGAAAAATTATTTATCACACATTTATAAACTCTTTGGCAATACGCTTGACTAATCATGAAAAGATTGTTTAATAGTTATAAATGAATGGCGCAAAATATGAGATTTTTGAATGAAAGCGCCGTAAAAAAAAGTAACAACAACAACAGCAGCAGCCTTAATTGTTCATGTTTTGAATTTCTCATTTTTTTCTTTATTTTCCGAAAGAGCATCAAAAATAATGTCCCAATATTGATTACGATTGAATATGTGAAGTATTGGCTGAGATATGACCATCTGAATAAATATATTTCCTATAGGAACTCAGTGTTATTTGCTCTGGCTTCTAATGATTTTATCTTGGACATTCAACGTTGTCTTTGCCCAACTCCGCGCATTAAACAGTAGTTTTTGTTCCAAGACCCCCCCCCCCCCCCTTTCCCCCCTCTCTCCCATCTCTATCATACTCACCGTGAAAGCAGAGACAACATAGCATAATAATAAATAAATACACTACAGACTATATATATATATATACCGATGCGCCCATCTTTCCCTCTCTCTCTCTCTCTTTCTCTCTGTCTGTCTGTCTGTCTTTCTCTCTCTGTCTGTCTGTCTGTCTTTCTCTCCAGTCTGTCTCTCTTGTTTTGTTCTTCTTCTTTCTCCTCCGCATCTTTTCTTTCTTCTTCTCACTCTTATTCCCCCTTCTTGTTCTTCTTCTTCTTGTTCTTCTTGTTCTTCTTGTTGTTCTTCTTCGTCTTCTCCCTCTTCTTCTTCTTCATCTCTTTTTATTTAGATACTCAATTTTATGAGAAAAATACACAATATATTAATAGTAAAAGATTTGTATTTAAATCTCTGTTGCATCAAGTTAATATGAAATAGTTTATCAGCCTAAATTGACGGTTATAATTATATGTCGGACATTATACTTTTATCGAAAAGATATAAACATGATAAAATGAAACTAAAGAAGAATCCAGAACGGGGGGGGGGGGTGAAAGGAGAGACAAAATAGCATAATACAGTACAGACTATACGATGCACCCAACTTTCTCTCTCTCTCTCTCTCTCTCTCTCTCTCTCTCTCTATATATATATATATATATATATATCTGTCTATCTGTCTGTCTTTCTCTCTCTTTCTCTCTCTTTCGCTCTCTTAAAAGATGATATAGGGAAAACGAAATAGTTTGTTAGTATTGCTTGGAGAGCAAAATAATGAGTTTGTTTTTATTAACTAATGTAAAAAGCGTTCTGAGCATGTTTATGTAAAGGTGCTATATGAATATATTGCCAAGTTTTGACAATTATAGTTTATATAAGTACATACAAATAATACCGACACAGAAATGTCTGCAAGTATTTGGGACCTAGATAGAATATGCGAAAAGAGCTATGTCTTTGTCTTTGGCCCATGATCCCACAGCTTAGTTACGTAAGAGGACAATTAAAGTTGTGGAGGGTACGGGTCCTTGTCATGGTCGTTATCAACTCTAACAATAGAAGAGCGGATATAAGGTAAGGCTATAATTGAATGACAATGAACTGATCCTTGTACGTACTACATGTATGACCCTGTTTTTTTTTTAGGGGGGGGGGGGGGGTAGGGGGTCTTGTTGTTTTTGCAGTTGTCGTTGCTGTTTTTTAAATTTGTTAATGGGATCACGTTCCGGCATACTCATAAATATCTGAAACAATCATTCAAAGACAACAATCATGCACGATAAAGGAATGGACAAGAATATGTTATAAGATAAAATTTCACAGACAAATAGATGATTATAAGAAATGATTGTTTCTCTCTCTTTTTCTCTCTATTTGTGTGTGTGTGTGTGTGTGTGTGTGTGTGTGTGTGTGTCTCTCTATCTCTCCCTCTACCTCTCGCTCGGTCGCTTTCTCTGTATGTCTGTCTCTCTGTCTATCTGCCAATGTTGTTCCGCCATTTGCTTGTTTGACGGCACCATTCCTTCTTTGAGATAAATTATCATGATGTACACAATTTATTATACCTTATATTTATTATAGTGAGCGAAATAGAAAACGAGCAAGTGATAATGTCGAAATGCGAAGAATATTACGGTACAATCATTATATTTACAAAGTAAAACTTTTGAATTAAATCTCTGCTGCATCAAATTGATATAAAAAATGTTTATTATGCTATATTGACAATACTGTCGGACATTATAATTCAGCGAAAAGATATCTATTTAAAAGAAAGGACGGACTAAAGGGGGGGGGGGTGATCGGAAAAACAAATATATAAATAATAATAGTACGGACTACGTCCAACTTTCTATCTCTCCCGACCCCCCCCTCTCTCTCTCTCTCTCTCTCTCTCTCCCTCTTTCTCTCTCTCTCCTCCCCCCTCTCTATCTCTCTGTCACTTTCTACCAAGCGCGTAGCCAGGATTTCATTCGTTGTACCTTTCCCGACCCTTAATCCTTATCTGTATTCAGTCCCCCTCTTTCGAAGCGCGGAAGCTTTGACGTTTCATTAAATTATTAGAGAAAGAAGACGATTCGTTGTTACGTTCTCGACTCTTAATCCTTAATTTGAACTCGATTTCCCCCCTTTCCGCGCGAAGCGCGGAAGCTTTGACGTTTCATTAATTTATAAGAGAAAGAAGACGATTCGATGTACCGTTCTCGACTCTTAATCCTTATCTGAATTCAGTTTCCTCCTCCCCCTGGCTACGCGCCTGTTTTCTATTCCGCCATTTGCTTGTACGCCGGCAGCATCTCTTCCTTGAGATTAATTATTATAGGATTTTCCGGCGAAATTCGCTAGTTTGTCATTTGAATTCATATACTCTGCATTTAAGTTAGCGCAGATCGGCTTTGCCATGGCAATTATCATTCAATTTGCCATTAGGGTCTTTTCTGTTAGGCCAAATAAAAAAAAACATGTTTAGCGTCCTGTTTTTTCGAAAAATAGGAAGGAGGAGGCCCTTTTTTCTTTTTCTTTCAAAATGGCCGCTCGGTACGTTTTCCCTGACAGTCGGGCTATTTTTCAAGATGGCCTACGACATTTTTTATTTTATTTTTTTAAAATCAGATATAGATCCATTTTAGCAGTGTTTTTCATGTTTTTTTTTCTTGAAAAAAAAAAATTCAAGAAAAAAATAGGAGGCGGCCCCCAAAAAGGAAGCGGGCGGGGACGCTAAACATGTATATTTTTTGTAATGGCCTTATTCCATTTAATAATTTTGAGGACAATGCATATGGGTGTAGTGAGACATTATGTAAAGAAGGGGCGAAATCAAATGATATAGTGGCTTTTCTGCACGGATATGTTCATATACCCCGGAAAAGTACAAAAATACCCCGGGGATACAAAAATACCTACCCCAGTCACAATATTGTACCCTTCCTCCATAATGAAATTGTGATAAATTGATGATGAAACACAAAACAAACAACTTCCTTACATGAAAATTTACACAAATATTGAGACCATCAAGTCCATGATGCCACTCGATGTAAGTCGTTTTTTTTTTCATTCTTAACAATCAAACTTAAAGGATGATGAATATCAGATAAATCTAAAAGTATATAAAGTGTATAAAAGCAAGAAAAAAAAATATGATGAAATACACATGGACAGAAACAATCTTGAAAGAGAAGAATGAGCTATAAAAAGTGTGTAATAAACGAGATATGTATATTGACCATCAATTTGAGTGCACAAAGTGCTAATTTGAATGCTACAAATGAATTCGAATGCTAAAAGTACACCTTCACGATGTCAGAAATCGTTGCCCCAAATTGAATGACCAAATAGCGAAAGAAGCACACTATTCATTAAGTTGAATGAAGCATACATAGATTCCAACGAAAACTTCATAGATTTGAAAACTAGAAAAAGGAATATAAACCCAAGATATATCAAACAGCACTAAAACCGTCGAATTTGAACGCAAGACAAATTAATTTAAATGACAAACTCGCGAATTTCAAGTTGGCCGGAAAATCCTATATAACAGTTATCCCTAATGATGTACACATTCTACCTTATATTTATTATAGGAAACGAAATAGAGAACGAGCGGCTGATAATGTCGAAATGAGAAAAACATTACTGTCTGTACAATAATTATACAAAGTAAAACTATGAATGTAAATCCCTGTTGCATCAAACTGATATAAAATATGTTTATTATGCTATATAAACGGTACTATTATACGTCGGATATTATACTTTAGCCCAAAGATATAAACAAAACAAAACAACAAAATGGAAAGAAAAAAATTGAGCTGGGGGGGGGGGGGGCAGGAAGTCAGACAGAAAAATATGATAATAATAAGAACAGTACAGACTACGTCCAACTTTCTATCTCCCCCCCCCCTCTCTCTCTCTCCCTCTCTCTGTCTATGTCGTTTTCCATCTTCATCTTTCTATTCCGCCATTTGCTTGTATGCCGGTATCATCCCTTCCTTGAGATTAATTATTAAAACATATCCCTGATGTTATCGGACATTATACCTTAACGAAAAGATATAATCAAACAAAACAGAGACAAATTAAAGAAAAAAAATCGAGCTGGGGGGGGGGGGGGGGTGATCGGAGAGACAAATATCTTTTTTTTTTAAATACAGTATACAGGTTACGTCCAATTTTCTATCTCTCTTCCCCCCTCTCTCACCTATGGCCCCCCGCCCTCCCCTCTCGCATATACCCCCCTCTCACATATACCTTATATTTAGTATAGGGAACGAAATAGAGAACGAGCGGCTGATAATGTCGAAATAAGAAGAATATTACTGTACAATAATTATACAAAGTAAATCTTTTGAATGTAAATCTCTGTTGCATCAAACTGATATATAATTATTAAAACAAAAACACTATTATGCTATATTGACGGTACTATTATACGTCGGAAATTATACTTTAGCCCAAAAATATAAACAAAACAAAACAGACAAAAAAGAAGCAAATCTGAGCTGGGGGGGGGGGGGGGGGGGGGGAGTCGGTGAGAAAAATATCATAATAATAAATACACTGAGTACAGACAACGTCCAACTTTATATCTCTCCCGCCCCCCCCCCCCTCTCTCTCTCTCTCTCTCTCTCCCTCCCCCTGTCTGTCTGTCTCTCTGTCTATGTCGTTTTCCATCTTCATCTTTCATAATGTTGTCTATTCCGCCATGTGTTTGTATGCCGACACAATCCCTTCCTTGAGATTAATTATTATAACATTAACTTGACGTTATTCGTCGGACATTATACTTTAGCAAAAATATATAATCAAACAAAAAAGAGACAAACTAAAGAAAACAAATCAGAGCTGGGGGGGGGGGGATACTATCTAACATAGATAAAGAGCAGTTATAAGCAAAGAATTGAGAACTAATTTGTGCAACCAATTATCATGAAAATCAAAAAGCTGTACTGAATAGTAAAACTCCGACACTTTATAGCACGATAAGTAAATAAAGCCGACAATCTTGAATTGAAACAATGGGATGGACTTTATCGAGACTAGCTAATCTCCTCAATAATAGGCCGGCCTGGTACCCTCTATACGTACGCATGAGTGACCTGAGCTGAGATCGCTAGGTCGAGCGAGACTGTACTATATACTATATCATAAGCTTTTCAAAAATAGGCCAGTTACTATGAATAGGCGTCAATGACCATATAAGGCCAAGGCTCATGCATCGAACGGTGTACCCGCGCGTGCCGTGTACAAAGGTTTTAAATGAGATCACGATTCGACGTACTCCTAAATAAAAATAAAAATCTCTGTTGCATCAAAATAAAATTATACGTTCATTGTATGTTACTGACAGAAGTAATATACATCGGACATTATACTAAAGCACAAAAGGGTTATCTATAGAAGAAGGTGGACAACATTATAAGAGAAAGAATAACGATTTCTCTTTTATTTATACAAAAATTAACAGCTTAAATACCCTTACAAAAACAGAAGAAATCTTGAAGAGAGAGAGAGACAAGAAAAATGTGAAAAGGACCCAACAAATACAAAATAAATAAATGATAGGATTCTAGAGCGGAAGATGATAGGGGAAACGTAATAGTTTATTAGTATTGGCAAATTTTGACAATAATAGTTTGTAAGTAAATTGACAAAGTATATACAAACAAAAACGACACAAAATATTTGAAAGCATTTTAGAACTACCGGTATATAGAATGAATATACGAAAAGAGTTATGTCTGAGGCCTATCTAGATCTATGTTACGTAAGAGGAACAATGAACTTGGCCAAAGGTAGAGTTCGTTGTCATGGTTATAAACTCGAACAATAGAAGGGCGGATTATGAGGTACTAGGGTGCCTGCCGTCATGAGATTTATTCAAGGCGAGCGCGGATTACGCTGCTCCCAATGAAGTACCAGCAGTATCAGAATTTCATGTGAAAGAAAAATGGACATATGCTTATGAAAAAAAAGAAGATTATAATGAATAATATGAAAGTACAACAAACAGGAGCAATTGATAATGTTAGTTTATATTTTGCACGATTGGAGAAATAAAGTATCATAAATCGTAATCTTGAATCTTGTGCAAGAGTATTGATTTATCTTGATTTTTTTTGTGATGTGAGCAAAATAAACGCAAATTTCTAAACGAATGTCAATCAATGATTTGTTACCTTCCTTCCATTACCCCCACCTAACAAACAAACAAAAAGCAGGAGACACATTAGTATACTTGGGGGAGGGAGGAAGACAAAAAATGTATAATGAGTGCAGTTTTCACATTTTAATGAGATTTATTGAATGGAAGAGTAAAATCAACCCAAATTTTTAAACGATTATAAACGAATTTTTATTAATTGCTTTCCTTTCATTATTCATCACCCTCCCCATCTAAATAATGATAATAATAATATGATGATGATGATTATAATGATAATAATAAGCCGGAGAAACACTATCGTACGGGGGGAGGGGGGGGGGGCACGGGGCAGAATGCGGATAGGGAGGCAGACTGCACCCATAATGGGTGGCCAGTGAAGAAACAAAAGAGAGAGTGGGGAGAAAAGAGAGAGAAAGAGGAGAGAGGGAGGAAAAGAGATGAACAGGAGCAAGAGAAAATATTTTCTTTGGAGAGGGCTTTATACCAAGTTCAAAGAAAAATATTATATTTAAAACCTTCCGTAAAATGTGTTTTTGGCCTCTATGAGTTAAATGACAATGGAATAGCATAGTCTCCAAACAAGAATTGATGAATCAACACATTGGCGTTACGGCTAGCACGCAATTGTTTATACCGGCGAGAGAGAAAAAAAAAACACTAGTCTTTATTTCCATTAATTGCTGGAGAACTACATTTGAATGGGGCTCCCATAATGTGTCTAGATTGACAGCTCCAAGTTACCACCCCGAAAAAAATCTACTTTTTAAAAATTCATTCGGTTATATATACACAGATAAAACGTAATTGTTTAAAATGCTAACAGTTCAGTACAATACAACAGCTTGTTGAATTTTTAAACAGGTCTTATTACTTGTAAACAACCCTTTTAAACGGTGTTTACCGTGTTTTTATTGTGCATAATGATCCATTCCAAACATCTTGGCCCGAATTCACAAAGCAAGGTTTGAGCTCAGACCAAGGTTTGAGCTCAAACCTCGGTTTGTCGACAAACCTCCTTTGTGAATTCGGGCCACAGAGTACAGTGCTAATTAGACACGAACTCAAGCTAAGCTAAATAACTTAGTTTAGCCGCAGAGGGAGCTAAACAAGTATGACGAATCTTTCAATGGGTTGAAAATTAATCGTGGTTTTTCTGGCTTGAAAAAGACGTCACGGTCTTCGCACACACACAATGCGGCTTTTCGTGGGCAAATCGTGCATCCGGGATTAACTCCGACAGCTTTGATGCATGCGCTCTCAGGTTAATAAGCCGCGTGTTTACTGCCACTCGAATTAATCCAAGGCGCCTTAATCCATTACTTTTTGCGTGTAATCCCTATGGGAGATGACTTTTTCTCAAATCTGGAGTCTACATTCCTGTCTTTTGCGAGCAATATCGCCGTTATTTCTGCTTGGATTTTGTTGATTTTTGAGTATGTTGTAGCTGAGACTATATGCTATCTAAATCACTCCTCATTTTTTCAATAAATTGTCATGATTGCGCTCATGATCATGATCATTATCATCATGATCATCATTATCGTAATGATGATAATCATTTATCAATTACATTTTCATTTCTTTGAATAAGATAAAATCGTCAAAAGGTGTTCTTCATGATGTAAAAAAGAGTCAAATGTGTAACTGGTTACTGCACAGGGTCAAAGGTCATATATTGTTTCAATCTATCTTCCCTAGATTCATGATGATCAAGGAGACACAATTTAATCTTGACATATGAATAGATCATAATGGGAGAAGCATATAAATGGGAGAAGCATTTTACAAAATAATATATTGTGTAATGCATTATTCGTTATGTAAACCATTATCATACGTATCACCTAATTCGTCTAAGTGACGAATTAAAGTCTAGTATTTATTTTGTGTCTGTATAGAAGAAATTATTATTATTCTTCCTCAATTTTGTTCGCAGGATATCTCAAGAATGGCAAAAGCCATTGTCGTGAAACTTTCAATGATGATAGATCTTAGTCTAACTTAGAACTGCATGACTTTTCAAAGACTCAAAATTATCGTGACGTCATCCAGGCGCCATTTTGTAAAAATCAACTTATGATCATATCTTCATAACGGAAAGTAATTTTTCATTCATTTTTATCATGAATAAGATCAATATCCTTCCGGTCAATTTGAGATTAAAAAACGTGCGCAAATCCGCGCGTACGCGTTCGTGCGCGCGTTTACGTGCGCGCAAAAATTTAAAATGCTCCAAATCATTCCCAATTTTTTTTGCACACGTATCAAGCCATATGGAGCATTTGACAAAAAATCACTCAAACGCGCATGCGCTTGTTTTTTGCGCGTTCTGGCATTTTGCAACATATAATCGCCAAATGTTCTATGTCATCATGTTTGGCACATTTTTCCAAGCATTTTGATACCATGTTAATCTCTTTATCACTATTAATAACGGAATGAGCGTTCGTTCAAGATAAATATCCTTGTGCGCGAGTTCATGTATTACATAGTATATATGGGAAAAAGCATGCCTATAAAAAGTCCATTGGGATGAATAAGGACTGCCAAGTTTTTTTCATATTTTGATAGAGTGAGAGTCGGAGATATGATTTCATAGCTCATTTGGCCATTAAATACATCTTGACGTCATCATAATGGCCTTGGAAGTCAAAATACAAAATTGCATATTATAACGTCATTATATTTTTTGAAAATTTAGTGTATTTCTCATAATATTGACTGATTTTCTTCCAGATTGCGGTATCTTGTAGCTTAGGGAATTGCCTACAAGATCAATACACACTGCTTTTTATTTTATTGACATCATTATAGTACAAAATTCAATTAAAGGCCACATGTCAGAAGTTTCTCAATTTGCATGTTATGCCTAAGGAAGGTGAATTTCGTTCACATCATGAATCTTCATGACATTGATCTTTGAGCACTATCTAGCTTATTTGTAGTTATGTTCTCCCAAATTTTGATACGGTTTAGCTAATAAATTATCTACAATAAAGACGTACATTATTTATCATTTCGATGACATCATCATAGTGAAAATTTCAATTAAAGGTGACATGTCAGAATTTTCTTAGTTTGCGTGTTAGGCGACTTTTTCTCAAATCCTGATTCTACAAATCTCTATCGAATACCTGAATTGGGCGCTATACCGCTCTTAATCATGGTCTTTATCGTATTGATGATCATTGTCATTAGATCATCATCGGCACACTTTCATGATAACAAAATAGCACGTATCACCTAATTCGTCAAAGTGACGAATTAAAGTCTAGTTAGGTGATACGTAACGAAGTCAACGTATCACCTTTTGATTTCGTCAAGATTTTTCTTTATTATTATTCTTCTTCTTCCTATTATTCTTCCTCGATTTTGTTCGCAGGATATCTCAAGACTGAATAAAGCCATTGTCATGAAACTTTCAATGATGATAGATCTTAATCTAACTTAGAACTGCGTGACTTTTCAAAGACTCAAAGTCATCGTGACGTCATCCAGACGCCATTTTGTGAAAATCAACTTATGATCATATCTTCATAACAGAAAGCCATTTCTCATTCATATTTGTCATGATCAAGGTCAATATTTATCGGGTCAATTTCAGATCAATAAATGCGCGCAAAAATGCGCGTACGCGTAGGTGCGCGCGTTAATGCGCGCGTAAAATTTAAAATTGCTCAAAATCGTCTTAAATTTTTTTTGCATACGTTTCAGGCCATTATAAGCATTTCATAAAAAATCGCGCAAAACACGCATTTTTGGACGTTTTCGTTCGTCACGGCCGAACGAAAAATAATTTCTCCGCAAAAGCTTTTGACCGAATATTCCTCATAATTTTCCGAACAATTTGATACCAAGTTTATCTCTTTATCACTATCAATAACGGAATGAGCGTCCGTTCAAGATAACCGTCCGCACGCGCGATTTTTGTATTACATAGCGTATATGGGCAAAAACATGCCCATAAAAAGTCCATTGATATGAATAAGGACTGCCAATTTTTTTTCCATATTTAGATAGAGTATGAGTCGAAGGTATGATTTCATATCTCATTTGGCCATTAAGTACATCTTGACGTCATCATAATGGCCTTGGAAGTCAAAAATACAAAAATGCATATTATGACGTCATTATGTTTATGGAAAATTTAGTGTATTTCTCTTAATATTCATCGATTCTCTTCTAGGTTTTAATATGTTGTAGCCGAGGCAATCGTCTTCGAGATCAGTTTACACCAATTTTCATTTAAATGATGTCATCATAGTAAAAAATTCAATTAAAGGCCACATGTCAAAATTTTCGTCATTTGCGTGTTATGTCTAAGGAGGGTGAATTTTGTCCACACTATGAATCTACATCGCATCCATCTTTCAGCACTATCTCGCTCATTTGTGCTTTGTTTTCTCCCAAATTTGGATATGTTATAGCTGAGACCATGGGCTATAAAAAAGGGTGACTTTGTTTTTTAATCAGATGTTGGGATCATGTTAAAATTTTCGATCGAAAGTTGAAATTGCAAATTTTGAAGGAATCATTAGGTGATACGTAACGAAGTCAACGTATCATTAGGTGATACGTAACGAAGTCAACGTATCACCTTTTGATTTCGTCAAGATTTTTCTTTATTATTATTAGGTGATACGTAACGAAGTCTACGTATCACCTTTTGATTTCGTCAAGATTTTTATTTATTTATTATTATTATTATTTATTCTTCCTCGAATTTGTTCGCAGGATATCTCAAGACTGAATAAAGCCATTGTCATGAATCTTTCAATGATGATAGATGTTTGTCTAACTTAGAACTGCGTGACTTTTCAGAGACTTAAAATTATCGTGACGTCATCCAGGCGCCATTTTGTGAAAATCAACTTATGATCATATCTTCATAACGGAAAGAAATTTTTCATTTATATTTACCATGATTAAGATCAATATCCGTCCGGTCAATTTCAAGTCAATAAACGTGTGCAAATTTGCGCGTGCGCGTTCGTCCGTGCGTTTACGCGCGCGCAAAAATTTAAAATGCTCTAAATCATCCCAAATTTTTTTTGCATACGTTTCAGGCCATATGGAAAATTTGACAAAAAATCATGCACACGCACATGCGCGCGCGTCTTTCGCGCGTACTAGCATTTTGCAACATAGAATCGCCGAATTTTCTCTGTCATCGTATTTGGCACATTTTTCCAAGCATTTTGATGATTTGTTCACCTTTTAATAACGCAATGAGCGTCCGTCAAAGTTGACAGCACGCGCGGATTTGCGTTATCTTTATCCACAATACATGGGCAAAAACATGCCTATACAAAATTCATTGTAACTCTTCAGAATAGATAGGAACTTCCAATATTTTTTGTTTTGTGGATAGATTATGAAATGGAAATATGATTTCATGTCTCATTTGAACCTCAATTAACTCATGATGTCATCATAATGGCCTCCGAACTCAAAATTTAAATTTGCATATTATGACGTTTGCATATTTTTGGAAAATTGATTGTATCTCTTTGAATATTGATTTTTTTTCTTCTAAATTTTGATATGTTCTAGCTGAGATAATTTTCTACAAATGCAGTGACCACAATTTTCCAGTTTGACAAAGGAATCATGGCGTATTTTTGCGATTAAAGGAGGCATGTCAATTTTTCACATTTTGCGTGTATTCTCTATGGGACATGACTTTTTCTCAAAACTGGATTCTACATTCCTGTGTTTTGAGCAATATCGCCGATGTTTCTGCTTGGATTTTGTTGATTTTTGAGTATGTTGTAGCTGAGACAAGTTTCCACAAGATTTATGTAGACTATCTAACATTATCATGACGTTATCATAGTCCAAATTTCAATCATAGGTGACATGTCAATTATCATATATAACAATCCTCAATCGGATACCTGAAGGGGGCGCTATACCACTTTCAATCATGGTCATCTGGAAGGCATTGTTCTCAATTGCATCTCTCTCTCTCTCTCCTCTCTCTTGCTCTTTTACTTCTCCTCTCATGTTCTGCCCCTCTCCTTTTTTGGTCTGTCTCTGCATCTATCTATCTCTCTTCTCTTTCACCCTCTCCCTCCCTCTCTCTCTCTCTCTTGCCTTGCCTCCCTCTTATTTTCTTGGTCTGTCTCCCTCTGCCCTACAGTTGAAACTTGACTCATGGATAGACCATAAATTGGAGAAGTATTTTATAACGAAAGATGAAATCGTGAAAATGCGTTCTTCATTATGTTATACATGAGCATAATCACGTATCACCTAATTCGTCAAAGTGACGAATTAAAGTCTAGTTATTATTATTAGGTGATACGTAACGAAGTCTACGTATCACCTATTGATTTCGTCAAGATTTTTATTATTATTCCTATTCCTATTATTCTTCCTCGATTTTGTTCGCAGGATATCTCAAGACTGAATAAAGCCATTGTCATAAAACTTTCAATGATGATAGATCTTAGTCCAACTTAGAACTGCGTGACTTTTCAAAGACTCAAAATTATCGTGACGTCATCCAGGCGCCATTTTGTGAAAATCAACTAATGATCATATCTTCATAACGGATAGTAATTTTTAATTCATATTTATCATGAATATGATCAATATCCGTCTGGTCAATTTCAGGTCAAAAAATACGCGCAAAAATGCGCGTACGCTTTTGTCCGCGCGTTTACGCGCGCGAAATTTTTTAAAATGCTCCAAATCATCCCAAATTTTTTTTACATACGTTTCAGGCCATATGGAGCATTTGATAAAAAAATTACGCACACGCCCATGCGCGCGCGTTTTCGCGCGTACTGGCATTTTGCAACATAGAATCGCCGATTTTTTTCTGTCATCATATTTGGTACATTTTTCCAAGCATTTTGATAATTTGTTCACCTTTTATTAACGCAATGAGCGTCCGTCAAAGTTGACAGCACGCGCGGATTTGCGTTATCTTTATCCACAATACATTGGCAAAAACATGCCTATATAAAATTAATTGTAACTCTTTATAATAGATAAAAACTCCTAATATTTTTTCATATTTGGATAGATTATGAGTCGGAGATATGATTTCATGTCTCATTTGATCCTCAATTAACTTATGACGTCATCATAATGGCCTCCAAACTCAAAATTTCAATTTGCATATTATGACGTCAGCATATTTTTGGAAAATTGATTGTATCTCTGTAAATATCGATCAATTTTCTTTCAAATTTTAATATGTTCTAGCTGAGACAATTTTCTACAAATGCAGTATTCACAATTTTTATTTTTGACAAAAGTATCATGGTGTATTTTTGCGATTAAAGGAGGCATGTCAATTTTTCACATTTTGCGTGTATTCTCTATGGGACATGACTTTTTCTCAAAACTGGATTCTACACTCCTGTCTTTCGCGAGCAAAATCTCCGTTGTTTTAGCTTTATTTTCGCTGAGCTTCGAATATGTTGTAGCTGAGACAATGAGCTATCACAAGTGTGCCCTTTATTTTTCGATTAGATGCCGGGATCATGCTCATATTTCACTTGCAAAGTAGGATTTCAGAATTCCATTTCCCGTTTACGTGTAATCGCTATGGGAGATGTTTTGGTATATCGGTAACGCACTTGACTTCCAACCTCGAGATCCCTGGTTCGAGTCCGGGTGTCTCCAACAATTTTTTGCTTCACTTTTTTTTCCTTTTGACCTTCACTGTACCATCTCCTTTGATTATTTAAACACGTAGAATCGCAAATAATGTCATAAATAACCCTTTTTACTTTATTATTACCCTATTTTCACTTAATCCATTACTTTTTGCGTGTAAACCCTATGGGAGATGACTTTTTCTCAAATCTGGAGTCTACATTCCTGTCTTTTGCGAGCAATATCGCCGTTATTTCTGCTTGGATTTTGTTGATTTTTGAGTATGTTGTAGCTGAGACTATATGCTATCTAAATCAACCCTCATTTTTTCAATAAGATGTCATGATCGCGCTCATGATCATGATCATGATCATCATGATCATCATTATCATAATGATGATAATCATTTATCAATTACATTTTCATTTCTTTGAATACGATAAAATCGTCAAAAGGTGTTCTTCATGATGTAAATTAGAGTCAAATGTGTAACTGGTTACTGCACAGGGTCAAAGGTCATATATTGTTTCAATCTATCTTCCCTAGATCCATGATGATCAAGGAAACACAATTTAATCTTGACATATGAATAGATCATAATGGGAGAAGCATATAAATGGGAGAAGCATTTTACAAAACAATATATCGTGTAATGCATTATTCGTTATGTAAACCATTATCATACGTATCACCTAATTCGTCTAAGTGACGAATTAAAGTCTAGTATTTATTTTGTGTCTGTATAGAAGAAATTATTATTATTCTTCCTCAATTTTGTTCGCAGGATATCTCAAGAATGGCAAAAGCCATTGTCATGAAACTTTCAATGATGATAGATCTTAGTCTAACTTAGAACTGCATGACTTTTCAAAGACTCAAAATTATCGTGACGTCATGCAGGCGCCATTTTGTAAAAATCAACTTATGATCATATCTTCATAACGGAAAGTAATTTCTCATTCATATTTATCATGAATAAGATCAATATCCTTCCGGTCAATTTCAGATAAAAAAACGTGCGCAAATCCGCGCGTACGCGTTTGTGCGCGCGTTTACGTGCGCGCAAAAATTTAAAATGCTCCAAATCATTTCCAATTTTTTTTGCACACGTTTCAAGCCATATGGAGCATTTGACAAAAAATCACTCAAACGCGCATGCGCGCGCGTTTTTTGCGCGTTCTGGCATTTTGCAACATATAATCGCCAAATTTCCTCTGTCATCATGTTTGGCACATTTTTCCAAGCATTTTGATACCATGTTCATCCCTTTATCACTATTAATAACGGAATGAGCGTCCGTTCAAGATAAATATCCTTGTGTGCGAGCTCATGTATTACATAGTGGGCAAAAACATGCCTATAAAAAGCACATCGGGATGAATAAGGACTGCCATTTTTGTTTCATATTTAGATACAGTATGAGTCGGAGATATGATTTAATATCTTATTGGGCCATTAAATACATCTGGACGTCATCATAATGGCCTTGAAAGTCAAAATACAAAATTGCATATTATGACGTCATTATATTTATGGAAAATTTAGTGTATTTCTTATAATATCTACTGATTTTCTCCCAAATGTCGGTATCTTGTAGTTGAGGCAATTGCCTTCAAGATAGATACACACTACTTTTTATTTCATTGACGTCATCATAGTACAAAATTCAATTAAAGGCCACATTTCACAATTTTCTTAATTTGCGTGTTATGCCTAAGGAAGGTGAATTTCGTTCACATCATGAATCTTCATGACATTGATCTTTGAGCACTATCTAGCTTATGAGTACTCTATGTTCTCCCAAATTTTGATACGGTGTAGCTAATAAATTATCTACAATATTGACGTACATCATTTATCATTTTGATGACATCATCTTAGTGAAAATTTCAATCAAAGGCGACATGTCAGAATTTTCTTAGTTAGCGTGTTAGGCGACTTTTTCTGAAATCCTGATTCTACAAATCTCTATCGAATACCTGAAGTGGGCGCTATACCACTCTTAATCATGGTCTTTATCGTATTTATGATCATTATCATTAGATCATCATCGGCACACTTTCATGATAACAAAATAGCACGTATCACCTAATTCGTCAAAGTGACGAATTAAAGTCTAGTATTTATTTTGTGTCTGTATAGAAGAAATTATTATTATTCTTCCTCGAATTTGTTCGCAGGATATATCAAGAATGGCTCAAGCAATTCTCATGAAACTTTTTCTGAAGATAGATCTAAGTCCAACTTAGAACTGCGTGAATTTTCAGTGACGCCAGGGCATCGTGACGTCATCATGACGTCATTATGTAAAATGTCATTAATGGTCGTATCTCAGCCATGCAATATCGATTTCAATTCAAATTCGGTATCAATCATGCTTATGTCATGGGTCAGAAATTTAGCCCACGCAAATTTGTCTACACCCTCTAACGTGCGCGTACACGTGCGTCAAAAAGAAATTAAAAAAAAAAATGCTCAAAACTCCAAACCAAGTAATTTTGCATACGTTTCAGCCAATTTTGAGCGTTTCAAAAGTTTCCGCGCGTGCCGGTCAGCGCGCGCGTATTTGCGTTTGTATCGCACGCAGATCGAATTTCTTAGTTTTTTTGCTCGTTTTGGATTAACGATAATTTCATTAACAATCCCTGTAAATTTCAGTCATTTTTTACTCAAATTGATGTAATATGCACGCGTCAAAGATAACAACACGCGCGTGCGCACATTTCCCAGAAATTAAAAAAACATGCCTATGTTTAATTGGGCATAATTTCTCAAAATGATCAGATACCCCAATTGTTTTATTATATGTGGAAAGAGTATGAGTTGTAGATATTATTTCCTACATCTTTTTGGCTAATCGGATTTCCCGAAATCATCATAAATTATTGCTCGTTAAAGTTAAAATATTTAATTTCAATCGATTTTAATTGATTTTGTAATCAACGACAATGCACTTTTAACCATAATTATATCATTTATCTTTATTCGAATCTCTCCCACATTCTAATATGTAGTAGCTGTGTTTATGAGCTAAGTTCCAAATGCAACTTATTTTCTTTCTTGATGACCGGATCATGAAGGAATTTGTAGTAAAAAACAAGGGGTCAAATTCAAACTTCCCTTTTTTTTTCTTTCTTTTTTTACCATCGTGGCCTTAATGATTGCTAAGCTCACTTCCCTTCCGAATAATATCTTCAGCTATCTACAGTTCCAAACATTACTTGAAAAGAAAATCAACACTCCCTGCCTCTCATTCTTTCTCTTTCCTACATTATTTCCTGTTAATTGAACTCTTGTCTAATCCACATTCCTTATACAGTGACAGTATATATCCATCCGATATTCAAAGATGTTATTATCAAGCAACTAGCGAATCTCACGTCGACAACTAAAATTATCGCTAATTAGATCCCACATTTATTTTGACTTTTCATTTACGCCGGGACATCGTAACGTCATACACTTTTCACTTTTTATTATTCAGGCATAAGCTCTTATTTATCAATAACATTTTGAATTCCTTTGAATAAGATAAAATCGTCAAAATGCGTTCTTCGTGATGTAAATTAGAGTCAAAGGTGTAACTGGTTACTACACAGGGTCAATGGAAAAATATCGTTCCAAGTCTATCTTCCCTAGATCCATGAAGGGGACACAATTTAATCTTGACATATGGATAGATCATTATGGCAGGAGCATAATGGCAGAAGCAATATATACAATAATATATCGTGTAATGCATTATTCGTTTTGTAAACCATTATCATACGTATCACCTAATTCGTCTAAGTGACGAATTAAAGTCTAGTTATTATTTATTATTATTCTTCCTCGAATTTGTTCGCAGGATATCTCAAGACTGAATAAAGCCATAATCATGAATCTTTCAATGATGATAGATCTTAGTCTAACTTAGAACTGCGTGACTTTTCAAAGACTCAAAGTCATCGTGACGTCATCCAGACGCCATTTTGTGAAAATCAACTTATGATCATATCTTCATAACAGAAAGCCATTTCTCATTCATATTTGTCATGATCAAGGTCAATATTTATCGGGTCAATTTCAGATCAATAAATGCGCGCAAAAATGCGCGTACGCGTAGGTGCGCGCGTTAATGCGCGCGTAAAATTTAAAATTGCTCAAAATCGTCTTAAAATTTTTTTGCATACGTTTCAGGCCATTATAAGCATTTCATAAAAAATCGCGCAAAACACGCATTTTTGGACGTTTTCGTTCGTCACGGCCGAACGAAAAATAATTTCTCCGCAAAAGCTTTTGACCGAATATTCCTCATAATTTTCCGAACAATTTGATACCAAGTTTATCTCTTTATCACTATTAATAACGGAATGAGCGTCCGTTCAAGATAACCGTCCGCACGCGCGATTTTTGTATTACATAGCGTATATGGGCAAAAACATGCCCATAAAAAGTCCATTGATATGAATAAGGACTGCCAATTTTTTTTCCATATTTAGATAGAGTATGAGTCGAAGGTATGATTTCATATCTCATTTGGCCATTAAGTACATCTTGACGTCATCATAATGGCCTTGGAAGTCAAAAATACAAAAATGCATATTATGACGTCATTATGTTTATGGAAAATGTAGTGTATTTCTCTTAATATTCATCGATTCTCTTCTAGATTTTAATATGTTGTAGCCGAGGCAATCGTCTTCGAGATCAGTCTCCACCAATTTTCATTTAAATGATGTCATCATAGTAAAAAATTCAATTAAAGGCCACATGTCAAAATTTTCGTCATTTGCGTGTTATGTCTATGGAGGGTGAATTTCGTTCACATTATGAATCTACATCACATCCATCTTTCAGCACTATCTCGCTCATTTGTGCTTTCTTCTCTCCCAAATTTGGGTATGTTATAGCTGAGACCATGGGCTATAAAAAAGGGTGACTTTGTTTTTTAATCAGATGTTGGGATCATGTTAAAATTTTCGATCGAAAGTTGAAATTGCAAATTTTGAAGGAATAGTTAGGTGATACGTAACGAAGTCAACGTATCACCTTTTGTTTTCGTCAAGATTTTTCTTTATTAGGTGATACGTACGAAGTCTACGTATCACCTATTGATTTCGTCAAGATTTTTATTTATTATTTATTTATTATTTATTATTCTTCCTCGATTTTGTTCGCAGGATATCTCAAGATTGAATAAAGCCATTGTCATGAAATTTTCAATGATGATAGACCTTAGTCTAACTTAGAACTGCGTGACTTTTCAAAGACTCAAAATTATCGTGACGTCATCCAGGCGCCATTTTGTGAAAATCAACTTATGATCATATCTTCATAACGGAAAGTAATTTTTCATTCATATTTATCACGAATTAGATCGATATCCGTCCGGTCAATTTCAGGTCAAGAAATGCGCGCAAAAATGCGCGTACGCTTTTGTCCGCGCGTTTACGCGCGCGAAATTTTTTAAAATGCTCCAAATCATCCCAAATTTTTTTTACATACGTTTCAGGCCAAATAGAGCATTTGATAAAAAAATTACGCACACGTGCATGCGCGCGCGTTTTCGCGCGTACTTGCATTTTGCAACATAGAATCGCCGATTTTTTTCTGTCATCAGATTTGGTACATTTTTCCAAGCATTTTGATAACTTGTTCACCTTTTATTAACGCAATGAGCGTCCGTCAAAGTTGACAGCACGCGCGGATTTGCATTATCTTTATCTACAATACATGGGCAAAAACATGCCTATATAAAATTCATTGTAACTCTTTAGAATAGATAGAAACTCCTAATATTTTTTCATATTTAGATAGATTATGAGTTGGAGATATCATTTCATGTCTCATTTGATCCTCAATTAACTCATGACGTCATCATAATGGCCTCCAAACTCAAAATTTCAATTTGCATATTATGACGTCATCATTTTTTTGGAAAATTGATTGTATCTCTGTAAATATCAATCAATTTTCTTTCAAATTTTGATATGTTCTAGCTGAGACAATTTTCTACAAATTCAGTGTTCACAATTTTAATTTCTGACAAAAGTATCATGGTGTATTTTTGCAATTAAAGGAGGCATGTCAATTTTTCACATTTTGCGTGTATTCTCTATGGGACATGACTTTTTCTCAAAACTGGATTCTACACTCATGTCTTTCGCGAGCAAAATCTCCGTTGTTTTATCTTTGTTTTCGCTGAGCTTCGGATATGTTGTAGCTGAGACAATGGGCTACCATAAGTGTGCCCTTTATTTTTCGATTAGATGCCGGGATCATGCTCATATTTCACTTGCAAAGTAGGATTTTAGAATTCCATTTCCCGTTTACGTGTAATCGCTATGGGAGATGTTTTGGTATATCGCTAACGCACTTGACTTCCAACCTCGAGATCCCTGGTTCGAGTCCGGGTGTCTCCAACAATTTTTTGCTTCACTTTTTTTTTCCTTTTGACCTTCATTGTACCATCTCCTTTGATTATTTAAACACGTAGAATCGCAAATAATGTCATAAATAACCCTTTTTACTTTATTATTACCCTATTTTCACTTAATCCATTACTTTTTGCGTGTAATCCCTATGGGAGATGACTTTTTCTCAAATCTGGAGTCTACATTCCTGTCTTTTGCGAGCAATATCGCCGTTATTTCTGCTTGGATTTTGTTGATTTTTGAGTATGTTGTAGCTGAGACTATATGCTATCTAAATCACCTCTCATCTTATCAATAAGATGTCATGATCGCGCTCATGATCATGATCATGATCATCATGATCATCATTATCATAATGATGATAATCATTTATCAATTACATTTTCATTTCTTTGAATAAGATAAAATCGTCAAAAGGTGTTCTTCATGATGTAAATTAGAGTCAAATGTGTAACTGGTTACTGCACAGGGTCAAAGGTCATATATCGTTTCAATCTATCTTCCCTAGATCCATGATGATCAAGGAGACACAATTTAATCTTGACATATGAATAGATCATAATGAGAGAAGCATATAAATGGGAGAAGCATTTTACAAAATAATATATCGTGTAATGCATTATTCTTTATGTAAACCATTATCATACGTATCACCTAATTCGTCTAAGTGACGAATTAAAGTCTAGTATTTATTTTGTGTCTGTATAGAAGAAATTATTATTATTCTTCCTCAATTTTGTTCGCAGGATATCTCAAGAATGGCAAAAGCCATTGTCATGAAACTTTCAATGATGATAGATCTTAGTCTAACTTAGAACTGCCTGACTTTTCAAAGACTCAAAATTATCGTGACGTCATCCAGGCGCCATTTTGTGAAAATCAACTTATGATCATATCTTCATAACGGAAAGTAATTTTTCATTCATATTTATCATGAATAGGATCAATATCCTTCCGGTCAATTTAAGATAAAAAAACGTACACAAATCCGCGCGTACGCGTTCGTGCGCGCAAAAATTAAAAATGCTCCAAATCATCGCCATTTTTTTTGCATACGTTTCAAGCCATATGGAGCATTTGACAACAAATCACTCAAACGCGTATGCGCGCGCGTTTTTTGCGCGTTCTGGCAATTTTCTCTGTCATCATGTTTGGCACATTTTTCCAAGCAGTTTAATACCATGTTCATCTCTTTATCACTATTAATAACGGAATGAGCGTCCGTTCAAGATAAATATCCGTGCGCGCGAGCTCATGTATTACATAGTATATATGGGCAAAAACATGCCTATAAAAAGTACATCGGGATGAATAAGGACTGCCAATTTTTGTCTTCATATTTAAATTGAGTATGAGTCGGAGATATGATTTCATGTCTCATTTGGCCATTATGTATATTTTTACATAATCATATTGATCTTGGAACTCAAAATACGAATTTGCATATTATGACGTCAACATATTTACGGAAAATGATTGTATCTCTGCAAATATTGATCAATTTTCTTTTAAATTTTGATATGTTGTAGCTGACACAATTCTGCACAAGATTATTACCAATATTTATTCATTTTCATGACGTCATTATATTGTTGCTTATTATGGGTCTCATGCCTTTGGGAGGTGATTGATACTACATTCCAGTCTAGACTTATTCATTATGTTGCGTATGTAGTGCGTCGAAATATCAGTTCAATAATTGGTAGGCTCTGCAATCAGGGCGAAAATTTGAGCTAGTTTAGTAAATAAATAGTTTAATCATATAACAATTCTCTATCGAATACCTAAAGGGGGCGCTATACCACGTTTAATCATGGTCATCGTCATTTAAAACCAAAAAATCATCATCATCAATATCGTCATCGTATTCATGAATATTATCATTAGATCATCATCGGCACACTTTCATGATACAAAAATCGCACGTATCACCTAATTCGTCAAAGTGACGAATTAAAGTCTAGTTATTATTATTATTATTTATTATTATTCTTCCTCGAATTTGTTCGCAGGATATCTCAAGACTGAATAAAGCCATAATCATGAATCTTTCAATGATGATAGATCTTAGTCTAACTTAGAACTGCGTGACTTTTCAAAGACTCAAAGTCATCGTGACGTCATCCAGACGCCATTTTGTGAAAATCAACTTATGATCATATCTTCATAACAGAAAGCCATTTCTCATTCATATTTGTCATGATCAAGGTCAATATTTATCGGGTCAATTTCAGATCAATAAATGCGCGCAAAAATGCGCGTACGCGTAGGTGCGCGCGTTAATGCGCGCGTAAAATTTAAAATTGCTCAAAATCGTCTTAAAATTTTTTTGCATACGTTTCAGGCCATTATAAGCATTTCATAAAAAATCGCGCAAAACACGCATTTTTGGACGTTTTCGTTCGTCACGGCCGAACGAAAAATAATTTCTCCGCAAAAGCTTTTGACCGAATATTCCTCATAATTTTCCGAACAATTTGATACCAAGTTTATCTCTTTATCACTATTAATAACGGAATGAGCGTCCGTTCAAGATAACCGTCCGCACGCGCGATTTTTGTATTACATAGCGTATATGGGCAAAAACATGCCCATAAAAAGTCCATTGATATGAATAAGGACTGCCAATTTTTTTTCCATATTTAGATAGAGTATGAGTCGAAGGTATGATTTCATATCTCATTTGGCCATTAAGTACATCTTGACGTCATCATAATGGCCTTGGAAGTCAAAAATACAAAAATGCATATTATGACGTCATTATGTTTATGGAAAATGTAGTGTATTTCTCTTAATATTCATCGATTCTCTTCTAGATTTTAATATGTTGTAGCCGAGGCAATCGTCTTCGAGATCAGTCTCCACCAATTTTCATTTAAATGATGTCATCATAGTAAAAAATTCAATTAAAGGCCACATGTCAAAATTTTCGTCATTTGCGTGTTATGTCTATGGAGGGTGAATTTCGTTCACATTATGAATCTACATCACATCCATCTTTCAGCACTATCTCGCTCATTTGTGCTTTCTTCTCTCCCAAATTTGGGTATGTTATAGCTGAGACCATGGGCTATAAAAAAGGGTGACTTTGTTTTTTAATCAGATGTTGGGATCATGTTAAAATTTTCGATCGAAAGTTGAAATTGCAAATTTTGAAGGAATAGTTAGGTGATACGTAACGAAGTCAACGTATCACCTTTTGTTTTCGTCAAGATTTTTCTTTATTATTATTATTATTATTTATTATTATTCTTCCTCGAATTTGTTCGCAGGATATCTCAAGACTGAATAAAGCCATAATCATGAATCTTTCAATGATGATAGATCTTAGTCTAACTTAGAACTGCGTGACTTTTCAAAGACTCAAAGTCATCGTGACGTCATCCAGACGCCATTTTGTGAAAATCAACTTATGATCATATCTTCATAACAGAAAGCCATTTCTCATTCATATTTGTCATGATCAAGGTCAATATTTATCGGGTCAATTTCAGATCAATAAATGCGCGCAAAAATGCGCGTACGCGTAGGTGCGCGCGTTAATGCGCGCGTAAAATTTAAAATTGCTCAAAATCGTCTTAAAATTTTTTTGCATACGTTTCAGGCCATTATAAGCATTTCATAAAAAATCGCGCAAAACACGCATTTTTGGACGTTTTCGTTCGTCACGGCCGAACGAAAAATAATTTCTCCGCAAAAGCTTTTGACCGAATATTCCTCATAATTTTCCGAACAATTTGATACCAAGTTTATCTCTTTATCACTATTAATAACGGAATGAGCGTCCGTTCAAGATAACCGTCCGCACGCGCGATTTTTGTATTACATAGCGTATATGGGCAAAAACATGCCCATAAAAAGTCCATTGATATGAATAAGGACTGCCAATTTTTTTTCCATATTTAGATAGAGTATGAGTCGAAGGTATGATTTCATATCTCATTTGGCCATTAAGTACATCTTGACGTCATCATAATGGCCTTGGAAGTCAAAAATACAAAAATGCATATTATGACGTCATTATGTTTATGGAAAATGTAGTGTATTTCTCTTAATATTCATCGATTCTCTTCTAGATTTTAATATGTTGTAGCCGAGGCAATCGTCTTCGAGATCAGTCTCCACCAATTTTCATTTAAATGATGTCATCATAGTAAAAAATTCAATTAAAGGCCACATGTCAAAATTTTCGTCATTTGCGTGTTATGTCTATGGAGGGTGAATTTCGTTCACATTATGAATCTACATCACATCCATCTTTCAGCACTATCTCGCTCATTTGTGCTTTCTTCTCTCCCAAATTTGGGTATGTTATAGCTGAGACCATGGGCTATAAAAAAGGGTGACTTTGTTTTTTAATCAGATGTTGGGATCATGTTAAAATTTTCGATCGAAAGTTGAAATTGCAAATTTTGAAGGAATAGTTAGGTGATACGTAACGAAGTCAACGTATCACCTTTTGTTTTCGTCAAGATTTTTCTTTATTAGGTGATACGTACGAAGTCTACGTATCACCTATTGATTTCGTCAAGATTTTTATTTATTATTTATTTATTATTTATTATTCTTCCTCGATTTTGTTCGCAGGATATCTCAAGATTGAATAAAGCCATTGTCATGAAATTTTCAATGATGATAGACCTTAGTCTAACTTAGAACTGCGTGACTTTTCAAAGACTCAAAATTATCGTGACGTCATCCAGGCGCCATTTTGTGAAAATCAACTTATGATCATATCTTCATAACGGAAAGTAATTTTTCATTCATATTTATCACGAATTAGATCGATATCCGTCCGGTCAATTTCAGGTCAAGAAATGCGCGCAAAAATGCGCGTACGCTTTTGTCCGCGCGTTTACGCGCGCGAAATTTTTTAAAATGCTCCAAATCATCCCAAATTTTTTTTACATACGTTTCAGGCCAAATAGAGCATTTGATAAAAAAATTACGCACACGTGCATGCGCGCGCGTTTTCGCGCGTACTTGCATTTTGCAACATAGAATCGCCGATTTTTTTCTGTCATCAGATTTGGTACATTTTTCCAAGCATTTTGATAACTTGTTCACCTTTTATTAACGCAATGAGCGTCCGTCAAAGTTGACAGCACGCGCGGATTTGCATTATCTTTATCTACAATACATGGGCAAAAACATGCCTATATAAAATTCATTGTAACTCTTTAGAATAGATAGAAACTCCTAATATTTTTTCATATTTAGATAGATTATGAGTTGGAGATATCATTTCATGTCTCATTTGATCCTCAATTAACTCATGACGTCATCATAATGGCCTCCAAACTCAAAATTTCAATTTGCATATTATGACGTCATCATTTTTTTGGAAAATTGATTGTATCTCTGTAAATATCAATCAATTTTCTTTCAAATTTTGATATGTTCTAGCTGAGACAATTTTCTACAAATTCAGTGTTCACAATTTTAATTTCTGACAAAAGTATCATGGTGTATTTTTGCAATTAAAGGAGGCATGTCAATTTTTCACATTTTGCGTGTATTCTCTATGGGACATGACTTTTTCTCAAAACTGGATTCTACACTCATGTCTTTCGCGAGCAAAATCTCCGTTGTTTTATCTTTGTTTTCGCTGAGCTTCGGATATGTTGTAGCTGAGACAATGGGCTACCATAAGTGTGCCCTTTATTTTTCGATTAGATGCCGGGATCATGCTCATATTTCACTTGCAAAGTAGGATTTTAGAATTCCATTTCCCGTTTACGTGTAATCGCTATGGGAGATGTTTTGGTATATCGCTAACGCACTTGACTTCCAACCTCGAGATCCCTGGTTCGAGTCCGGGTGTCTCCAACAATTTTTTGCTTCACTTTTTTTTTCCTTTTGACCTTCATTGTACCATCTCCTTTGATTATTTAAACACGTAGAATCGCAAATAATGTCATAAATAACCCTTTTTACTTTATTATTACCCTATTTTCACTTAATCCATTACTTTTTGCGTGTAATCCCTATGGGAGATGACTTTTTCTCAAATCTGGAGTCTACATTCCTGTCTTTTGCGAGCAATATCGCCGTTATTTCTGCTTGGATTTTGTTGATTTTTGAGTATGTTGTAGCTGAGACTATATGCTATCTAAATCACCTCTCATCTTATCAATAAGATGTCATGATCGCGCTCATGATCATGATCATGATCATCATGATCATCATTATCATAATGATGATAATCATTTATCAATTACATTTTCATTTCTTTGAATAAGATAAAATCGTCAAAAGGTGTTCTTCATGATGTAAATTAGAGTCAAATGTGTAACTGGTTACTGCACAGGGTCAAAGGTCATATATCGTTTCAATCTATCTTCCCTAGATCCATGATGATCAAGGAGACACAATTTAATCTTGACATATGAATAGATCATAATGAGAGAAGCATATAAATGGGAGAAGCATTTTACAAAATAATATATCGTGTAATGCATTATTCTTTATGTAAACCATTATCATACGTATCACCTAATTCGTCTAAGTGACGAATTAAAGTCTAGTATTTATTTTGTGTCTGTATAGAAGAAATTATTATTATTCTTCCTCAATTTTGTTCGCAGGATATCTCAAGAATGGCAAAAGCCATTGTCATGAAACTTTCAATGATGATAGATCTTAGTCTAACTTAGAACTGCCTGACTTTTCAAAGACTCAAAATTATCGTGACGTCATCCAGGCGCCATTTTGTGAAAATCAACTTATGATCATATCTTCATAACGGAAAGTAATTTTTCATTCATATTTATCATGAATAGGATCAATATCCTTCCGGTCAATTTAAGATAAAAAAACGTACACAAATCCGCGCGTACGCGTTCGTGCGCGCAAAAATTAAAAATGCTCCAAATCATCGCCATTTTTTTTGCATACGTTTCAAGCCATATGGAGCATTTGACAACAAATCACTCAAACGCGTATGCGCGCGCGTTTTTTGCGCGTTCTGGCAATTTTCTCTGTCATCATGTTTGGCACATTTTTCCAAGCAGTTTAATACCATGTTCATCTCTTTATCACTATTAATAACGGAATGAGCGTCCGTTCAAGATAAATATCCGTGCGCGCGAGCTCATGTATTACATAGTATATATGGGCAAAAACATGCCTATAAAAAGTACATCGGGATGAATAAGGACTGCCAATTTTTGTCTTCATATTTAAATTGAGTATGAGTCGGAGATATGATTTCATGTCTCATTTGGCCATTATGTATATTTTTACATAATCATATTGATCTTGGAACTCAAAATACGAATTTGCATATTATGACGTCAACATATTTACGGAAAATGATTGTATCTCTGCAAATATTGATCAATTTTCTTTTAAATTTTGATATGTTGTAGCTGACACAATTCTGCACAAGATTATTACCAATATTTATTCATTTTCATGACGTCATTATATTGTTGCTTATTATGGGTCTCATGCCTTTGGGAGGTGATTGATACTACATTCCAGTCTAGACTTATTCATTATGTTGCGTATGTAGTGCGTCGAAATATCAGTTCAATAATTGGTAGGCTCTGCAATCAGGGCGAAAATTTGAGCTAGTTTAGTAAATAAATAGTTTAATCATATAACAATTCTCTATCGAATACCTAAAGGGGGCGCTATACCACGTTTAATCATGGTCATCGTCATTTAAAACCAAAAAATCATCATCATCAATATCGTCATCGTATTCATGAATATTATCATTAGATCATCATCGGCACACTTTCATGATACAAAAATCGCACGTATCACCTAATTCGTCAAAGTGACGAATTAAAGTCTAGTTATTATTATTATTATTTATTATTATTCTTCCTCGAATTTGTTCGCAGGATATCTCAAGACTGAATAAAGCCATAATCATGAATCTTTCAATGATGATAGATCTTAGTCTAACTTAGAACTGCGTGACTTTTCAAAGACTCAAAGTCATCGTGACGTCATCCAGACGCCATTTTGTGAAAATCAACTTATGATCATATCTTCATAACAGAAAGCCATTTCTCATTCATATTTGTCATGATCAAGGTCAATATTTATCGGGTCAATTTCAGATCAATAAATGCGCGCAAAAATGCGCGTACGCGTAGGTGCGCGCGTTAATGCGCGCGTAAAATTTAAAATTGCTCAAAATCGTCTTAAAATTTTTTTGCATACGTTTCAGGCCATTATAAGCATTTCATAAAAAATCGCGCAAAACACGCATTTTTGGACGTTTTCGTTCGTCACGGCCGAACGAAAAATAATTTCTCCGCAAAAGCTTTTGACCGAATATTCCTCATAATTTTCCGAACAATTTGATACCAAGTTTATCTCTTTATCACTATTAATAACGGAATGAGCGTCCGTTCAAGATAACCGTCCGCACGCGCGATTTTTGTATTACATAGCGTATATGGGCAAAAACATGCCCATAAAAAGTCCATTGATATGAATAAGGACTGCCAATTTTTTTTCCATATTTAGATAGAGTATGAGTCGAAGGTATGATTTCATATCTCATTTGGCCATTAAGTACATCTTGACGTCATCATAATGGCCTTGGAAGTCAAAAATACAAAAATGCATATTATGACGTCATTATGTTTATGGAAAATGTAGTGTATTTCTCTTAATATTCATCGATTCTCTTCTAGATTTTAATATGTTGTAGCCGAGGCAATCGTCTTCGAGATCAGTCTCCACCAATTTTCATTTAAATGATGTCATCATAGTAAAAAATTCAATTAAAGGCCACATGTCAAAATTTTCGTCATTTGCGTGTTATGTCTATGGAGGGTGAATTTCGTTCACATTATGAATCTACATCACATCCATCTTTCAGCACTATCTCGCTCATTTGTGCTTTCTTCTCTCCCAAATTTGGGTATGTTATAGCTGAGACCATGGGCTATAAAAAAGGGTGACTTTGTTTTTTAATCAGATGTTGGGATCATGTTAAAATTTTCGATCGAAAGTTGAAATTGCAAATTTTGAAGGAATAGTTAGGTGATACGTAACGAAGTCAACGTATCACCTTTTGTTTTCGTCAAGATTTTTCTTTATTATTATTATTATTATTTATTATTATTCTTCCTCGAATTTGTTCGCAGGATATCTCAAGACTGAATAAAGCCATAATCATGAATCTTTCAATGATGATAGATCTTAGTCTAACTTAGAACTGCGTGACTTTTCAAAGACTCAAAGTCATCGTGACGTCATCCAGACGCCATTTTGTGAAAATCAACTTATGATCATATCTTCATAACAGAAAGCCATTTCTCATTCATATTTGTCATGATCAAGGTCAATATTTATCGGGTCAATTTCAGATCAATAAATGCGCGCAAAAATGCGCGTACGCGTAGGTGCGCGCGTTAATGCGCGCGTAAAATTTAAAATTGCTCAAAATCGTCTTAAAATTTTTTTGCATACGTTTCAGGCCATTATAAGCATTTCATAAAAAATCGCGCAAAACACGCATTTTTGGACGTTTTCGTTCGTCACGGCCGAACGAAAAATAATTTCTCCGCAAAAGCTTTTGACCGAATATTCCTCATAATTTTCCGAACAATTTGATACCAAGTTTATCTCTTTATCACTATTAATAACGGAATGAGCGTCCGTTCAAGATAACCGTCCGCACGCGCGATTTTTGTATTACATAGCGTATATGGGCAAAAACATGCCCATAAAAAGTCCATTGATATGAATAAGGACTGCCAATTTTTTTTCCATATTTAGATAGAGTATGAGTCGAAGGTATGATTTCATATCTCATTTGGCCATTAAGTACATCTTGACGTCATCATAATGGCCTTGGAAGTCAAAAATACAAAAATGCATATTATGACGTCATTATGTTTATGGAAAATGTAGTGTATTTCTCTTAATATTCATCGATTCTCTTCTAGATTTTAATATGTTGTAGCCGAGGCAATCGTCTTCGAGATCAGTCTCCACCAATTTTCATTTAAATGATGTCATCATAGTAAAAAATTCAATTAAAGGCCACATGTCAAAATTTTCGTCATTTGCGTGTTATGTCTATGGAGGGTGAATTTCGTTCACATTATGAATCTACATCACATCAATCTTTCAGCACTATCTCGCTCATTTGTGCTTTCTTCTCTCCCAAATTTGGGTATGTTATAGCTGAGACCATGGGCTATAAAAACGGTGCTTTTAGTTTTTCGATCAGATGATGGGATCATGTCATAATCTTCAATTGAATGTTGAAATGATGAATTATGTCACGTATGTCCTATTTGTGAAACTTAAACGTTAGTAGTGTCCTTGTATTCAAATTATGTAAGGAAACACTTCTACTTTCTAGACTTTACTGTCAGACACTAGTGAGTGACTGACTTCTTTTTTTCTCTGGTACTAAAATACATGAAATGAGCGTTATAGGGAACATAAGCATTTGTCTACATTAATAACCCACTCTGTACTCATTCTTCATTTCCTATTCAAGACTTGAATAATGACGAACTTCATTTAATATTTGGTAGTAATACTACAGATACTTACACAGATATCAATTATTTAAACTATTTATCCGAAAAAGAAGATGAGTTTCATTTCATTAGGTTTCTGAACTGTAAATATTATATTGATGAGGATTTTACGACTGAATTCAGTAACATTGACTATCATTTTAGTATTTTACATTTTAATTCCCGTATTTTAAACATACATTTTAATGCTTTATCCAATTTCATCTGTACTTTATGTATAGATTTCTTTGAAACTTGGATTAATGACAGTACGCCACTATTATTCAATGTGTTTGGTTATTCATTTATACATTCTAGTCGCCAAGAAGAAAAGGGTGGAGCTGTTGGTCTATTGGTCGCTGACAACTTTGAATATGAAATACGCAATGATATATTTATATTATACCCATCATACAATTATGAATCACTGTTTATTAAAAGCAACTTGCCGAGACATAAGAATATTATTGTAGGTGTCATATATAGGAAACCTCAATCAAATATCAATGATTTCATCCCTGTCTTTGAATTTTTTTTACAGAAAACTTATACTGAACATAAACAGGTTTATATAATGGGAGATTTTAACATTGATCTCGTGAAATTTATTGGCAATTTTGTACATAATTTCTTGAGCGCAATACATTCAATTTTTTGTATTCCTTTAATTGATAAGCCTTCGAGAAAGACTAACAGATCAATATCCCTCTAATCTACATTCTTTATACAGTGACAATATATATCCATCCAATATTTAAAGATTTTATTTTCAAGCAACTAGCGAATCTCTTGTCGACAACTCAAAATGTTCGCTAATGTATTCCCTTTTTTATTTTGACTTTTCATTTACGCCGGGACACCGTGACGTCATACACTATTCACTTTTAATTATTCAGGCATGAGCTCTTATTTATCAATTACATTTTCATTTCTTTGAAGAAGATAAAATCGTCAAATTGCGTTCTTCATCATGTAAATTAGAGTCAAAGGTGTAACTGGTTACTGCACAGAGTCAATTGTCATATACTGTCTCAATCTATCTTCCCTAGATCCATAATGATCAAGGGATCGACACGATTAAAACTTGACATATGGATAGATCATAATGGGAGGAGCATTTTCTAAAATAATATGATATCGTGTAATGCATTCTACGTTATGTAAACCAATGTCATACGTATCACCTAATTCGTCTAAGTGACGAATTAAAGTCTAGTATTTATTTTGTGTCTGTATAGAAGAAATTTTTATTATTCTTCCTCAATTTTGTTCGCAGGATATCTCAAGAATGGCAAAAGCCATTGTCATGAAACTTTCAATGATGATAGATCTTAGTCTAACTTAGAACTGCATGACTTTTCAAAGACTCAAAATTATCGTGACGTCATCCAGGCGCCATTTTGTAAAAATCAACTTATGATCATATCTTCATAACGGAAAGAAATTTTTCATTCATATTTATCATGAATAAGATCAATATCCTTCCGGTCAATTTCAGATAAAAAAACGTGCGCAAATCTGCGCGTACGCGTTCGCGCGCGCGTTTACGTGCGCGCAAAAATTTAAAATGCTCCAAATTATTCCCATTTTTTTTTTGCACACGTTTCAAGCCATATGGAGCATTTGACAAAAAATCACTCAAACGCGCATGCGCGCGCGTTTTTTGCGCGTTCTGGCATTTTGCAACATATAATCGCCAAAATTTCTCTGTCATCATGTTTGGCACATTTTTCCAAGCATTTTGATACCATGTTCATCTCTTTATCACTATTAATAACGGAATGAGCGTCCGTTCAAGATAAATATCCTTGTGTGCGAGCTCATGTATTACATAGTATATATGGGCAAAAACATGCCTATAAAAAGTCCATTGGGATGAATAAGGACTGCCAAGTTTTTTTCATATTTTGATAGAGTATGAGTCGGAGATATGATTTCATATCTCATTTGGCCATTAAATACATCTTGACGTCATCATAATGGCCTTGGAAGTCAAAATCCAAAATTGCATATTATGACGTCATTATATTTTTTGAAAATTTAGTGTATTCCTCATAATATTGACTGATTTTCTTCCAAATTGCGGTATCTTGTAGCTTAGGATATTGCCTACAAAATCAATACACACTACTTTTTATTTCATTGACGTCATTATAGTACAAAATTCAATTAAAGGCCACATGTCAGAAGTTTCTCAATTTGCGTGTTATGTCTATGGAAGGTGAAATTCGTTTACATCATGAATCTACATGACATTGATCTTTGAGCACTTTTTAGCTTTTTTGTGCTTTATGTTCTCCCAAATTTTGATACGGCGTAGCTAAGCAAATTATCTATAAGAATGATGTACATCATTTATCATTTCGATGACATTATCATAGTGAAAATTTCAATTAAAGGCGACATGTCAGAATTTTCTTAGTTTGCGTGTTAGGCCACTTTTTCCGAAATCCGGATTCTACAAATCTCTATCGAATACCTGAAGGGGGCGCTATACCACTCTTAATCATGGTCTTTATCGTATTTATGATCATTATCATTAGATCATCATCGGCACACTTTCATGATAACAAAATAGCACGTATCACCTAATTCGTCAAAGTGACGAATTAAAGTCTAGTTATTATTATTATTATACCGAATTCACACAAAAATCTACCCAAAATTCTTACCTTATCCTTTTCTTGAGTAAAGATTGGTTAAAACATCACAGAAAATCTGAGACACTGTCTGTTAATCTTCACTGGAAAGATGACTGAATGTTACAATCATATGGGAATCGCACACACACTGCACTGTATGGTATCCGCGCTCGCACAAAGTAAGTTTGAACACGTAAACCAATGGGGATCTCATCAAAATTTCACTATTTTCCCGGTACCCTGAATCTTTTGGGAATCTCACTCATGAACTATTGACCGTTACTGGCATTGTTCGTTTCTTTACGGGATTACTAGAGGTATATGATAGGAACTATTGGTAGGTAAAAGGGGCCAGAGAGTCCAGAATAACCACTTAATCAGCTAAATTAAGTATTTTGGTACAAATCAGTTTAGAAAACATAACAAAACAAAAGTAATAAAATTACTATTACAATCGATGCTTTAAAAAACAAGAAGACTTAAAAATGTCTTACAATATACAAACTGATAATATAAAATATAATATTTGTACATATCCAGAATATTCAACTTAATATTTCATTCATGACTTGTTCAACCAATGACTTGTAACAGAAATCAGAAATCTATTTCTGGACCTTGTTAATCTGACATCTGACAACTGACCTTGTTAATTTTGAGGATCCACAAACTTCAAGCACTGCTTTTTAGTGGATCCCCCATTTTCTTAAAAATTAAAGGTACCGTATAGACCAGTTTTGGAAACCCCCCCCCCCCCCCCTCCTCTCGAAAAATGAAATGGAAGCTCTTATTACCAATCATGTGAAAGAATATGTTTTTGACTAATACGTGATGATACAAATTTTGCCGGGAAATGTTACACTTCAATGCCCAAAGTTGAAATGAAGAAAAAAAAACCAAGCCTACCTGATCTTTTAGGAAAAGAAGAGTATTTAAGAAGCGGGTAACTTTCGTAAAAGTAAGTAGAGAAAATAACGATCTACTTGTGCATGTACATGTATAACTCTCTCGAAGATCATTTTATAAACAAGTTTGTACAATAACACACTGAGTAGTGTTTATAAAGCTGATTGATCCTGAGAGATACTGTTAGATGTCAATAAATCCCCATCGCAAAAATGGAACCTAATTCATAATCCCTCCCTCATTTTGTATGTTATTCCTGGCACTATTAGCTTAACAATTAACAATGAGAAAAGTGACTTTACCATTTTTTTGATAGGCCTAATATTAATTGTTTTTGTGAAATGCACTTCGCCATCTAATGTCAATGTTGATCCAACAACGTAATAAAAATTGTGTGGTCAACCAAATTGATTGTGAAAGATGAAGCAGCCATTTTGGTTAGGCTAACACTTAATTTTGCGAAAAAGACTCAATATGCGAAAAAAAGGAGATTGTAATGATGTTTAAAGTTGATATTCTAAGACAAGACAATCCCAAATATTGAGATAATTACATCAATAGAAAGCTTTTAACCCCCAGAATAACACTAAATGGTGTCCAACTGACAAAAACAAGTTTAGAATGGTGAATTTATGCGAGTAAACTCTACAAAACTATCTAGTCTGAAACCCGGAAGTGCATGTAGAGTCGGGCCTCTATCCGTGACGTCACGAACGGGACTCATGGGCTCAGTGAGAGTGAATGGCAGTGATATCCCTACGTAAATGCTATCCTGTCAGAGCTTAGATTTGTTGTTGTTAAGGAGTATATTTGATGGATTTTCTGTTTTCATTTAAATGTAGAATAACGAAGCAACATTTTCCAGTCGCTGATTTCTTTTTATATCCTCATATTCACCTATTTGGTAGAGATTTAAGACGAGTTTACTGCTTGGGAAACAAGGTTAAATCATGCACGTATGAATAGGCGGATGCATTATCTTGTCATCAGATAAGGTACAGGAGCAGTTTGTAAAACGAATAGGCCTAGAACTATGATAACACTTATCATAGATGTGTGTGACTGCCTCAAAAAAGGATACAGTACCAGTTAAACATTTTATGTTGTAAAATATCAAACTTGAACGAGATCATGCAAGCGCGCTTCCTCTATAATATTTTGACAACGTCTATTGATCGAACGATATTCACCCCCGAGTGATGCGGCTCTTGCACGAACGTTTGTAAAGCGAGCAGAATCGGGAGGTAAAACCAGGACGCTGCTCTAGGCGCTGCTTGCTTGTGATGGAACGTACGTGCGCTAGTTATATGTTTATCGGCATTTGCAAGAGAATGAACGCGACGTTACCAGCTAAGAAAAACAACTAACAAAGACTTGCTCCTGACTACCGGTGTCAGAATTGGTAGATGAAGGATCTTCAGGGCCAAGGAAGGCGAAAGACATGGGGAAAAAGGAAGAAGAAACCATCGGGAGATCGCTGTATGGTAATCAACTGTGCATGGGTCCACTTACCAGACAGCTACTGTTCACTCCGTGCCTGGGCCGATTTCAACACCAAAACAAAAATTACATGGTGAAAATATCGACGAATAGCACATCGTTGGCATGTATATGTCATAATTTTTAAAAGGGGAATTGATATTAATACTATGAAATAGTAGGGGAAGGTAAAGAATTGTACATAGAATTATGATTTATTAGACTTTTCAGCCTTTGAAACAAAAATAAGCCGAAAATCGTATCACTCTGCACATGCTTTCTATGGAACATCCGGGTACGTGAATATACTCTTTCCCGGACGTGATGTCATAATAGTAGACCACCGCCGTGACTGATTTCCTATGCAAAGAGAGACGGATATTTTCGACATTTCAATTAAGGATTTCGAGTAGCCAGAATTTTTTTGTGATATACTATGTAATTGAAAAACTTATAAATAACATATGCTTGCCGTAGGTATCAAATTAAGGGACATTCATTTGCTTAGAATATCAGCTTTAAATCGCTCTTATGTATAACTTTGCACGGTATTTGAAAAGAAGTTAACTATCTGAATACACAATTATATTTTTGAGTGCCATATTTAAATAATGCGTAAGGAAATTTATCTATTTGATCATTACATACTGCAATCAAATTGCTGAATTATTCATTTTTAATGGGAAGACGGGTAATTTTTTAATGTAAATAAATGATAACAGAAGGGCACTTTGACATAAATAATGGTTTATTTGATCGCTGGTTTTCAAATTAAGTCTAGATAGACAATAACTATTAAAGCCTACTGCAAAGATACGAAGTTTGAGTATAGGCTGATCAGTACTACCAATATCAATTGATTATGCCATATTAAATTTGATATATTTTGTTCGATAACCTTACAGTGGAGTTCATCAGTGGTGTTAATGATTGAAATGAAAGTCTACTTTACGTTTGTATGCCCTGTGATAAGGTGAAATGATAAGAATTTAAACAATGGAGACTTGACATACATGTAATTCAAATAAACAACGTCTGATTTCTTTCTATTGACAAAAGATATGTTTTAAATATAGAGATGTTCAAGCAATGTAGACGTACATTCTAAATTTTACAGAAGTGATATCACTCGATCAAACCTAACAGAAATGCAAGCAGTAGCGGCATCTAAAGCCCACCCCTAAACAATTTATTTCTTGATTATTATAGATGTTAAGCGAGACACATGAAGAAAATAATTAAAGAACCATAAAGCATCCCCCTCAACCACCCAAATATGCATTCTGTAAAATTGAATATTTACGTTACCCCAAAGGCAAATCTAGCTCCCGATCTCTGTTTTCAAAATGGTGTTAGGTTGATTTACATACCTTATGGCGATAGGGAGAAAGTCGACTGTTCTCCAGGGAGAGACAACCCTCATTCCCTTGGAGTCCTAACCCTCCATGGGGCACTATTTAAAATCTGTATTTCACACAGTCAAGCCTACAATGTTAATAGATCTTACCAAAGGAGTCTCAAGACCTATTATGCAATTCTTTGCAGAGTGTTAAATTGTGCAAGCGAGCGGGGCGACCGAGCAAGAAGATTTTCAATCATGAAATACTAATCTACAGTATCCGTTCTCGAATCCTAGAGCTAAATTTTTGTATGTAAAAATGGCTGCTTGTTCGCGAGAAGAACTAGGAAGTATATATTGTTAGTGGCTGAAATAGCCTTCTTACAGATAGCCCATGAAATGAGTAATGTACTAACAAAGTAAGGAGGCTCCAGGGGCTGCCCCTTCCCTCTTCCACTCTAGGGGCTCATGGATTAATGCCATATTAATTTTCATATAATTTGTGTTTGATAACCTTACAGCAGATGTCATTAATCCTGTAAATGATTGAAATGTAAGTTTCAAAGCTTGCTTCTTGCTTTACATGTTTAGGCCTTACCACAAGGCAAAAAGATTTATAAGAACTTAAAGATGAAGTTGAGTTCTGGTCATGCGATTGCATTGTGAAAGAAACGGTGTGGAATCGACCAGAAAAGGTTGATCATCTAGGATATAAGAATTTGTGTGTATTGCAAGGTTCTGGAATCATCAAAATGATCAGAAATTTCTGTACACAGAAAGATGTATATGGGACTACACGAACACGTGGCGTAAAAATCCTACCTGGATTTTTACGATGTTACATGACATATTTAAAATATGAAGGCATTTAAAGAGCCATGCTTTTCAGGGAACATGTCTTTAATCTGATGTTCTTCCACACTTGCATATTAAGAATGATAACGCTCACAAATTATTTTTCACCTCTTCCCAGAACTCAACCTTCTCTTTAAACAATGGATACTTGAAATAAAAGACTGATACATTTTTGTATGGACAAAATACACTTTAAATAATTTGTTCTGGCAATTGAGGCCTACATTATACAATTTACATAAATAATGTTTTATTTGATCGCTGGTCGTCAAATCAAGTCTAGATTACAAGTAGGCCTACATATGTACTGCAGAAGACAAGAAGTTTGAGTATAGCCTGATCAGTGTTAAAAATATTAATATCCCACTGCTGCCACCATATAATGTGGGGTTGTTTAGCTGTATGATTAGTACTCAAATGAAGACACATAGAGAAACATCAGTTAGGTTTCAATCCAGCATGCCTGGTTATATTGGGTATAGAAGAACCCACACACCACAGTGTACATTAACTGTGTGTATGTGTGTATAGCATGTAGCATTGAGTCAATGTATAAGATCACATATTGCAGATTAATATTGCATTAACTATATTTTGTTTGATAACCTACAGTGGAAGTCATCAGTTCTGTTAATAATTGAAATGAAAGTCTATTTTATGTGTGCGGGTCCTGTGATAAGTCGAATCTATATAAAGAACCTAACGAATGGAGACTTGACAATAAGAACCAAAAAGACACATTGGTCTCGTAATCCATCAATAGCGAGTAAAAAAAAGGGTATCGATATTATTTTTCAGAAAGCATCCTACTCGCTGAAAAGCTATCACGTGACACCAAATAATTTCTTATTATAGGATAAGCGTTCAATAAAACACCTTTTTTTTTTGCCCAGTATATCCTGTACAAATGTTTACTTTACTACATACATGTAGTTATACAACTGAAGCAACCACATGCTCAGGCTCAGTGCATGCTCGGAATGGATGGAATATTGCACCTACCAAAATAATGTGTAAAGAAATCCATTTGATCATTAAAGGGCAAGTCCACTCCAAAAATAACTTAATTTCATTGGAAGCAGAAAAATCAGACAAACCAATCAAAAAAAAGTTTGAGCAAAATCGGATAGCTAATAAAAAAAGTTATGAATTCTTAATGACATGAAAAACTTTGAAAATCACAAGACAAATTGGCAACTCACCCATGATTCTGTGATGTCATTGCCTTACTATCCACTAATTGTTTTCTTTATATCGATAACATAAAGTTCCAATTTTCCCCCTACAAATCTTATTTCCTCAAACCAGCATCTAAGTTTGATAGTGAATAGTTGAAGAAAGGGAAAAATGAAGTTTGGGAGTCCAGCCGTAAATGGAGATATTAAGCTGTTGAGCTTATTTATTTGATCTGTAAAAAACAGATAAAATAACAGTGACAGATTTAGTATATCATTCTTGACATGAGATACAATACAAAACATCTGAATAAACCAAGTAATCTATAAAGATTCATTTAAACATATTTTGCTTTTGTGCTGTCAATCTTGACCTTGTCCTTTAACTATCAGAAATTCAAAGTACGGTAACCAATGGCTACAAAACCTCACACACTTTGATAAACTCATATTTTCAGAGTTTCTCAAACTGACCTGACTTTCCTTTAAACAGATAACTGCCAATTTGCATGAACCAAAATAACTGTAAATATCTCTATCTTGCATCTATACACAAGCTTGACTATTCACATCTTTCTGCACAGAATAAATTTGTTCTAAAAAACCTCAATAATGGATTGTCACTTTAAATGTATCATATGACTTCGACTGACTTTGACAGACGCTTAATTTGCATATTTATGCTCACCTAAGAAAAACTGTCTTATAAAATGTCTCTATACAATTCAACACTGTTTGATGAATTAAACTTAAATATCTGACTTGCATAAAACTTCCCAGTAATAATCTAGAGATTACACTTCAATACAAAATAAACTATCTGGCATAACTTGTAATTTACACCTGTAATTTACATCTGTAATCTACTCCTGTAATCCAGACATGCACTACAGCAAGCCTTTTGAGTTACATTATTAACTCTTAAAATGATTAAACACTGTCTTCAATTCTGACTCTAAATACCATGCCAGAGGTGCAAAGCTTAACCTTTCACCAAGTCAATAAATGGTGTCTTGCAACTTTTAAGCAAGCTAAATCAAATTCCACAGACCAACTTTTGTCACCCAAACAAACTGCATAAAATCCAAGATTCTAGCATGCACAAATATAAACATCCTTTATCTTTAGGACTTCTAGATATATACACTGTTTACTCTATAAATGACATAAAATAATATTTGCCTAATATTGTAATTCTGTTTTGACAATTATTATTGAACTGGAAAAAACACATGAATAAAAGTACGTCTTATGGGCGCAGCCATTTTAGGCGCAGCCATCTTGGAATTAATGCCACACGTGCATTATGCAAATGAGTTAAATACAGTTATATTACAGTTTATATTAATCTAAACACTCACTTCTGTGGCGGGACAAAACTTCGTCGGGAATACTTGAATGGCAACTGACGGGTTAACTAGTAAAGAAGTCAAGCTTGACTACATTTCTGACTGCGTTCTGTGCTGACTGAAGAACATGGCGACAGTGCCGAACCTAACCTATGGTAGCTTATAAGAGCAAAAAATGAGAAAATCTAAACCAAGCAAAAATCATCGCTCAGCGAAACAGATAGTAATATGTTTTTGTGTGGCTGCACTCATATTTTTTCAGTTAAATCATGAAAATAGTATCGATTCTTCAAAGTTTATAAAAGATTTTGTGAAATGTCATTCATGCAATATGATACAAATCATATAAAGGCATGGGGAAATCAAGTTTTGGGGTATAAAAAGGGAAATTAATGGGATAAAAATGTATAAAGCAATTGATAAATAGTGAGGCAATGATGGTCTCAAACTGATAACCGAATTGACAATTTGTGTAGTGATTTTCTAAGCTCCATAGTGTGTTCATAGCTTCCTTATTTTTTATCCGATTTTACTCCATTTTTTGGCTCTGTTTCTCTTGTTTTTCTGCATCTATTAAAGGAAATTATTTTTTGGAGTGAACTTGGGACTTCAACATGCAATACCTTTCACATTGACGGTTTTTGTGTATTTTGTACATACATGTAATTGGGTAGGATGGGACGATTGTACAATTTAATTAAATTACCAGAAGGCCCTTTTGACACAAGCATAAAATAACTGTTTATTTCATCGCTGATTGTATAAATAGGCCTACTGCAAAAGATACAAAGTTCAAGCATAGCCTGATGACTTATCCCAATATTAAGTGATTATGCCATATATAATATTACATTTGATATATTTTTGTCTGATAACCTTACAGTGGACGTCATCAGTGCTGTTAATGATTAAAATTAAAGTTTGTTTTACGGAAGGCCCTATGATAATGCGAAATGATAAGAGCTTAAAAAAGGATACCTGAAATAATTCAAATAAATTACCTCTGAATCTTTTCTATCAACAAAATATATCATTAGATGAGCGATTTTCAGGCAAAGTAGTCCTGCATTTTAATATCTACACATATTCAAGTGATATCGCTAAACGGAACATAAATACAGGGAGAAGCGGCCACCTCAGCCAGCCCCCACCCCACCCCCACACCCAATATATATATATATTTTGTTTTTATTTATGCTAGACACATGTAGAAAATGAATTTAAGAAATCAGGCTCCCCTCCCCCAAAAAATGAATAGATAAATAAATAATAATAATTTCTTAAACTGCACCTGATTACAGGTGACTGAAGATAAATAAAAACAATATTTCATCTCGTAAGTCGTAGCGAGTAGAAAATAGGTCCCTAAAGTCCCCCCTCCCCACAATTTTTTTTCTTCATTATGAAATAATTTAATTATACAAAAATACATTATCAAAAACCCCATCCCCCTCCACAAAAATAATGAAAATAAAAATAATCTTTGAGACAAGTGCCTGAATACAGGTAGCTAAAAGTAAATAGAACCAAGATATAATTGTCTCCTAAGGCATTAGGAGTGAGTGAAAAATATTGACTGCTTTGAGGGGCTCAGGTTAGATCCTGCATTTTACATATAATTTCTTATAGTAATGTTTGGTATCCCCAATGTTTATTATTCCACATGAAAGTGTCTAAAAGAATTTGTCTTTACCATTGAAATGATACCATGTTTATACTACTAAACTCTATCTCGCAGTCAAACCCACATGCACAATTCCCACCCAAACACGCGCGTGCGCACACATCCATGGAAAGATGTGTGCACCATGCTCCATCCCTTGCCCTAATGCGCTGCCTCTGTGCATAATGAAGTATGAAGCAAAGTTGGATGTGACGATTATAAAGGCCTTTAGTACCCGAAGTGCTTCACTGACTGTGCATTTTGCATAATTTATAAACTGGTTATCAAAATATTCTTATGCTTACTGCTAATAAGAACAACCATGGCAAAGAGAAAATTGTTATTACATGTAGGTTTTACCTGCTCTTCTCTATAACATGCGCAGTATTTGAAATAAATGAAACATATCTAAATAGTCATTATTTTTTTCTGGATTGACCTGTCAAGATAAAGTGTAAGGAATCCATTCAATTATTTCAAAAGATGCAAATTGAAATGGCTAGATTCAGATTTTTGTATATTTTATAAAACTGGGGTTCGGCGGGAAAATTTTACAATATAATTAAATACCGGTAAACAGAATCCGAAGGGAGTTTTGACACACTTGCATGCAGGCGCGCCGGAAGCAGTTTGGGATTGGGGGGGCAAACATTCCAGGGGGCTCACCTTCCAGGGGCAGTGACGTAACGAGCAAAAACGTTTGGAAGGGGGGGGGGTAGAAGAAAAATCTGCATCACCATCACTCTTACACGTTACATGCAGGGCAGGCCCCGCGGAACGTTTTTCAAAGTGGATTATTAACAATCAGGTAGAGCGTAAAATGGCGTGGGGTCCAGGGCCTGGGCCCCGGTAAAGGGTCAAGGGGCTGACCCCCCAGAAGTTTAGGGGTTTTAGGCATTAAAATTATGGTCAGATAAGCATATTTAGATACCTTATTTGTGATACTGGCAGGCCACTAATTGGCGGAGAGTCCAGGGAGCAGAGCCCCCGGAAGCTCGGGGTTTTAGGTATTTAATAACGGTCAGATGAGCATACAGGAAACCGGCTTAGGGCCCTTGGTGGGGTCTGGGGGCGGAGCCCCCGTAACCTCTTGGGTTTCAGACATTTAATTACGGTCAGATGAGCATCCAGGGCCCCGCCTTAGGGCCCTTGGTGGGGTTCAGGGGGCAGAGCCCCCGGAAGCTCAGGGGTTTTAGGTATTTAATAACGGTCAGATGAGCATACAGGGGACCGCCTTAGGGCCCTTGGTGGGGTCTGGGGGCGGAGCCCCCGTAAGCTCTGGGGTTTTAGACATTTAATTACGGTCGGATGAGCATCCAGGGCCCCGCCTTAGGGCCCTTGTTGGGGTCTGGGGGCGGAGCCCCCGTAAGCTCTGGGGTTTTAGGCATTTAATTACGGTCAGATGAGCATATTTTGATACCTCATTTGTGACATTGGCAGGTCACTTATTTTTTTTCTCTCTTTCTTTCTTTTTCTCTGTAAAAAACTTGTCAACAATTGAGTCCCCGAGCCCGGCCGTTCTGCAGACCCTAACATAAATGCTTCTAAATAAGCATATTTTTCGACCAACTGTAAATTTGGGAATTTCTAATTTTCCAACAAACGCATAAAAAGGTATGACTTACAAAAAAAATGAGAAAATATACCGGAAAATCTTGTAATTTCAGCAACATTTGTAAATCACTGGTATCGAATTAAAAAACTACCCCCCCCCCCCATCAGTACGCCAGCGTTCAGGGGCTCATAAGCTTCTCACCCCTATAACAAAAAACAGACACGCTTTCCCATTCTCTCGCAATATGTCCACCATATGTGCGTATCGCTATTATAAAAACCTCCATTGATAAATATAGGTAGCATGCGCAATGTTTAGGAAATTTAATTCCTGTTAACTTTCTTTTTCTTTGAATGGAATTTCATACGTCATTTAATCAGGTTTTTATTATTGTTATGTTCTTTTGGGTTAAAAATACAAACCATCTTTACTCCTTTACTGCTTTTTTTTTTTTTTTGAGGGGGGGGGGGGGGGGGCGTTTTGGGGGGGCAAAAATGCGTTTTGCCCCCCACTTTTTTGATTGGGGGGGGGCAGCTGCCCCCCCTGCCCCCCCCACTTCCGGCGCCTATGCTTGCATGTATATTATAACGGTTGCCTTTATTCAAAGAGAAAGTTCATTGATTTTAAAAATTACTTTATTGTCATTATTGCAAAGGTGAAACTTTGATTTGACAAGGTTATCAAAATTAATGCTTGGAAGCATTCACAGTAATGATTATTATCAATTACGAAACGCTTAAATACAGCCCGGCATAGCACCTGAAGAACTCTCCAAACGCTGCTGACAGGCGCGGATCCAAAAATTAATGGTCCTTCTCTCCAGCACCCCCCCCTCGCTTATTCACTGGCGCGAAATTTTTCCTCAAAAACTGGACCAAAAAAATATATATAATATATGTGTTCATACTCCCCCCCCCCCCCCCGCCTGCTAAGTCAGGCAAAAAAAAGTCCTCAAAAACTAGAACCCCCCCTCAAAAAAAAAAGAGTTAGTGCTCTTACCCTAACCCCCCTTGCCGGCTGATTCGCCGCCAAATATTTTCTAAAGATTTGGGCCCCCCTCTTGCCGCCGGCTGGATCCGCCACTGGCTACTGAGATGTGTGAAATCACATGTTGAACATGATCATCTCACACATTTTTAGTGCCCGTTTTGTCATCTCTTCAGTTATTTCCCTTAATACTTTACTACCGTCAGGCTAAATGTTTAATCTATTGCCTCACTCTAAACCCGCGCATGATATTATTTTGATGAAAAATGCAGCGATAAAAAAATAAAGGAATCTGTCACTTGTAAACAGAATAAGATGCCATTGTATTTTCAGCCGCATACACCGCGGTATGTTCAAGAGGGAACACATGCCATCCATGTTATCATTCTGGGGAGTCAATTTGAAAGTGTGGTTTCTTTGATTGTTCATTAACCCCTTTCCTGTATATTTACAAACTAAAGAATTTAGTTATCAGAATGGGTTTCAAATCCCTTTTTGAATGGTGTAAAATGCCATCACATTTATATTCACTAAACTCATTTTAAATGAGAAATAATAGCATTGCAATTATGTTCATTCTTTATGGGATGTCGTCTGCTTGCAGACTATATACCGACGCACTTTGACAAATTAAATTTCTTTTGGCGAGTGAGCGCAGCGACCGAGCAAGAGAAATGTAATTTTTTTCAGTATCGTATGAAAAATCGTTGACCACACAGACAAATCTAACTTCCTTTCTCCATTCTCTCAATGGGGTTAGACAGCTTTACATACCATTAATTTAGATACTTCATTGCAATTTTCTTTTTAATTGAAGAGGGGGAGGAAGACCATTATATTCCAGGGGGCACATCTTTCATTCCCTTTGAAACACTGACCCTCTACGAAGCACAATGCATTGGACATTTGTATTTCACACTATAATGCCTGCATCATTTTTTATTACTATACATAACGAATATCAAGACCCTTAATGCAATGCTTTATATTGTGCGAGGGAGCGGAGCATGAATACTTCAATTTGGAGTACTAAAGTATGCATTCTACAGCATCCTACAGCTAATCATGTATTGTTAATGGCGGTAATAGCTTTCTTATTGGCAACCGACGAAGTAGGTATGCACTGAAAAATTGGAGGGGGCTAGATTCCCTGCGGCCCCACCCAGGTTTCGCGACCCATGGATTATATTATATTTTTTATTGATAACCTTACAGTTGAGGTAATCAATCCTGTTAATGATTAAAAGAGAAGTTTATTTTACGTGTGCCGGCCCTCAGATAAGGCGATGATAATAACTTAAACAATGGATACTTGAAAAGAAATTAATATTAACAAGATATCCTTAAATTGTCTTTGGCAAGGTACTTTCTGATGTCTATAACGTGATATCCCTTGATCAAACCTCATGCTCATAGAAATTCAGGTACCGGTAGCTACAATGTAGAAATAATCAAAGTGAGATAATCATTATTCATAAAAAATAGTTTGTGGCTGCTTTTTTGCACGATTAGAGGCATGCCAGATTTTCTTAAAGTTTACTTCAATCTGCTGCTGACTTTCAAGTGCTTACACATTCTCATCCCATGTTGTTGTTGTTGTTCTTTTTTAAACATCAAAATGCCTCAAATACATAAATTATTGAAATAATATGCTAAGACGACGAGCCTTTCTTAAAGGGGACACATTGCAACCCCCCAAAGAAAAATAACACAAAATTAAGATAAATGCATAAACTTTTATCGTTGAAACGATCTCCTTATAACTAAAATAATATGGACAAGATTAGAATTGGAGGGGGCTATTTTACACCAAGGCCAGCATGGCAGTCAACTTTACACGTGTGTGCGTGAAAGGAAGCGTGCATGGCGTCGATAAGTTTAGCTAACAGTATAAAGTCTAGAATTTCTTTAGAATTAAGACTTTCTGGTATTGGTTTTTGTTATTTTACCTGAAAATATTTGAGACGGCACTCGTTATTGAAAATAGGAGAAACAGTAATTTCATGAAGGTGTAAAATTCCTTTTGTCTCTTTTTGTCTCCGTTCCTTATAAATTCTTTCTCTCTCTCTATTTTAATAATTTTGGTACTGACAACGTTAATTGTAAGGTGCACACAAAATAACAATAATTGAATGATTTTACTTTGACCACATCTAAAAGGCAGGCATGTGTGGTTGTATCGGCTGGATCCGCCTCGCAGTCAGGTCTACATTGTCACCTTTTTTCTTGCTCATATTTGTACCAGAGATGGTAACTACGTCACAGTTATTCTATGTCTTATTCATATATGTAGAGTTATATAGAGTTCCGAGTTTTCATCTTTTTCCGCATGAAAGCTAGACTTAAGTCTGTACGAAAGAAATTAACCTTACCCTACAGGTAATATACTCTAACACTTTACATGTATATATGCAAACCGACACAACACCCGGACCACACACGCGCCAACTCCTTTATTCCTACATGTACAGTATGTCGTTTTCATACATCGTTAGGCATGAGCTTCAGGATATGATAATGCTGATGGCTACCTCCGGGCTACATCCCGCACAAGAAAAAACTAGGACAAATATGTACACGGACAGCTACGTACCCTATAGAAAACTTTATCCAAAATGATAATGCTAAATTGTTAAAGCACCCACTACAAAGAGTAGTTTTTCTGTGGTGGTTGTTGGGGTTTGCTGTCTAGAGGGGAATTGTACCAGAATCTTCTTTGACATTAGGAGAAGCAGGCCTGATATAAATCGATTTTCCCCTATTTTTCCCTTATTTTCCCTATGTTTCCCTATTTTTCCCAATGTTTTCCCAATTTTCTTTCTAAAAAGGGGGGAATGTTGTTAGATGCGGCCACTCCCCCCCCCCCCAAATCCTTTTTTTATTTTTTGACTCAAGGGGGGGGGGGGGATGGTTGAGGTGCTCACTATCACCCCTGGAGGAGTGCACATTGTATAATTTAAAGCACCATCCAATATATTCTCTTTCAAAGATGATATATTATGTAGACTTAAACTAAATTGTTCATACATGAAGATAATTCTGTACAAATATTTTACACCATATCCTAACTCTGCATTAATCTTTTTATCTCTTAACACAGTATCCTGATGTCACAATGCCTGTGTCTCTTGGTGAATGGCGTGTCAGGATCGGCACGTTCATGCGCCGTCGGAGAAAAGAATATGACTACCACTACTATTGGAGGAAACTTCAAAACCTAATTAAAAAAACCAAGAATGCTGAGCCACCCAAAGAAAACAATAATCCTGAATGTAACGTCTCGTCTCCCACTGGCTCTTCACTTGATGCGAATAGCTCTCCAGGCAAATCGACCTGTCCTGCGTCTTCTTACAATGTCAACCTCAATACCACACCATGTGACGTCAGCAATGTGCCTTCATGTGACGTCAGCAATAGCAGACGTAATGCTAATTCCCAGTCTCGGTCACAATGTGACGGTCCAGAGTGTGAAGCTGTTGAAGAGAGAGGATTCCCAAGTGATGTGAAAAGCCCCGGACATTATGATGTCATTCACTCTGAGTCTTTGTGTGCTGAGAACAGTGGTTCTCCAACAGCAAATGAGACCAACCCTGTCCCTGATACCACTGACGTGCCAAGTCTAGTTCCCCGACCCTGCGTAGAAGATGAATTGGACAATAGACACATAACTATTAATCTCATGACACATGAATACACCCCTAATTCCACTGAAATAAATATGACATACCGACCTAAAGTTGGCACATCAGAGTCATACTCACATGTCCCTGCAGACGTTCCTGGTGAGACAGATTGTATCAATCAAGACAAGGAGGAAACATCAAACTCTGCACCATCGGGGATAGAGGACCAATCATTGGACCTATCACCTAAACCTAGGCAAGATACAACGATAAACATCGGGCAAAGAACATCATCTATCAGGGTATGATTGAATTTATAGGCCTTTCCTAGAACCACACCACTCACATAAAAAAAAACAAAAAAAAACAGTGAGCCAAACGGGCGAAAAATAAATCAAACTAAAACCCCCACAAAAAATGTATATACCAATTCTTTTTGTAAACAGGTTTTTGAACAAGATATGTAACTAACCAAATTGGAGCTAGATCTATATAAAATATAATCTAGATGACAGTTTGATAATTCGAATTAACTGTGGAAATGTTTATTACACTGTAATCAAGTGCCCTTTACCCTTTCACATAATTTTTAATCTCCTGTGATTCTACTTGTAATTTGGCAACTAATGTCTGAATATTCTTTTGAAAATTGTCTTCTGTCCATAAGTTTCATTAAGGAAGTAATGGAATATCATGAATCATCTTGTCTTATAAATACATGAACACCCTTCTATCACTTGTCTCCACTGTTTTTTGTATTAGAAATGTTAAAATATACTAGAAACCATTGATAAAAATACCCTGCCAGAAATTCAGTGTGGCACAAGGATTTCATCAGTATCACTTGTACATAGTTTACAGAATTAAAATTGTGTCTTCTATCTCAATTTTCTTTTCAATCTTAGGAAGTAGCGAATAATCATGGATCACCTACCTATCCGGTACTCCAATCAGGGACAACCAGTGGCAAAGCAGATGCAATCAAAGGGAATGATTGTCCAGACATGACCAACATTCTCCTATTGAGATCCGGTGACGTAGAACGAAACCCTGGTCCGAATGATAAGTAAGCAGCATGAAAGAGCAACTAATGAAAATTAAAATCCATCAGTCCAAATTCAACTAAACCCAACTCTGGATCTAGGATCACGTTTACTGAACGATAATTCAATTACACCACACTAGTTTTCTTTATTAAACCCGATTCTTAACAACGCTAAAGCCAAGCGTCGGGTTTGAATTTACGTAAAATAACAGCCATTGACTTTGCTGGTAAATAGAAAATGTGTAGAAGTTTTGCATATTCTCATTATGTTTAACAGCTACACATATATTTTACTATTTTGCAGTGTTGTTTGAATGCTTGCATTATAGGCAATGTTGATAAATATCATTAAACAGTAAAACAGTGTATTCGCAAGTCAAATGACAATGAAATGAATGTGTTATTGATACAAAACCTTGCAAATATCTGTAAGCGCTATATGAAATTAATCATTCTTCTTATGTCTATAATTTAGCCCTGGAAGTCTGACCGAGCTCGAGCTCTATCTCCTTGCCGACGGTATGGATCCCTCAGATTTCAGGAAAGTCGGACTAGCTTTAGGATTCACTGAGGCTCAACTAAGTCGGTTTGAGATAGACAAGCCTGGCAACTCCATGCAAGCTACCTATCAGATGCTTTACGAATGGCGGAAGACAGTACAAGAAAGAGAGGCGAGGGATCTACTAGTCAACAAGTTAGAAAGCATTGAGCTGGTTCAACTTGCTGATAGTGTACGGAAAGGTACAGTATTACCCACATACATACGCACACACACACACACAACCCCATCAAACACACACCAGGCCTACATATTATATGCAGTATCCAACAAAAGTGAGCACACTGCAACAATAAAGTTGAATATTCAACTGTAAGCTTTTATAAAGTTCTTTTTAAAAATAAAGGGCCACATTTTCTTTAAAACAAAATATAGAATTAGAACTATGTGAACAATTTATAGTTAAAATTATATATTCCATTAAAACAGTGCAGCAAACTAACAAGTATCCTTTAATCACGGCGGTTTTGGTGCTCTGGCACGTCAAGCCCATGGTCAATTCTCGAAAACGCGCGGAATAGTCCTCTGATTGCACAGGAAGTCAACACACGCGTGCATCTACATGGGTAATCCAAAATTCGTACACAAAAAAAAAAAAAAAAAAAAAATCCATTTCGCAATCGCGATCTCTCCCATCCTTTACTTGATGCAAGTCGAATATGGTAATATTCATTCATCCGTACACATCGATGATTCGCAGGGCGTAGAAATTCTGGGGATCACGACATCTTTGCTGTGTAGCAAATTAGGGGAGATCGGGGTTCAATAGGGGAGATTAGTGAAAATGATATTACATACCATTTGTACAAGTCTTCAGAGGGTTAGCAGATGGCAGTTCACGAAGGAAATTCATAGGAAATTCAAATGAGGTATGTGCCCTATAAATAGGCCAGTGTGCGGTAGTAGCTTTTTATTTTTTTATTCGTGTGTCACGGCAAGGAACAGTATCCCAGCATTAAGGCAACAAAGTCTACTTCTACAGTTCAGTCAGTCCGCAGCGCCCGCGAATTCGCACATATTTACACAAGTCGTATGCAAGCTATGTACGTTAAAAACGGACCATAAGCAGAAAACATTGGTACATTAAAATGACGATTGCATCAATGTTTTTCTATGGATTTTTTTCATTTATGTACCAATATAAAGAAGAGAGACCAAATAATCCATCTTTACAAAAAATCAAGATATTTTTTTAACGTTAACATGCTTTAAAAAGAGCATTTAAAACAGTCTAAAAAACATAGCAACTTAACGATATGCAGCATTAAAAAAATATATGAAAACGCTACTGCATCGAACAGTAATTTGGTTCATTGTGATGATAAATATACAAACTTTCAAACCATCACTGTTTCCTTTTAATGTGTGGTGGGTTGAAAGGGCACAAATGAAATTAATAATATTCTAATTTTCACCTTCAACATCATTATCACAATCATCAAAGTCATCATCGCCATCACGATCATTATCATCATCACCACCATGATGATCACAACTTTTAGCATCACCATCATCATAATCACCGTCAGCACTATCACCATAGCCATCACGATCATCGCCATCAGATCACCATCATTATCACCATAGCCATCATGATCATCGCCATCATCATAATCACCGTCAGCATTATCATCATAGCCATCATGATCATCGCCATCATCATAATCACCGTCAGTATTATCACCATAGCCATCACGATCATCATCATCATAATCATCATCATAATCATAATCACTGTCAGCACTTTTACCATAGCCATCACCATCATCATAATCACCGTCAGCACTATCACCATAGCCATCACGATCATCGCCATCACCATCATTATCACCATAGCCATCATGATCATCGCCATCATCATAATCACCCTCAGCATTATCACCATAGCCATCATGATCATCGCCATCATCATAATCACTGTCAGTATTATCACCATAGCCATCATGATCATCGCCATCATCATAATCACCGTCAGTATTATCACCATAGCCATCACGATCATCATCATAATCATCATAATCACTGTCAGCATTTTCACCATAGCCATCACCATCATCATAATCACAGACAGCATTATCACCATTGCCATCATGATCATCGCCATCATCATAATCACCATCAGCATTATCACAATAGCCATCATGATCATCGCCATCACCATCATCATAATCACCGTCATCACCATAGCCATCATGATCATCGCCATCATCATCATAATCACCGTCATCATTATCATCATAGCCGGTTAAACAAAAAATATATTATTAACACTACTACTAATAATAAATAATTATAAATGAAATAGGACTAGGAATAACATTTCCATTTTATAATATTCATAGTTTATTTATAAACTGACTTTGACATGTATGTTGAGAACTTGAGACCATTACTTGCATAAATGTGTCGCTGAGAATAAAATTATTATCAGAGTAAAACATCTTTAAATTGTATAACGGTGACAGTTCAATCAGTTTTTTTAATTATAATAAATGCTTTGTTCATGTAAAGCTACGGAATCCCACCTTTGAAGTATCAGAGATACAATCACTTGAAATGGATTTTTCTTTTACTAAAAGAATAAGCTGAACAAAATCCTTCTCGTCCTTCTCCCAAACTCCCCTTTCAAGATTGTTTGTTCCTATGTGAAGTCCAGCAAATGCTGATCCAGGAATGCAATGGAGACTGATATGTGAACTGTGAAGTCGATGTTTGAGTGCATCTGTCAGAAAACAACAACAAATGATAAGAAAGCATATAAAATGGCTTAGTTCAGGTATGAGGATTTTAAAAGATCTGATCAAAGTAGTTAGCCATTTATGGTACCGGTAGACAAAACTTGCTCGCATTCAATTTTTTTTATTTTTTATGAAAACGAATTACAGGTGTCAAATTCATGAAGTTTTCCCTTCATTTTTACACATGTGCACAAGTTGTAAAATGTAAGTGTTTAACTTTGGCTTTTTGTTTTAATTTTGCTTTGTTCATAATCATAATACAACTCGCACAAGGGAAATGCTGCTTATTTCTATGGCTGGTTGTAAAGTTTGAGTTGACCAAAACAAAAAGCACAACCAAAGTTTGAGAATCCCTAAATTAATAATATAATTATCTAAGTCTGACCAGACGCCAGAGTCACTGTTTAACTCTCACAGTTGACTGTTAAATTTAATGGGATAGTACATGTAAGTCGAGGGCCCCAGATCAGATATGGCTTTGTTTTATGCCGGATCGGTACAGAAAAGGCTATGTATGGGACCGGTACGCGGTCACTGTGATGACTACGAAAGTGCGACCATGTTGGCCAAACGTACACTTTTCGCGTCATATCGGCAAAAATGAGCGATTTTAACGTAGCCGTCACACAGCTTCCGGTTGAAAATTGAAAAATGTGTAACTTTCATGGCCATAAAAGCTAATAAAATACATTGTGCATCGATCAGACTCTGCGCTTTCTCACTTCTGCCAACATTGTTGTTGTGGAAAATCAAACAATTGGGGGAAAACATCGCTTATACCGGTCAGGAACACGCTAAATGCAAGGTAATGTCAGAATACCTCCTACGAAAGAAGGAAAATATGGACACATTTCAATGAATATTTACAATCACTCAGATGCGGTAAAATTAGGAAAATTTCATATCAAAATATGTAGAAAAGTATGGAGATATACTTACCTCTACATGCTACGCAGCACAGTGAAAGCCAAAGCAGCTGAAATAAAGTTTTTTGACCTGTGCAAAAGTCTCGCGAAATCTCGCAAATCGCGGGACAAGAAATACGACGGTTTATAGCACTTCCGGGTGCTGTGTAAATTTGGTCAGTCTGCCTAATTATCGCGGGCGTTGCGGACTTACTGAGTTGCAGCAAGCACTTAGCCAAGAGAGCCGAGGTTCAGAAGCCTGGCCTATATTATATTAGCTCAGCTGAACCAGCCTTGGGGGTTATAGTTTGTGGACATTTTGTCCAACACATAGCATGCGGGCAACTTTCAGTTTACACCCAATTTTATTTCATTTGGGTTATCATATATATCTGGGTTATCCGCATCAGAGCAACATAGGTATTCCCTTACCAAACGTGAATGTATTCCTGTTGTATTCGAAGACATGTATCTGAATACAACCAACCACTTATTCTTAGTGGTTTGAATACACAAGATTGTATTCAAACCACTTGTAATAGTATTCCTTTGTATTCCTATAAGCCGAAATATGTAAATGAGGAATACAAACAAGTATTCAAACCACTAGTATGCAAATTAAAAGACGAATACTAGCTACAAATTAGTATTCAAACCACATATTTAAGTATTCCTGTCGGCTCAAATTATTCGAACCACTTGTTAGTATTCCTTTGTATTCCTATAGGCCGAAATATTTAAATGAGGAATACAAACAAGTATTCGTACTACTAGTATGCAAATTAGAAGATGAATACTAGTTACAAATTAGTATTCTGACCACTTGTCAGCTGAAATATATAATACTTACACAATGCTGGAATTAGTATTCCAACCAACACCAAAATCCCACAATGCAGCAGAATTATACCGCAATAATAATCACCTCATACAACATACAAATTGCAGTGTACATAACAATTAACAGTCATCGTACGTGTATATTTCTGCTGTATTTTTAAATTGACATAGGCCTACACTAGCTGTTTCACCGGAAGTACTAGGATGTTCATGCTAGATTATAGATATTAAAGGTAAAGACCAGTAATGGTCATGCGATTGCATTGTGAAAGAAACGTTGTGGAATCGATCAGAAAAGGTCGATCATCTAGCATCTAGCATCTGCAAGGTTCTGGAATCATCAAAATGATAAGAAATTTGGCCCATTCTTCGTAAAGTTACAAGCACTATACACAGAAAGATGTATATGGGACTACCCTATCTCTCTCACCAGACCACGAGAGAAATAAATTTACCAAATATATGAATTAGTAGGCGGTTTCCCGGCAAATTTTTTATCATCATGTATTAGTCAAAACATATTCTTTCACATGATTGGTAATGAGAGCTTCCATTTCATTTTTTGAAATTGGGGCGTTGCCAATACTGGTCTTTACCTTTAACTCTTATTTCAGTGTGTGCTGTTTAGTAGTTTAGTGCTTTCTGAAAACAAACTGGGGTCCAAATCTGCAATATTACTTGATAGGTATTAATTAGCCCATGTTCATACTATAATGTATCATGACTTATATAGCATTTACACTGTAAACAACTCACAATATATGTAGGTTCAAATGCATGAAAATACATCAAGTCTATAGACAATTATACCCCCTTGTGTAATATTGGTCTAACATAGACAACTGGTCCTGGACCAGCTTTGAGGGAATAGACATTCGATCCTGTACGTGACTCAACCAAAATGAATGTAGTTACCATGGACCACTGTTTCAGTATTTGGTCTACCAGTACCATGCATGCACATACTCAAAAGTTAGACATTTCTAGACTTAGATCCAAGGTCCACATGTAGAAACTGGACTTAGACCTAGATCTATCTACTTACTTGTATAAAATTATGTTAAACACATCCTAACTGAGTCTGAGTCCAATTCCAAACATTATTGGCTATGTCTTAGGTAATTAATCTGTTAGGTCTAGAGTCTAGACCTAGTCCTTTTAGACTAGGACATAGATCTAGATCTAGAGTCTAATCTAGTATTCACTCCACAATCAGATCAATCAAGTCCAGCAATTAGTCCTGGATCTACTTGCACGGTCCACTCATTGCTAATCGCAATATGACGCGCTCTGAGCAGCTCAGTTCCAAAACTAAACTGCAGTGCTACTGTTCTGGTCCTGGTCAAGCCTCTAGCCTAGGCTCTCATCCTGGCGATCGAGCCTCTAGGCTCTGGTTCGACCTGCCTCTGCATCAGTTCTGGTCCTAAATGTAACTGTATGGCTCGATCTGACAGTCAATACGTTGTGTGCCCGTCGGTCATACTCTTAATGCCCCACATAATAGTCCACAGGCGACACATGCAGATTTACTCAACTGGCTGTGATTGTTGGCAGTTCAAAAACTTTGCTTGAATTATCAATCTTCCCAAGGTCATGCAATATTTTTGCTGGCTCAATGTAATTTGCAGTTTAATAGTAATGAATATGGCAATCCTTTTGACCGCTGCCACCATGTTGAATGATCAGATGTACAGATCAATAAGAGCTTTGCTGTAGACAATGTTCATGTATAAGTGGCCATCTTGGAATTGCTTTATTCTGGTATTCCTCCGCCAATCACAGCCTCATTACGCACATCAATGAACTATTGGTGTTGTTAATATAGTACCACAACAAACATCAGATTTTTAGTATTCAAATTGGAGGAATACTAATAATCAAAGACTCGATTCTACTAGTATTCAAACCAACTGGTTTTGAATACTAGTATTTTCATGGAAAATGTTTGTATATTCAGAATACTAATAATCGAAGACTAAAATTCCTTTGTATGGATTTTAGTATTCGAACCACAACAATTTGAATACTTAAATTGATTTAAGTGGTTCTGAAAATAAGATTTTTAGTATTCAAATTGGAGGAATACATGCAACCACTAAAATACCACTTATTTTGTATTCTGAATATTAAGCGAATATATTCAGAAGACTAATTTTGTATTCCTGTTTGGTAAGGGTTTTGTTTCTTTTAACATTTCCGAGAAACCTTTGTATTATACGAGCGGGTTTGCCAGGATGGTGCCGAAAAGAAAGGATGTGATTTTGTAACCTGGCATAATGCCATAAATATGAAAGAAGAAAAAATGAGAATAATCCATGGACACCAATAGTAAAGACAAATAATACAAGAGAGAGGTCAATACATTTTCATAACTACAATTTTTGCCATTGCCATTGAATACTGAACATCGACAACAACGTTAGGCAGTGGATAAAGGTGATGTGCAGCAAGCAGTGTTGCTTTCCCATGCAATCAGAGAACTATTCCGCACGTTTCGAGGATCGAACATGGGATCGACAGAACGGCAAAACCCCTGATTAAAGGCTAACTGAGGATAAATATTGTTAGATATTGCATTGAAAGAGAAAGAGAGAGAAAGAGAGAAATGGGGGGGGGGGGGGGGGGGGTGGGCATCAATTCCAAGGGGATTTTTTTCCACGCGCCTCTGATCCAAAAATAATTCCATTACAAACATGTCTAAAGTACATGTAAGTAGCCTTACTGGAGTTTGGATCAGACCAAAAATGTAGTGAAATTGCACATTTATTCTCAACTCGACTATACGCAGTAACGTATAGGACCAAATGCCTTGGATTTGCATATCTACATGTATATGGATTAACAGTTGTTAAGGAGGAATCTTCGTCTACACAACACGGAAATAGAACATTATTATGTAAGACATTAGTGCATGAACTATACGCATAATGATCTAGGAGCGTACGTTTTAAAGTAGAAGTTTTTACCTTCTTTAGTTATGAAATGGACAAGATGCATGTACATTCTTTATGACATTTACTGCAAGATTTGCTCAATAGAATATGGCACCATTTTTGACTGAATAGGTTGACATTGTAGCATCGACCCGAATTACCTTTTCCTGGGGCATTGACATCGGGGCACAATATCAATCCATTTCTCAATGTGAGAGCCCCTATCTAGGAAATAGATGATTTTTCAGCCTGATCATGATCTGCTTGCAAATTTATGATTGAGAATTGGCAAGTAAGTTATACGTTCATTGATAATACATTCATACGATTCATGGTTTATGTTCTTGTTGTTGTTGTTGATGCTGCTGCTGTTGCTGTTGGTTAACGTTTAAACACTAGTGTCAATTTAGTCAATTTAGAGACAATGTTCTTCACCATCTCATCACAGGTCAGGTTGGTGATCACACACCCTCAATGACAGAGGAGGAAATCAAGCGGGTTGCTGAAGATGTCAAACGCTATTTGACAATTCACCTCTGTCAGATTCAAGCCGATCCACTAAACAGTGAGCTTCTACTTAAATTTGAACGGATCTTCACCAATCTAACGTTGATGGAAGAAGACAAAGAAGACAAGAAAAAGACACCGCTTCTATACGACGACCTCCTCAAGACCGAAGTCAACGGAATCTGTCCTAAACGCTTGTTGGTGGAAGGTGAAGGTGGTGTGGGGAAGACCACTTTTTGCGCCAAGATCGCTTGGGATTGGATCCACGGAAAAGGCTACCAGGATTTCAAACTTGTCCTTGTCATCCTTCTTCGCGAGGAAGAGGACAAGACTGTTGGAGAGATCGTGAAGTCGTATCTCCCAGACGACAATCCCACCACTGCCAAGCAGCTAGACAAGTACATCCTCTCAAATCCGAAAGACGTCTTTCTTGTCCTGGACGGCCTAGATGAGTCTACTGTCGATCTTAACAGCAATCATCAAATCGCCCTGATCACTTGCAATCGTCTGTTGAAGTCGGGGATAGTACTAATCACATCGCGACAATGGAGATCAGATGAAATTAGGAAAAATACCAGTCTCAGAAAGGTGTTTGCTTTCATTGCTGTGGAAGGTTTCTCTGCTGAAAACCTCTCGTCCTACATCACCAAGTTCTTTCATCCGGACTCAGCTTCCTCTGAAGCTCTGAACCGATTCATAGCGAACAACGATATGATCAGAGAGAGCATGGCCCCCTACCCCATATACACAGCCATGCTGTGCATCATGTGGAAAGACTTTGATGGAGAGCGCAAAGGAGCAATGTCCAAGCTGCAAACATTCTTCCAGCTATTTGATGAGATGGTCAACTTTTTGATTGATCATTACCTCTCCAAGCTCGTTGTGTCCTCAGCTGATGTTGATGGAGAATTGGATAGAAATCGCTCGACAATTCTTGATCATGTAAAGTACATTGGTTGTGTTGCCTTTCAGGGTCTTCTTGAGAGACGGTTGGTGTGCAGAGAAGAAGAGTTTCAGAGCTGTCCGGGGTCTGTGGATACAGGTTGTAAAGTTGGGATACTTACTAAAGAAAAGCATATTCCTTCGAGGAGAGACAGAAGACATCATTCCCACTCTGCAGTCTTAGCTGTGCATTTTCCTCATAAGCTCTTTCAGGAGTATCTATCAGGAATGCATCTTGCATCTCTTTACAACTCAAACCGTAATGAGTATGACGGGTTGATAGCGAAACTCATAACAGAAGCAGGGGAATACAGGTACCTGCTGTACTTCACCTCGGCTCAGCAGAAGGAGGCTGGCTTGGATATCGTATCTCGTCTCATAGCTTCAGAAAAGGGGCTTACACGTCGCTGTATTGATGGCATAGATGACAACTTCATCGTAGATGTAGCATACGAGAGCCAAGACCAATCAGTGGCCAAAGCAGTGGCGGATCATCTCTCCTCGGAGTACAGCTTCATGAAGGATCTGACCATCTATGAAAGGATGCAGGCGCACACAGTATCAGGGCATATTTTCATTATGAATCATCGCGAAGTGGTAAGAAAAGTAAAGTCGAATTGTAGCAACAAATCAATTTCATATTTGCACGATCTCTTTGAGTGATTAAGATTCTATTTGATTTCAATTTCATTGTCTCAGACTTAGGATGACGTCGTTTGGTTTGAACACATGACTGTATATATATACCGCATATACGAACGATGCTTTGAACCCCGACATGTGCTAATAAGGCAATGCATTCTGTACAAATTTCTCTTCACCAAATTTGAAAAGAAGCTTAAAAGAATCAATTTTCTTTAATCATAGAGCATGTTTAAAACCACTTATATTGATCTAGCATGGGTACAACTCTGATCATTAATTTTAATCTGAAAACTGCAATGTACACAAAACAAATTCAATATTATTATTTACAAAAAATCATGAGTATTAGGATTTTAGTCTTTTAATAGGAGTTGTGATTTAATGTGCTATAACCCGTCTTGCATGTATTTGCAATTTGCAATCTCACGAATCCACATAGGATTTGCACGTTCATACTGTTCAAGCCAGTATGATAAAACGCATTATGAGATAATGTCCAGAACTCAGAAAATTGTATGTTTGGTGGGATCAGAATAATAACTTTATTGTGCCAAATATTATTACTATATTATTTGATGTTCATATTGATGTATAGATTATGAAAACAGAATAAGAACAAAAATATGGAAGAAAAAAAAAACATTAAAAAAATCAGTATCAATTAAGGTGATTATTCAGGATAATCTGTTATTATTTTTATGTGTTTATGTTTCTAGCCTTACAATATTATTTGTGTACATGTAACTTGTAGGATTACCTGTCTATTATGAAGTCATGTGGACGGACGGCTTCAGAGGAACTGGCTAAATTCATCTGCTCTTCACGATCACTGAGATCTGTGGAGATCACTGGTACTAGTACTATGCATGATGTCTTCTACTCGGTGCTTGCGAATAAAGCAGTCAATTCCAAGGTCAGTATAAATCTGTGTATTATCCACGTTGTTGTATTTTGATGCATCATTCAAATTGATGCCATATTCAGTCAGGATGATAGCTTTCCTAAGATTGAATTGAATTAGGAGAATATTGGGAAACAGAGATTTGTTTTTGGAAATAAACATGTAAGTTTCAAACGTATTCATATTATTTTTAAATAAAAAAATAAAACGTATTTCATTAAACTATTTATATAATATTTATGATTGATGCTACATTTCATGATTTTAACCAGAGGTTTTCTGTATAAATAATTTTCTTCATCTGTAAGCGCTATAATCGGATTACCCAACTAGACCCTAGTTTAAAGGTTCTATGTTCCATTTGCAGCCAACATGTCCTATCTGAAATTTGAACGTTAGCAGTGTCCTAGTATTCAAATTATGGAAGGAAACCTGTTTACTTTCTAGACTTCACTGTAAGGCACTATGGAATGACTGACTGTCTTCTTTTTTTCTTTGGTAATAACATACATCAAATGAGCTGTAAAGGGTACATGAGCATTTTTCTACATCAATAACCCACTTCTTGTAATGGCCAAAATTAAACTGATTGAATCTTCGCGCAGCACAAAACATTCGACCATTCGGTACAAGGGTCTGAAAATCAGAATATTTACTAAAGGATTGCAATCCCTCAAGTCAATTCAACAACTAACGGTCGTTATTTTCCTGCAAAAAGACATTTTCAAGGCCCTTTCGTTTTGAGGAAAGTTCTAAATTTGTATTATCTTTCAAATACCGGTGGAATTTAACCTTTTCATTTTTATGCCTCCGTTACGAAGTAGCCAGAGGCATTGGCCCGTATTCTTTTTTCAAGTTCAAGTTCAAGTTTGTTTATTTATTTCATTTTCATAAAAAACACAGGAAGTGCAAATGAACATACAAGTATATATACATACAAGGAATGGTCAGTTAATACAATAGTTTCAAATGAAATTGGAGAACAAAGGAAAAGCCCATGGTGGCTTTGTATAAAAAGTTCCCTGACTATTATAATTTATATTATTTATATTATTGAGCATATATGAGTTAAAGATATCACAAAATACAGCGATAAACACAATATAAAGACAAAAAACTACAAAAAAATGTATGAAATAATTTAAAATTGGAGGGGGCAAAAAAGTTTGGAAGGTAAATTTAACGATACTCAGAATAAAAGGTCAGTTTCATTTTTTTTAAAAACATTGAACTGTTTATATATAAGCGGAGGACTTGAGGTAGATCGAGTGTTCCACATGTTTGGCAAAGTATTTCTTACAGATTTTTTTGAGAATGAACTTTTTACTTTCCATAAATGAAACGTGTTGCAAAGCCGAGCATTGTGAGAATGAATTTGGTTATTGATAGAAAATATGGATGATATTCTTTTTGGAAGTATATTTTGAAAAAAATAAAAACCAATCAGTGCAGTATGGTATTTGAACAAATCAAAAACATTTGATTTTTAAAACATTTTTTAAACTAAGAAATAAAGGAGCAGAATGGGCATAATAATCACTACCTGTACAAATACGTAGAGCCTTCTTTTGTAATTTGAAGAGGGTATTAATTTGTCCATGACACAAATTTCCCCAAATACTTATACAAGATGTAAGATAAGGTAATATAAGTGAGTTGTACAAAGTAAATAAAATGGGAAATGGTACATGAAATTTCAATTTATATAAAACACCAATAGATTTTGATACCTTGCTTTCAACCCAGCACACATGGCACTCTATCTTTTACAAGCTTTTCTATTGGTTACTTACTTATTGTCCAATCTTGTGATTGGTGATTATTGTTTCATGGACTGCATGTCAGCCATCTTGGCAGCCATTTTGTGGTTGTAATAAAATCTAACAGTGCAGCTCAAGTCATCAAACATGTAAGACCACTTTTGTCTTGTGTGGGTCCTTACAGTAATAGTATGATATAATTTATATCAGGCACCAACACCAATCTTCTGAAATAAGTAGACTCCTATGTCTAACTAACTGCACCATAAACCCTTCCCATGGAGGCTGCCATCTTATTTGTTTACAATGGAGTACCCCCTCTTATTTGAGAAAATTGCTTACACAGCACAACACAGTCTTGACTGACTTTTACCCAAACATATCTATCTAATCAAACTCCCTCCAAACTTCCCTCAGTGCACTATATACTCCAGCTACAGTATTCAATGCCATAACTAAATAACACAACTAAATAACACTTAGCTATACAAGTACATTTAAATGTGTATACCCTAGTCAAAATGGGCTCTGGAAAAATATATTTTTTTCCTATTTTTCACTATTTATTTCCTATTTTTATGTGAATGAACCCTATTTAAACACTATTTTTTATTAAAAATAGATTAAAAATAGCATATGACAGCCTATTTTTTTTCTATTTCTAGGAATTGGTGGTTTGATAACTATTTTTTACCTATTTCTTCCTATTTTTTTACTATGTTTTTGGACTTAGATTTTTTTCTGCCATTTTCTTCCTATTTTTTACCTATTTCTTACTATTTTTTCCCTATTCTTTTCGACTTAGATTTTTTGTCACCAGATTTCGTCCTATTTTTTCACTATGTTTCTGGACTTTGATTTTTTCACCCATTTTCTTCCTATTTTTTTACTATGTTTTTGGACTTAGATTTTTCTCTGCCATTTTCTTCCTATTTTTTTACTATGTTTTTGGACTTAGATTTTTCTCTGCCATTTCCTTCCTATTTTTTTACTATGTTTCTGCACTTAGATTTTTCTCTGCCATATTCTTCCTATTTGTTTACTATGTTTCTGGACTTTGATTTTTCTTACTCATTTTCTTTCTATTTTTTGACTATGTTTTTGTACTTAGATTTTTCTCTGCCATTTTCTTCCTATTTTTTTTTACTATGTTTCTGGACTTAGATTTTTCTCTGCCATTTTCTTCCTATTTTTTTACTATGTTTTTGGACTTATATTTTTCTCTGCCATTTCCTTCCTATTTTTTTACTATGTTTCTGGACTTTGATTTTTCTCTGCCATATTCTTCCTATTTTTTTTATTATGTTTCTGGACTTTAATTTTTCTCTGCCATTTTCTTCCTATTGTTTTACTTTGTTTCTGGACTTATATTTTTCTCTGCCATTTCCTTCCTATTTGTTTACTATGTTTCTGGACTTTGATTTTTCTTACTCATTTTCTTTCTATTTTTTGACTATGTTTTTGTACTTAGATTTTTCTCTGCCATTTTCTTCCTATTTTTTTTTACTATGTTTCTGGACTTAGATTTTTCTCTGCCATTTTCTTCCTATTTTTTTACGGGTTAGGGACTTAATTTTTTTACTATCACCATTTGTTGTCCTATATTTTGTTTACTATGTTCACAGACTTATTGGATTTTGTCACCTTTTTGCTTTTCATATAGGCCGATATTTGATTTTTAAGGTTGTTGAAACTTAGTTACACTTTATAAATATATATTTGCACAATTCAAAACATATTTCACAATATAACTATAATGTTACAAAAATAATTGTGATATTTCGTCTTTTGAAATGAAAAAAAAATAGATTCAAAGATGATTTGGACAAATTACTGGCCCTCCTCAGAACTCAACTCTCCCTTTAAGGGAGCATAATTATTTCGTAGGCCTGTGAACATTTTAAGGGAGCATAAATATATCGGTTAGGCCTGTGAACATTTAATCAAGAATTAAGAATGTTTTAATTTTATCTTTAAATTAAATGACTATCTATTTTGAATATTTCAAGTAAAAAAGTATATAATTAGCAAAAGAATTAGCTTACTACTATAGTGTTATAGTGACTAGAACTTATCCAATTGGATGGAATTGTAACAATTTTCCCCATAATAAATACAAAGGTGAAAGGGTGTATTAATTCTTCACAAATGTTGAATCATAATGAAAGACAACTAAATGTGTGCTGCCATCTAGTGGTAGAAAGCGAATAGGCCAACCGGTAGTTTATTTTCAAATTCAAATCTTCACTCAGACTCTGTGATGATCAGCTCAACGGCGCATATTTCAATCATTATTTTGCCATTTCGCCAGATTTGTCTTCCTGTAAAACCCACAGTATGGAGAATAAGGGGTAGATTACACCAGGAAAGGACAATTTCAAGAGTAATTCCAGAGCAAGAATTGAAAGAACAAAATGAAAGGATCGAATTTTATTACCAAGATTATGCCTACAGTCCCACACAACCACTCTTGTGTTAGAGAATTACAATCAACTTGCTTTCACTGGACTGCTACTGCTAGCTGCTGGAGCATGCATATATTGTACAACAAGGTGCTACAAAGTAGAGCTTGACAGAGATTTAATTGCTACCAAACAATTATACAGTACACCAATCATTCAATTAATATTCCATTTTTTAAAAAATAGATTTAAGTCTCCTATTTTTTTCCTATTTTTTGTTCCAAAACTATGCTAGATCTATTTGAAATAGCTTTTTTTTGGGATGAGAAAAATAGGAAAAAAATATATTTCAAAACTATTTGTGGCTTTATTTTTTTCCTATTTTTTGTTCCAAAACTATAGCAATTAAATAGCTTTTTTGGGGATGAGAAAAATAGGAAAAAAATATATTTCAAAACTATTTGTGGCTTTATTTTTTTCCTATTTTTTGTTCCAAAACTATAGCAATTAAATAGCTTTTTTGGGGATGAGAAAAATAGGAAAAAAATATATTTTTGCATTTATTTTTTCCCTATTTTTTTTCTATTTTTTTCCTATTTATTTTTTACTAGGGTATACTCATCAACATTATAATAAACATAAGGTTCTCTGCCTTACATAGTTTACAAAGCCACTACAACGAGAAGACGCATGGTCATTCATGCACACAACCTACATGTATGTACATTGTATATTACTAGGCCACACACTGTATGTGCTCATGACCTCTAAACAGTGATGCGATCCCTTCAATATTAATACTTCATTTTCCTTTATTCTTACTACTCAATATCAATAATAACATGACTATATTCCTTATTCTAACATACCTCGACCGAATTACGAAATGTTCTGGATACTCTACTGCAAAACTCTGATTGTCAATCTCCTCTCCTCACTGAGTTGGTTGAACAATGCACTAAACTTTCTGTAGACACAAGAAAGTTTCTTCCCAAACTGCCTAATCACTCTCTTAATATCCTTCCGCCTAAATCAATTATTTAGTCTTTCTGCGACCTGAATATTTCTAAACAAAGATATGTTTAATAAAACATACAAGTACCATCAATAACCTACATTTCCATAAACTTCCATAAACATTCCAGATTCAGTATAATTACAACTCTCGCAATTTGAAATATTTAGTACGTGGATTTTGAATATGCGTAATGAGGCAAAGTAAACAGGCTCCTCTCTATGTACCGTAGTCTATTAAAAGTGACCTTAAAGAAAAAATGAAGTTTTTCTCACTAGACCTATACCACAAATATACCTGATTTTTTACAACAATGCTTTTCCTTTAAATTTGATATCACAATTCAACCAAATCATTTCTTTCGTAACATTTCCATACACTTTAGGTGGGTTGTATATTTTTTACATAATTTACTTGCTTTACTGTAAACCACGTATAAAGTAAATCACAATAGAAATAGAAATCAGGTATTTTTCCTCTATAATTTGTATCTCTTAAAGATACTATGTCCCCTTTGCAGAAATTATGAATATCTCATGTATGATGTCCTATCCGTGAAATTTAAACGTTAACAGTGTCCTAATATTCAAATTATGCAAGGAAACATGTTTACTTGCTAGACTTCACTGTCGGAAACTATTGAGTGACTAAATGGCTTCTTTGGTAATAACATAGGCCTACATAAAATGAGCTGTAAAGGGTACATGAGCATTTGTCTACATCAATAACCCACTTCTTGCAATATGGCCAAAATTAAACTGATTGAATCTTTGCACAGCACAAAACGTACGACCATTCAGTACAATGGTCTGAAAATCATTCACTTTACTGACTTGGTAGCACTTAAGTCAACAACTAATAGTGGTTATTTTCCCACTTAAAGACATTTTCAAGCCCCCTTTTTTTAAAGGGAAGTTCTAAATTAGTATTATCTTTCATATGCCGTTGGAATTTAACCTTTTCATTTTTTGGCCTGCAAATGGGACATAGTACCTTTAATATCCGTTTTAACTTCAATGACTCTCCTTATTTAAAACCTTGACGTCACATCATACCACTTTAATAACCTATATTGTCACCTCGCACTTGCAAAATATGGAACCTGTCTAACCCACTGGTTTAAAGGTACTATGTCCCATTGCAGGCCCCAAAATGAAAAGGTTAACTTCCAAGGGCATTTGAAAGACAATACTAATTTAGAACTTTCCTCAAAAACAAAAGGGCTTGAAAATGGCTTTTAGTGGGAAAATAACGACAATTAGTTGTCAAATCGACTTTAGTGATTGCAATCACCTAAGTAATAGTCTGATTTTCAGACCCTTTTACCGAATAGTCGTACGTTTTGTGCTGCACAAAGATTCAATCAGTTTAATTTTGGCCATTACAAGAAGTGGGTTATTGATGTAGACAAATGCTCATGTACCTGTTACAGTTCATTTCATGTATGTTATTACAAAGGAAAAAAAGATGTCAGTCAGTCACTCAATAGTGTCTGACAGTGAAGTCTAGAAGGTATTCAGATTTCCTTGCATGATTTTTATACTAGTACACTGCTAATGTTTAAATTTCACAGATGGGAGATACATGACATATTCATAATTCCTGCAAAGTTCTACAGAATTTGATGATAGCTGCAAAAGGGACCTAGTATCTTTAATGTACGATTACATACCAGTAATTAGGGTTTTCAAGTTCTCCATATTCATGCCATAAAGCACCTATTTGTCTTCAACAGTACTGTGTTTTCAGAGTGCTTGTTATGCCTCCGCCACTGAAGGTGGTGCCGGAGGCATCATGTTTTCGGGTTGTCCGTCCGTACGTCCGTACGAGTTTGCGATGGTATGCTTGTGTGTTTAGTTTTACGTATGAGATATCCTTGTGTGTCACTTTAGACTTGTGTGTCTAGCCACACAAGAAAACTATCATATTCAGTGTCTAAGATGTCTGACATGTCATTTCTAATCAACTAAGATTTAGTCACACAAGAAAAGTTTCTCCCAAAAAAAAAACCTAAAAAATGTCTAAATTTTAGAGAGGGGTTGTGTCCAAGTAGCCAAACGGAATAGTGCCATCTACAGTTGACATCGAGGTAACTAGGTACTATGCGCATCTGCAGTACTTGTGTGTGTGTGTGTGTGTGTGTGTGCGTGTGTGTGTGTGTGACTTGTTAGTGTGTAGTATTTGTAAGCAAAGTAGTAGGCAGTGTATGGCTGTGTGTGTGTGTGTGTGTGTGTCATGGGTGGATGGTTTTGTGTCTGCCACACAAGCCCTAATTTTCTTGAATTGGACAGGGGTAGACAATAATGTCTTTCTGCCACACAAGCCCTAATTTTCTTGAATTGGACAGGGGTAGACAATATCTTTCTGCCACACTAGCCTTAATTTTCATGACTTGGACAGAGGTATATAATACATGTAATGTTTTTTTATGCCACACAAGCCTTAATTTTCTTGAATGGGACAGGGGTAGACAATAATGTCGTTCTGCCACACTAGCCTTAATTTTCATGACTTGGACAGAGGTATATAATACATGTAATGTCTTTCTGCCACACAAGCCCCAATTTTCTTGACTTGGACAGGGGAAGACAATAATGTCTTTCTGCCACACAAGCCCTAATTTTCTTGACTTGGACAGTGGTACAGGTATATAATACATGTAATGTTTTTATGCCACACAAGCCTTAATTTTCTTGACTTGGACAGGGGTAGACAATAATGTCTTTCTGCCACACAAGCCTTAATTTTCATGACTTGGACAGGGGTAGATAATAATGTCTTTCTGCCACACAAGCCTTAATTTTCTTGACTTGGACAGGGGTAGATAATAATGTCTTTCTGTCACACAAGCCCTAATTTTCTTGACTTGGACAGGGGTAGACAATAATGTCTTTCTGTCACACAAGCCTTAATTTTCATGACTTGGACAGAGGTATATAATACATGTAATGTTTTTTTATGCCACACAAGCCTTAATTTTCTTGACTTGGACAGGTGTAGACAATAATGTCTTTCTGCCACACAAGCCCTAATTTTCTTGACTTGGACAGGGGTAGATAATAATGTCTTTCTGTCACACAAGCCTTAATTTTCATGACTTGGACAGGGGTAGATAATAATGTCTTTCTGTCACACAAGCCCTAATTTTCTTGACTTGGACAGGGGTAGACAATAATGTCTTTCTGTCACACAAGCCTTAATTTTCATGACTTGGACAGAGGTATATAATACATGTAATGTTTTTTTATGCCACACAAGCCTTAATTTTCTTGACTTGGACAGGGGTAGATAATAATGTCTTTCTGTCACACAAGCCTTAATTTTCTTGACTTGGACAGGGGTAGATAATTATGTCTTTCTGTCACACAAGCCCTAATTTTCTTGACTTGGACAGGGGTAGACAATAATGTCTTTCTGTCACACAAGCCTTAATTTTCATGACTTGGACAGAGGTCAGAGGTATAAATAGATGTAATTTTTTTTTATGCCACACAAGCCTTAATTTTCTTGACTTGGACAGGGGTAGAAAATAATGTCTTTCTGCCACACAAGCCTTAATTTTCTTGACTTGGACAGGGGTATATAATACATGTAATTTTTTTTTTATGCCACACAAGCCTTAATTTTCTTGACTTGGACAGGGGTAGATAATAATGTCTTTCTGCCACACAAGCCTTAATTTTCTTGACTTGGACAGGGGTATATAATACATGTAATTTTTTTTTTATGCCACACAAGCCTTAATTTTCTTGACTTGGACAGGGGTAGATAATAATGTCTTTCTGCCACACAAGCCTTAATTTTCTTGACTTGGACAGGGGTAGAAAATAATGTCTTTCTGCCACACAAGCCTTCATTTTCTTGACTTGGACAGGGGTATATAATACATGTAATTTTTTTTTTATGCCACACAAGCCTTAATTTCCTTGACTTGGACAGGGGTAGATAATAATGTCTTTCTGTCACACAAGCCCTAATTTTCTTGACTTGGACAGGGGTAGACAATAATGTCTTTCTGTCACACAAGCCTTAATTTTCATGACTTGGACAGAGGTATATAATACATGTAATGTTTTTTTATGCCACACAAGCCTTAATTTTCTTGACTTGGACAGGTGTAGAAAATAATGTCTTTCTGCCACACAAGCCTTAATTTTCTTGACTTGGACAGGGGTATATAATACATGTAATTTTTTTTTTATGCCACACAAGCCTTAATTTTCTTGACTTGGACAGGGGTAGATAATAATGTCTTTCTGCCACACAAGCCTTAATTTTCTTGACTTGGACAGGGGTAGAAAATAATGTCTTTCTGCCACACAAGCCTTCATTTTCTTGACTTGGACAGGGGTATATAATACCTTTAATTTTTTTTTTATGCCACACAAGCCTTAATTTTCTTGACTTGGACAGGGGTAGATAATAATGTCTTTCTGTCACACAAGCCCTAATTTTCTTGACTTGGACAGGGGTAGACAATAATGTCTTTCTGTCACACAAGCCTTAATTTTCATGACTTGGACAGAGGTATATAATACATGTAATGTTTTTTTATGCCATACAAGCCTTAATTTTCTTGACTTGGACAGGTGTAGACAATAATGTCTTTCTGCCACACAAGCCCTAATTTTCTTGACTTGGACAGAGGTATATAATACATGTAATGTTTTTTTTTATGCCACACAAGCCTTAATTTTCTTGACTTGGACAGGGGTAGATAATAATGTCTTTCTGCCACACAAGCCTTAATTTTCTTGACTTGGACAGGGGTAGAAAATAATGTCTTTCTGCCACACAAGCCTTAATTTTCTTGACTTGGACAGGGGTATATAATACATGTAATTTTTTTTTTATGCCACACAAGCCTTAATTTTCTTGACTTGGACAGGGGTAGATAATAATGTCTTTCTGTCACACAAGCCCTAATTTTCTTGACTTGGACAGGGGTAGAAAATAATGTCTTTCTGCCACACAAGCCTTAATTTTCTTGACTTGGACAGGGGTATATAATACATGTAATTTTTTTTTTATGCCACACAAGCCTTAATTTTCTTGACTTGGACAGGGGTAGATAATAATGTCTTTCTGTCACACAAGCCCTAATTTTCTTGACTTGGACAGGGGTAGACAATAATGTCTTTCTGTCACACAAGCCCTAATTTTCTTGACTTGGACAGAGGTATATAATACATGTAATGTTTTTTTTTATGCCACACAAGCCTTAATTTTCTTGACTTGGACAGGGGTAGAAAATAATGTCTTTCTGCCACACAAGCCTTAATTTTCTTGACTTGGACAGGGGTATATAATACATGTAATGTTTTTTTTATGCCACACAAGCCTTAATTTTCTTGACTTGGACAGGGGTAGACAATAATGTCTTTCTGCCACACAAGCCCTAATTTTCTTGACTTGGACAGAGGTATATAATACATGTAATGTTTTTTTTTATGCCACACAAGCCTTAATTTTCTTGACTTGGACAGGGGTAGATAATAATGTCTTTCTGCCACACAAGCCTTAATTTTCTTGACTTGGACAGGGGTAGAAAATAATGTCTTTCTGTCACACAAGCCTTAATTTTCTTGACTTGGACAGGGGTAGATAATAATGTCTTTCTGCCACACAGAAGGGGAGGGGAAATTGAAACGGGACAAGGATTAATAGTAAAATGAAACATCAAAGCCTCGCGCGGGAGGGGGAAACTGAATTCAGACAAGGATTATAGAAAACGGTATAACAAATTGTCTTGTTTCTCTAATAGTTTATTGAAACGTCAAAGCGCTGAAGGAGGAAAACTGAATTCAGACAAGGATTAGGAGAATTAATTTTAAATCATCTATGAACAGTAAATTATTATACATCTTATGAAAGAGTGTTTTATCCAAAATCATTTGGTACCATTTTTATGTTGTATGTGTTCACGCTTGGATGAACAGGTGGCAGTGTTTGCGAGAGTGCAAAAATCGACTTGCGCCAAAGTGATGCCTACAGTATGTACAGTATTATGTTGGGATTAGCGGAGTGAGAGAATGGATTGAATGTATCAAATGAAATGCATTGCATATGTTTTTTGCAAAGGGCAAAGCCACACACACCCACACACACGCGTACAAATGTTCGTTGATATTTGATATTCGATATTTGATATGTGTGGCATGATTAATTTTGTTAGGGATGTTATTTGGATCTGCAAAGACCAAATTAATACCCAAATCCCAATTGTTTTATTCAAACATCACATAGGCAACTTTGGCGCAAGTCGATGTTGCACTCTCGCAAACAATGTCTCCTGTTCATCCAAGCGTGAACACATACCACACAAAAAATGGTACAAAATGATTTGGGATAAAACACTCTTTCATAAGACATTAATGTAATTAATTTAATGTTCATCAATGATTTTTTAAATAATTAGCAATTTTCTAGGTGTAAACTTTTTTTTGACTCACACTGTAGTGGAAAAAAATATCTTTAAAGTACAAGTCCACTCCAAAAATAACTTGTCTTTATAGAACCAGATAAATGAGACAAACCAATCAAAAAAAGTTTGAACAAAATTGGATAACTGATAAGAAAGTTATGTATTTTTGAAAAATTATGTAAAACTAAAAAACAATGGAAATCACTACATAAATTGCCAATTTGGTTATCAGTTTGTGACGTCATGTCCTCACTATTTGTCAATTGCTTTATATAGTTTAATCCCATTAATTTCCCTTTTTATCCCCCAAAACTTGATTTCCCCATGCCTTTGCCCAGGTTATATGATTTGTATCATATTGCTTGCATGACATTTCACAAAATTTGTTATGAATTTGAAGAATTGATACCATTTTCTGAATATTGTATATTGTATATAATACACAAAAATCCGGCCCGTACTGACTTTACACACCGGAGATAGAGGGGTGCTTTCAAACAGAGGGAAATGCGTACACGTACCCTAGATAACACTGAATGGGGGGGTGATTCGGGTGAGAAAGATGGAAAGACAAGGAAATAGCGCTTAGTGACAGTAACTTTCGAGCCACGGAATCAAAGTTAAACGTTAAAACAGCCCCTGCGCTGTAAAGTCAATTTTGTAATTAACGGTAGGGGGGCTGCTTCACAACTCTTATTTTGCCCTTCATTTGGCCTCAGCTCATATAAACTCGCTTGAGCTTGTATTTGAGCTCATGTTGGTAGTAATCATGGACAGGGGCGGCGATCCTGGGCTCGATAGGAGGACACGTCCGCCAGGAAATTTAGAAATATAGCTAGAAAGATATATAGCGTAAAGAACGTACAAATTGGGCTTAGGGATTTCCTAGAGTGCATAATGTCAACATTGCAAAATCTCACTTGGTCGCTACGCCCCCTCGCCCAATAACACAAAACTATGATATGACACTCGGCCCACGCTCCCGGCCGTGATTTATCCATGGTTGTTGCAATAATTTTTGTTCTCTACTACATTGTACTTCTACTAACATTATTGTGTGCTATCACAATCATGATTGTTTCATTTTCCCTTTAAAGCAGGCGCATAGCCAGAGTCGAGAATAGAACAACGAATCGTCTTCTTTCTGTAATAATTTCATTAAACTATGAAAGGTCAAAGCTTACGCGCTTTGCGCAAGAGGGGGGGGGGGGGGGCGGGGGGGGGGGTGGGAACTGAATTCAGACAAGGATTAATAATCGAGAATGGTACAACAAATCCTTTTCTTTCTCTAATAATTTAATGAAACATCAAAGCTTCCACGTTTCGCGCGGGAGGGGGGAAACTGAATTCAGACAAGGATTAAGAGTCGAGAATGGAACAACGAATCATATTCTTTCTCTAATAATTGCATTAAACAATGAAAGGTCAAAGCTTCCGCGCTTCGCGCCGGAGGGGGAGGGGGAACCAAATTCAGACACGGAAAAAGGGTCGAGAATGGTACAACGAATCGTCTTCTTTCTCTAATAATTTAATGAAATTATGAAAGGTCAAAGCTTACGCGCTTTGCGCAGGAGGGGGGGGGGAACTCAATTCAAACAAGAAATATGAGTCGAGAATGATACAACAAATCGTCACTTTCACAAAATACATATTATGCTCATATTTTTGCTCGCTCATTTCGCTCACTAGCCGAATTGTGAACTAGAAAATTACCTTTTCGGGCAAAAGGCTTCAGCCCCCCCCCCCCCCCCGATGAAAATGTATAACTTAAAAACAGGGAATGTTGATATCGGACAAGAGACGTGAAGTGAGCTTGCCCCCCTTTCCAAAATTGTGCCTGCTTGTAGGTACCGGCATCGTGCTTCTAATATGACCTTGTCAGTATTGGTATGTTGAGTTGAAAAAACGGTCTGCGCATTTTTCAAATTTCCGGCCCCCTCCCCCTATTGGAAAATTCTGGATCCGCGCCAGGGCGTACTGATGGGGGGGGGGGGGGGGGGGGGGGGGGCTTGGTAGATACTAGGCGTATGGTCAGGTCCAATCCCGCTCGATAATTTGTAGGTCCATAAGTCCTAATAAAAATTACTTTCTACAAAAACATTATTTTTTATAAATGTAATGTTTCCTGGGAGAAATTTCAATAGTTTAAGATCAATCAATCTTATTTACTGGGTGTAAGCCACAAATATGTTTAAACTATTAAAAACATTATTGTCGTATAAACAATTACTAGTTTCTTAAATAGCAAACTAAAATGGATAATGGGCCTGCTTGGCTTACTTAATGTCTCAGTGGCGTAGCCTGGATAAGATCAGTCGGGGGCAGGGTGGTGGGGCAAGATTTCCAACAAGGAGGAAAATTTACGATAGGATTACATGTGTGTTATGTTTTACTCTTTTTTTTCCCGTCACCACATGAGCGGGGGTTGACTCTATATAATTATCAAAGATAACAGATAAAATATAACTACTTTAAAAAGAGACAACTATTCAGGGCTATATGTCGCCCCCTTCAGGACCAGGACGGGGGGGGGGGGGGGGGCACATGCCCCCCCAAATTTCCAAGATCGGTTGAACTTTTTTAGACCCCCCTTTTTGTTTACCTCGATCAATTACATGTATGTGCCCTCCCAAACATCAAACTCTGGCTACGTGCCTGTACAGGACGCCATAGCTGTGGGGATGGCCTCCATCCAATATTTCCCTTTGTTATTATTATGAATAGCGACCCTCTTCTCGTTTTATGAATGGCAACCCTCATTTTGTTTTATGAATAGCGACCCTCTCCTCGTTTTATGAATAGCGACCCTCATTTCGTATTATGAATAGCGACCCTCTACTTCTATTATGAATAGCGACACTCTTCACCTATTATGAATAGCGACCCTCATTTCATATTATGAATAGCGACCCTCTACTCCTTTTATTAATAGCGAACCTCATTTTGTATCATGAATAGCGAACATCTACTCCTATTATGAATAGCGAACCTCATTACGTATTATGAATAGCGACCCTCATTTCTTTTTATGAATAGCGACCCTCATTTCGTATTATGAATAGCGACCCTCTTCTACTATTATGAATAGCGACCCTCTACTCCTATTATGAATAGCGACCCTCTTCTTCTATTATGAATAGCGACCCTCTACTCCTATTATGAATAGCGACCATCTACTCCTATTATGAATAGCGAACCTCATTACGTATTATGAATAGCGACCCTCATTTCTTTTTATGAATAGCGACCCTCATTTCGTATTATGAATAGCGACCCTCTTCTCCTATGATGAATAGCGACCCTCATTTCGTATTATGAATAGCAACCCTCTACTCCTATTATGAATAACGACCCTCATTTCTTTTTATGAATAGCGACCCTCATTTCGTATTATGAATAGCGACCCTTATTTCGTATTATGAATAGCGACCCTCTACTTCTATTATGAATAGCGACCTTCATTTCGTATTATGAATAGCGACCCTCTTTCTGTGTTATCAATACTGACCCTTTTGTAATATTATGAATAGGGACCCTCTTGAATAACGACCCCGATTTCGTATTATGAATAGCGACCCTCTTCTAATATTATGAATACCGACCCTCTTCTTTGATTATGAATAGCGGTCCTTATGAATAATGACCCTTTTCTCCAATTATGAAAAGCGGACCTTATGAATAGCGGTCCTTATGAATAGCGGACCTTATGAATAGCGAACCTTATGAATAGCGGTCCTTATGAATAGCGACATTGACCCTGCAGTACAGTGGTCTGAAATCAGATTATTACTTACTGGCTCTATAGCTCTTAAAGAGAAGGTTGAGTTCTGGGAAGAGGTGAAAAATAATTTGGGAGCGTTATCATTCCTATTATGCAAGTGTGGAAGAACATCAGATAAGACATATGTTCCCTTAAAAAGCATGGCTCTTCAAATGCCTTCATATTCTAAATATGTCATGTAACATCGTAAAACTCGGGGGAATAGCCATTTTACGCCACGTGGTTGTGTAGTCCCATATACATCTTTCTGTGTACAGTGTTTGTAACTTTACCAAGACTTGGCCAAATTTCTTATCATTTTGATGATTCCAGAACCTTGCAATACACACAAATTCTTATATGCTAGATGATCAACCTTTTCTGGTCGATTCAACACCGTTTCTTTCACAATGCAATCGCAAAACCAGAACTCAACTTCATCTTTTAGTCAATTCAACAACTAATAGTCGTTATTTTCCCACTTAAAGACATTTTCAAGCCCCCTTTTTTTCGGAAAGTTCTAAATAATATTGTCTTTCAAATGCTGTTGGAATTTAACCTTTTCATTTTTGGGGCCTGCAAATGGGACATAGTACCTTTAAAGTTCCAGATATGTGTAAAACGTATTCCATTAGCAAATAATGAAATACTCAACTTTGCCTCTGAAGAAATAAAAATTCTTCATAGTTACGTGACATATTCTTTTTGTCAATACTCCTCTTTGAAAATCCATTGGCAAAGTGATTTTGAGAATTTTAATGGATATCTGCATTTAAAGTGAATTTTGATGTGGAATTGGGAAATCTTAATGAATTTTGATATTTGGAATCTCCTCAAAGTTTGTGAATTTCAAAGTTTAAATTCATCCAATGTACAGAAAGCCAGTGCTTATTGCCGATGAATATACTCGCAACTTTGCCAGCTAATAGATATTAGCAGACTGTATCTTCCAACCGAATATAAAAAGTGACTTGTTAATGTGTATATACTTACAGTGTTTAAGTGACAACCAGTTATTTATAGGCATCTGGAGCAGTATTCTGAAAATTGTTATACCGTAATAGTTTTTTGTAAAATTTTGTTGTATCTTTCCTCTCATCTCTTTAGCCCATGCTCACTTCAGCTGCTCATGTTATCCATATTTTGTAATGTTTGAATTAGACAAGGAAAATGTTAATAAAAGTGTTACTTGTAATTGTTACTTCAAGTGTTATTAAATTGCATTTCTGTTGTTGTGTGCGGTTTATAGTGATATGGTGTTTTTTTATACATTTAATACTTGGTGACATGTAGTGAATTCTAAAGACACATGGAACAAGTCTTTTTAGGATTAAATTATCACAAGCAGTTCGTAGTGAGATCAATGGTCGCATAAATAGTTTTAATTCTTTTTAGATGGAAGTAATTTTATCTTGACTTTAAAAAAAATGATATATAGCATTGTATGCAATACATTATGACAAGCTCCTTGGCTTTTCATTGGTTCCTCCACAGCATTGGAATATTATTGCATTACCTGTATTATAAGTGTGTGATGTTTCTATTCAATGAGGAAAAAAGATAAATCAATTTTTTGGTCATTCAGAAGTCACACTGTTCAGTTGTGAGGTCCAAAGACACAGAAATAAATAGTTGTATACTTTTTGGACATCAAGTTTTTTAGGCACACAAGCCTTAATTTTCTTGACTTGGACAGGGTAGCTGATCGTCTTTTCTGCCAAACAAGCCTCAATTTTCACGACTTAGGCGGATAAATGATGTGTTTTTGCGGGACACAAGCCTTAATTTTCCTGACTTGGATAGAGGTAGACAATAATTAAGGCATGCAAGCCTTAATTTTAATTTTAGAAACCAGTCTCAACACATATTGTATTAAAAAACACACAAGATGCATTTTCATTTAGTTTTAGACAAACACACAAGAAGTTGGGATTTAAGACACACAAGTAGTCTTTAGAAGGAAAAAATGAAAAGACACACAAGATACCCCTTTTTCCAGACACACAAGACAAAAATCTCACAAGCATACTGTCGTGAGTAGTACCGTCCGTCCGTCCGTACGTCCGTCCCGTTTGACCGTTATCACAATATCTCAAGAACCATTTAAGATTTAAACTTAAGACTCGGGAATAGTATTTATCACCATAGGAAGACGATCTGATTAGATTTTGGAGTACGTAGGTCAAAGGTCACAGGTCACAGAGGTCAACTTATGAAATTCCTTGTATTGATCGAGTTTGTTAGCGCGATATCTCAAGAACCATTTGAGATTTAAACTTCAAACTTAAGGATAGTATGTATCACCATAGGAAGACGATCTGATTAGATTTTGGAGCACGTATGTCAAAGGTCAAGGGTCACAGAGGTCAACTTATGAAATTCCATACATTGAGATTGTTATCATGATATCTCAAGAACCACTGGAGATTTAAACTTCAAACTTAGTGATAGTGTGTATCACTATAGGAAAACAATCTGATTACATTTTGGGTCACGAGGTCAAAGGTCAAAGGTCACAGGGCTCATTATGTATGCAAAAACAGCTTGTGATCGCGTTATCTGAACAACCGATTGATGGATTCCTGCCAAACTTTGGTCATGTATGTATCTTGCAGAGCTGATGAACTGATTAGATTTTGGGGTCACGAGGTCAAAGGTCAAAGGTCACAGGGCTCATTATGTATGCAAAAACAGCTTGTGATCGCGTTATCTGAAGAACCGATTGATGGATTCCTGCCAAACTTTGGTCATGTATGTATCTTGCAAAGCCAATGAACTGATTAGATTTTGGGGTCACGAGGTCAAAGGTCACAGCGCACATTGTGTATGCAAAAACAGCTCGTGATCGCCTTATCTCAAGAACCGATTGATGGATTCCTGCCAAACTTAGGTCATGTACATGTATGTTACTTGCAGAGCTGATGAACTGATTAGATTTTGGGGTCATGAGGTAAAGGTCAAGGTCATGCGGCTCATTATGTATGCAAAAATAGCTTGTGATCGTATTATCATTAGAACAGATTGATGGATTCCTGCCAAACTTAGATCATTTATGTATCTTGCAGAGCCAATGAATGGTTCATAAGATCAAAGGTCATGGGCTCATTATGTATGCAAAAATAGCTTGTGGACGCATTCTCATTAGAACTGACAGATGGATTACTATTTAACTCAGGAAATCTTGCAGAGCCAATGAACTGAGTAGATTTTAGGGTCATGAGGTCAAAGATCAAAGGGTCATATATGTATATGAGAAATTGCTTGTAATCACGATATTCTGAGAACATGTTAATGGATTACAATTGAACTTGAATTTGAAAAATTTCTTCCGTTTCGGTTTGTAAAATTGCTCTATGACGGAGGCATCATTTTCGACTGCGCGCAGTCGAATTCCATCTAGTTTGTGTTATGCCTTTAGATCATACCCACTGCTCCCACAGTCAAGATGTCAATATGACTTAGATCACGATGTCTCATTTGTAAAAACAAAATTGGTGACTTTCATCAACAAAACCGTTATGTCTTATCATATTTCTTAAGCTATTCTACGCCCCCCCTACTGAATAGTAGAATCATAGTCCTGATTGGATCACTCAAAACATATTTTACCTCGTAAAACATATTTTTGAATCTTGAATTTAGTTTTAGTTGGTTGTTTGTAATTATTCATTCAACATAATGTTACTTTTATAATAGATTAGGAGTCTTATCATCGGTTCTTCGGATCTCAGTAAACGTCCCTCTGCATCATGTGATCTTGCTCAGTTCATCTGTAAGATGCCTCATCTGAAGGAGCTGGAACTCAACAGTCAGTCTCACGATGACTTCTACTCAACATTGTCATTGATGGAATCAGCCGCAAAGGTATTGATTTGATCATATATTTTAGGACTCTTAACAAATCACTACATTATTCATTATACTACAGATGTATTCCTTCCTATATATAGTCAAACACAACTGTGCAATTTTACTCTCCCAATTGGAAGACCGTTAAGAGGAAGCAGGTAGGAAAAGTTGATCGTTTCAAGAAGTGGATGTGAAAAGTTAACTTTCTGCAATAATACAAAAACAGAGTAAAGATTACAAGATTGATGGAGCTTAAAACATACTGTTGAATCTTGAATATAGTTTCAGTTGGTTGTTTGTACTTATTCATTTGCCATAATGTTACTTTCATAACAGATTGAGACTCTTAAAATCGGTTCTTTGGATCTGAGTGAATGTCCCTCTGCATCACGTGATCTCGCTCACTTCATCTGTAAGATGACCCATTTGAAGAACCTGACACTCAGTGAGCCAGACTACGGTGGCTACCGTGACTTCGGTCCCACGTTATTGCTACACGATGACTTCTACTCGGCATCTTTATCGATCCCGTCATCTGCAAAGGTATTGATTTGATCATATGTTTTAGGACTTTAAAGCAAATCACTAAGCATTTTTTTTTATAGCGTGTCTCAAGAGAATACAGTTACTATAAAAATTGGCAATTGTATGGTATCTGAAACAACATGAGTGATGAATTGTATATCATTACAAAATAAATATGAAAGTGTTGAGATTTTAGGGGTATCATGTATCATTTATTATATTTGTATCATTTTTCTTATTTGCGGACGATGATGTGTTTGAGTACTGGTTTGAGTTTAGCCTCTAGATCAAATCCACTGCTCCCACAGTCAAGAGATCAATATGACTTAGATCACCATGTCTCATTTGTAAAAAAAAAAATCAGTGACTTTCATCATTAAAATCGTCATGTCTTATCATATTTCTTAAGATATTCTACGCTCCCCTACTGAGTAGTAGAATCATAGTCCTGTTTGATCACTCAAAACCTATATTTTACCTTGCTCTGTCATAACATATAACCACTACTACTATCAGCCTCAAAAGAATCCAGGAACTATTGAAATTAGAGCTCATTTCAGGTGTAAAGACTTGTACATCATTATATAAATTTAAATTTGTGTGGATTTTTGGGGCCATATTTTTTTCATTGTTGGCAACAATATTACTAATATTATTAGTACAGTTTAAAACATATTGTTGAATCTTTAATATAGTTTTAGTTGGTTGTTTGTAATTATTCATTCAACCTAATGTTACTTTCATAACAGGTTGAGACTATTAACATCAGATCTTTGGATCTCAGTAAGCGTCCCTCTGCATCACGGGATCTCGCTCAGTTCATCTGTCAGTTGACTCATTTGAGGTACCTGTCACTCGGTATGCAAGACGACTATGGCTACTCCAGGTCCAAGGTTTCGCGACACGATGAAAACTCCAGGCCAAAGGTCTTGCTACACGGTGACTTCTACTCAACATCTTCGTCGATAGCGTCATCTGCAAAGGTATAGATTTGATCATATGTTTTAGGACTTTAAAGCCCCACTGCACTACTTGTAGCTACTTGCTCCCTCTATATGGAAAACAATGCCTAAGTGGTGCCCGTTGGTCCCGCATAATCCTCTTTTTCTTATGGTAATTGAGAGCTGATTTGATGAGATAACCACCTGTCAGTGACCATGCTGGGAGGTCTAATCCCTCCTGGCCAAACTAGTGCAGACAGGCTTTAATTCAAACCACTACGCATTTTTTTGTACTGGAAGTGTACTCTTTTCTAGTCAAACGCTGGTGGACAATTTAACTCTCCTTATTAGTACACCGTTAAGAATAACGTAGGAAACATTCAACATTTCAGAAAGTGGAAGCGAAATTGCCAGCCATCTGTCATGAACATAATAAAATGAAAACAAAGCACAATTAATCTCATCGTTAATTCCATGATACATCATACTTCTCAAGAAACAGTATTCTACTTCACCCCCTCCCTCCCCTGTTAGTCAGGTCAATTTATTGATTCTTCACTCAAAACCCGAGAAAATATATGTTTTCCATTTACATATTTACGCAATGTATAACTTTACGCAATGTACAACTTTACGCAATGTACAACTTTACGCAATGTACAACTTTACGCAATGTACAACTTTACGCAATGTACATATTTACGCAATGTACAACTTTACGCAATGTACAACTTTACGCAATGTACAACTTTACGCAATGTACATCTTTACACAATGTACATCTTTACGCAATGTACATCTTTACGCAATGTACAACTTTGTGCGATGTACATCTTTACGTAATGTTACAATGTATAGCGAGTCTCAAGAGAATACAATTTGTAATTGTATGGTATCTGAAACAACATGCCTGCATGAATGATGAGTTGTATATCATTACAAAATAAATATGAAAGATTTGTGGGGTATTATTTAAAATTTGTATCCTTTTTCTTATTTGCGGACGATGATGTGTTTGAGTACTGGTTTGAGTTAAGCCTCTAGATCAAACCCACTGCTCCCACAGTCAAGAGGTCAATATGACTTAGATCGCGATGTCTCATTCTTAAAAAAACAATCAGTGACTTTCATCATTAAAACCGTAGTGTCTCATTATATTTCTTAAGCTATTCTATAGTTTATACGCCCCCCTCCCTGCTGAATAGTCGGCTCATAGTCCTGATTAGAAATCAGTTACAACTTTTTCTTGTAGCATGGACCTAGGTTAACCTCCCATAGCTTAACAAAAAAATTTCAGCGTTGCTTTATGTGCATGAGGTATCCCTGAACAGTCAATTGTTTACGGAATTTTGTAACAAAATTGACATACCTTTTTGGTTAGAGCCGAAAAAAATATATACATGTACCCACAAGCAATATGTTTTTTTTCTATTGATGATTAATGAGCATGGGTGGATCTTAAAGAAAGTTAACAGTAATCTGAATTAACTCCTGTATTTTGATAGAACAGTGCAATTGAAAATGGTGTTTCGGACGTTACATTTTCCGTAAACAATATAGGCCCTCATTTAACCCACTAGAACAATCATTTAATGAGATTGTTTATGGTTTGAATAAGCTTATTAGTTACTCCAAGTCATTAAATTAAAAGAAAATATAATTTAATTGTAGTAGCGCTTATATTATAAATATATTCAAAATTTGAAAAAGTTGTCCCATTTTCCGTAAACAATTTTGTAACGTCCGAAACAACTTTCAATTTGAAGTAGCAAAAAATATATGAACTTGCAGGACCTATCTTTCGTAACATTTTTTAAACATTTCATGGCGGCTACCCACCAAAAAAAAGAAATTTGCAATACATCATTACAATACTATTTTATAGTTAAAACCAATTTTCCGTTAACAGTTGTAACGTCCGAAACAAATGTAACGTCCGAAACAAAAAATACCAAATAAATAATGATAATCCATATTTGAGGGTATCTGGAGTGAATAAATCATCATGAAATAAGTTATTATAAGTTTTAACACAAGTCAAAACACAAATCAGGTCTTTCAAATACAATAATTTTGTGTAAACTCAAGAAGGGTGTTTCGGACGTTACACTGTTTGATTGTTAACACATAGTTGCAAATTTCAACTAATTTTCGATCATATGTGCAAGTTACGATTTCACAATGCACACTCCTATTAAAAACACTATTTTGATAATTTCATTTAGATCTAAATATAAAAATATGAAGAAATATGATGCAAAAAATCAAATTTTCCGTAAAATATCTAAATTTTCTGCAAAATTGACTTATAAAACATAAATATTAAAGCCACACTTTGTGGTGCAAGGCATTCCTAGCTGCTTTAGTATATCCTTAATTGTAATTTATCAGAAAATGTTATCAATAAAAGTGACTCATAACAATTATTCAGCCATTTTAACAGCACTTTCTGTTATGCTGTTAGCACGTTTCGGATGTTACATTAAACTGTTAACAGACATGTTCATACTTTAACTAGTTCAAATGAGGGGCAAAGATAGATGTGAGAATAGCAAATTTCAATTTTTCAACCTCTCCTTTTGCTATTTACATTGCTGTGTGTTTGCAAATCATCACGTTTTCATTTTTACAGAGGTTGTTCCAAATTATTGTCATATAACCAAAGATTGTATGGTCAATCTAAACTATTTGGTAGGTTACAAAAGCTCAAAATCACCCACTTAAGCAATACCCAGTGTACATGTACATGACACGGGTATGATACAGGTATATAAAGTTGATAAAATCAAGCAAATTAAAATGTTTTTCTAAAAATTTATGGGAAATATGGATTTTCATTTAAAAATAACTTTTAAAAAGGGCACTCAGTACACGTAACTAATCTGTGTAGAAAGTACATACATGTATAAAAGAAAAGGGCATTACCAGTAATACCTTATTTAATGATCCTAAACATATACATGTAGTATCTTCCTCAAATGTATGCATACATACAAAATGTATAAGCTAGTGTAGGGATTTATTTTGAACTTCTGAAACTCCCCTTCATATCCATGATTCATCCCTTTCATATTAATAGGTCATCCCTCATTCACATTCACCCTTTTCATCCACCATCCTTTCATCTGTCTATCTCTCTCTCTCATTGGTTTCAATGTTCACCTGATGCAGTCAAGCTTATATAGTATAATTTACATATACTATGAATATTCAATATATACCCTTTGTTTATGTTTGAATATTCAAGAATACCTTGTGATGTTGATTTATACTTGTATGGGACTAAATGAATATTTATTGATTTATTCTACTTTGCATGGAATGTATATGGAATGCTACATAGAATGCTGTAATGCTTTTACACATTAAAATCTGGTCAGTTAGCTAGTAGTTATCAATCCTACAACATGTCTGCTGGGCTGCCTCTGTGTTAAGAGTGCTAGGAATTATCTGTTAGAACCGCAACCCTACACTAGTGTGAAATATAAATGGGCTGTCCGTTTTTGTTTCTTTCCCTCTACGAAATGTCAAAGTTGGGGGTGCGGCGCTGCGGCCTTATCGCCGGCAAATACGGTACATGTTTAACCTACACTGTATTTTGTTTGTCACCTGTAATATAGGCAAAGCAAGAGTTAAGATCTATCAACCAACCAACCGACCAACCAATCAATCCATCCATTCATCAATCGGTCATCAATTAAATAAATAAATAAATACTTATTTAAGAGCATTAAAACATATTGTCGTTTGAAACAGCCTCCTAATACAAATAGTGGTGAAGGATGATTGTTACTACAGTAGTATTATAACCTAAAACATACACAATTTTAAAATACATAAAAAATGTCTCATTCTCGAGATGTACATACATTAGGATTCACTTATTTCTTATTACCGTACTTACATGACTGGGGGTACTGTTTTATAGTTTTATTTTTTTAAAGATTTGTCAATGTTTCAGTGCTTACATACATGTATGTGTGTTAGTGATATTATTGAATGACACACTATATAGTTGAAGGCAAAGAACATTAGCAAGCTGATTAAACATCTATATTGTAGAGCTTGTATAAATTGATGATCTCATTGAAATGTTAACATCGTGTAACATCCGAAACAAACCATAGTATACATTTCACACTGTTGTTCATAACATGCAATAAAGAGTATGTTTCTAAGTGAATTTTCTAAGGAGTTTTGATGACTACAATTGCTATTAGCTTCATATTTCACTCTTGTTAGATCACATAAGCATTTTTAACTACCGGTACACGTTCTTGAAATGAATAATATACCTTACATAAAATGAGTGGTCGATGAAGACAAACTTGGTATACATGTATGTGCTAAACTAATTAAAACTGCACAATTTTTTTCCATAAATGTTACAGAAGTATTTTTCTGCAAACAATTAATGTAACTGAGGTCAATAATACCTAAAGAAAAGCAATTAACTTGAATAAAGTTATAATGTTAACAGTGTGTAACGTCCGAAACATCAGTGGTGTGCCATATGAAAATTATTAGGCAATGCACTGGTTCCCAATTTGTTTGCATGTATTTACCTTATATCATCAGTTGTTATAATAAAATAAGTTTGACTTAAGAAAAAAGCATTTTACCTATTGAAATAAAAACTTGTTATTGTCAAAACCCTAATTTAGAGCTATTTTTCACTTTCAAGGGATACAAAATCTGTATTTTTCAAGATAGAAACTCAACAATTTGCATGAATAATCTCTGAAACATATTCTTAAAGACCCAACATATTTAAAGGTGTAGTTAATAGCAAATGAGTTTTATATCACAGTTATTAGATATGCTATAGTTCACAATAACATTGTAAAAACAAGTATTCATATCTGGTGAATAAATAAGGAGATAGATTAAGGTCCAGAATTTGCATTTCTCAAAAATATGATTAGTCCTGATCCTAAAAATACAAGTTTGAAGTGAGTAAACATAATTTCATTTTGGACCCATTTGTGGACACATTTGGTATAAGTTAAAAAAACCAGTGCCATATACTTTAAGTTAGTCGTTTGTAATTATTCATTTGCCATAATGTTACTTTCATAACAGATTGAGACTCTTAAAATCGGTTCTTTGGATCTGAGTGAATGTCCCTCTGCATCACATGATCTCGCTCACTTCATCTGTAAGATGCCTTATCTGAAGGACCTGACACTCGGTGAGAAAGACTGCGATGACTGCTCCAGCTATCCCACGGTATTGCTACACGATGACTTCTACTCAACATCTTCGTTGTTAGCGTCATCTGCAAAGGTATAGATTTGATCATATATTTTAGGACTTTAACCCTATTATAACTGGGCTATTTCAGACCAGGTTTTTACCGGGGGGTCAAATTGATCTCAAAGACCGATTTTCCGATTCATGTGAAATTTTGCATGGAGGTACATTGAAGTGTTAGCGACTCGTTCATGTTTTCATTTTAACGATCGAATGTTAAATGTGCAAATTATGTGCATATTAATGACTGAAGTACGCTAATTGTTGCAAATTTTTCTAAATTTTAAAGAAAAACACAATAGAAAGTATTATATTGACTCAAAATGAGATATGGAAAAGTTTGAGATTTAGGTATTTACATTGTTTATTATGGTACATATGATAACATTATTTACATGAGCATGCATAAATTTGCATATATTATCAGATATACACTGATGTGTATGCAAGAAAACACATAGTATAACTTGATGTTTATGCTGTAAGTCAAACAAAGAATAGTCATGTTATACTTCTGATATTTTCTTTTCTTGTAAATAACGAAGCACATGTAATTAATTATGCAAATATGCTAATGAGATGAGTATAGTATGATTCTGATGAGAACTTCAAAAGTAAGCACAATTTCTACATGAAATGAAGCACAAAATTTGATTTCCATGTTTGCAAGCTATTACTTATGATTGCCATGATCTACCTTACAGGATTCAAGTTTATTCAGCATAAAATTTGCATAAATTATACTTATACATGTACATATAAAATAACGGAGAAAATATGAGCGATATTATCAAGTATAAATAGTATTTTTGGGATCGTGTTTGAATTTTTTTTTGGGGGGGGACACATCCCCCTCAATTTTTTCTATTGTCCCCCCCCCCCCTGGAACATTTGAAAAAGTGCAAACAAAAAAATGTATAGCAAATACTGACTTAAGACTGCAACACACTTTTTTTAGGCTCTGGAGGGCCCAAGAGTGCAGCGCTTAGACTAATAAAAATGTAAAAAATCTTCTCGCTTTGTTGCTAACCTCCCTCGCTAACCTATCCTTCAAATCCTTCACGTAAATATTGTAGAAAATCTGTATTCCGTTTGTATTTCTATAGTTTTGCTGAGGAATGTAATTTTTTGTAATACAACAAAACTTCAAAAACCTGTGAGGGGGTAGTCACTGCCCTCACCTTCGCCCCTCTCGTTCACTATGCTCCCTCGTCCCTCGCACTGGCATACTGATGAGGAGCTTGGGGCAGTTGCCCTCCCCAAATAAAATTCAAACATGGTTTATTTCTCATTCGATACCAGTGATTTACAAATGATGCTGAAATTACATGATTTTCCGGGACTTTTTCTCACTTTTTTGACAATTATACTTTTTTTATGCATTTACTGGAAAATGAAAAACAAATTACTCTCCCAATAAGTACACCATTAAAGCAGGCACGTAGCCAGGGTAGGGGGCGGTGGGGGCAGTCACCCCCCCCCCCCAAAAAAAAAACGCTGGCCAATAAAAATTTGAAAGAGAGAAGAGAAAAAAGTAAGAGGACGTAGGAAGAAAAAGGAGCAGACAAAGAAGCATTTTTGAAAATTCAGACAAGGATTAAGGGTCGAGAACGGTACAACAAATTGTCTTCTTTCTGTAATAATTTAATAACACGTCAAATCTTCCGCGCCTTGTACGGGAGTTGGGAAATTAAATTCGGACAAGGATTAAGAGTCGAGAACGGTACAACGAATCGTCTTCTTTCTCTAATTATTTAATAAAAACATCAAAGCTTCTGCGCTTTGCAAAAGGGAGGGGGTAAACTGAATTCAGACAAGGATTAAGGGTCGAGAATGGTACAACAAATTGTTTTCTTTCTGTAATAATTTAATAACACGTCAAATCTTCCGCGCCTTGTACGGGAGTTGGGAAATTAAATTCGGACAAGGATTAAGAGTCGAGAACGGTACAACGAATCGTCTTCTTTCTCTAATTATTTAATAAAAACATCAAAGCTTCTGCGCTTTGCAAAAGGGAGGGGGGAAACTGAATTCAGACAAGGATTAAGGGTCGAGAATGGTACAACAAATTGTTTTCTTTCTGTAATAATTTAATGAAACGTCAAAGCTTCCGCGCTTTGGCGGGAGGGGGTGGGAGAAATTGAATTTAGACAAGGATTAAACGTCAAGAACGGTACAACGAATCGTCTTCTTTCTCTAATTTATTCAATAAAAACGTGAAAGCTTCCGCAATTCGCAAATGCACCCTCTTTGCACCCACCCCCTTGTCTTCTTCGCGCACTTCGGAAGTGTGCTCACTACTGCCCCCCCCCCTTAAAGAAAATCCTAGCTACGCGCTTGCATTAAAGGTACTACATGTATGTCCCATTTGCAGCCAACATCAAATTCTGTAGAAATTTGCAGGAATTATTTCAGGAAGTGAAAGCGAACTTATACGAGCCATCTGTCATGAACATAATTAAATGAAAACAAAGTTCAATTACTCTCATCGTTAATCCCATGATGTCACATCATACTGCTCAGGATATATGTATTCTACTACACCCCCTCCCTCTGTTAGTCAGGTCAATTATCGATTCTGTCCTCAAAACCCTCAAAACTATTTGTTTTCCATTTACATAATGTACAACTTTAGGCAATATACATCTTTATGTAATTTACATCTTTACATAATGTACATCTTACAACGTACAGTCAGTCTCAAAAGAATACAGTTACTGTAAAATTAGGCAATTGTATGTTATCTGAAACAACATGAGTGATGTATTGTTTATCATTACAAAATAAATATGAAAGTGTTATGATATTTTTTTGGGGGTATTATTTAACATTTATTATATTTGAATAATTTTTCTTATTTAGCTATCCCATTGAAGTCATGAATTACAAAATCTTGAAACTTTATTATAGACTATTATTATTATTATAATTATTATTGCTACCAGTATCATTATCATTATCGAATGTGAACGCTGAAATGAATGAATGCGAACCTGATCATTTATCACTTTTGCCCCCCTCCCCGATCTCCTTCTTTTCTCCCCTTTTCTTTTCTTCTTCTTTCTTTCCCTTTCCCTTCTTTCCTTCTCTCTCTTTTTTTGCGCCTGCTGAATCACAAGCAAAAATATGTTTATGTGAGTCCCAAGTCAGGATGTGAAATCCCATTGTAGCAAAAGTTTATCAGGTGCATCAATTATGATATCATACACAAACATGATCCAATTAGGAAGTTTGTTATTAGAAAACAATGTACCATTACCGTAATTAACGGTTTATAAACCGCCCTCGTGTATTAACCGCACCCCTCTATTTCGCCCTAAAAAAAAAAACCCACGCGGGAAGGCCTTTCATTTAACTGCGAGGTGCAGCTGAATGTGTAAAATCATTAATGTAAATTAAAAAAACAGTAGAGGCCCTAGGATAGAACCTTGTGGTACGCCATGTAATAGAAGAAAAATTGGAGGAATTATTATTATAAACTACATATTGATATCTATCAGAAAGATTACTTTCAAACCAAGATGACAGACGAATTTGAGTGTTCTAGTTTCCGAGTGGTGAGTCAACACATCGATTACTGAGCTGGGAGACATTGCCAGGCATAGCGCCAGGTGGAGGGGAATAAATCGAAACTTTTTTTGGGTGTATTGTGTATAAACCGCACCCCCAACTTTGAATTTTTTTCGGCGGCAAAAAAGTGCGGTTTATACACTGTTAATTACGGTAAATTAAAAAAGCAGCACATGATTCTGGTATGATTTCCTCTCAAAACCAGCTCGAAGGGGGGAAAAAACACCAAAACACAACCTGGTGACCCCTGGATATCGTGCACTGTGTACAGATAGCTACGCCCGTACGTACGTATCAGCGCAAATTTGCCTGCAAAAACACCTAATTATATATGTGAAAATGTGGTTAATTTCCTTGCCTAGTAATATAATAGTATAGTCCAATGAAGGTAACTTGTTCTGACGTACAGGCCATTTGTACCGTGATGGGGATGCTACGCTTTGCGTTGACTTGTTCTCTTTTAACCCATTCTATTTGAAAAATAGACTTTCTATTTTAGTCTAAAAAAATTGACTGATTTTCATTAAAATGGGTGCTTAAAATTTTGATATTTGTACTCCAATTGTTTCAATTTTCAAAACTAAATTTAAAGAAGTAGTCACAAAGTGCGTCAGCTTTATTGTATTGCCTAAGTTATTGAATTGCAAGCTCGGCTTCTGTTGAACCTGCCAGAGCACGCTGCCAAGGTTTGGCTTCTGCCGAACCTGCCAGAGCATGCTGCCAAGGTTTGGCTTCTGCCGAACCTGCCAGAGCACGCTGCCAAGGTTCGGCTTCTGCCGAACCTGCCAGAGTAGGCCGTCAAAGTTCGGCTTCTGCCGAACCTGCCAGAGCATGCTGCTAAGGTTTGGCTTCTGCCGAACCTGCCTGAGCATGCTGCCAAGGTTTGGCTTCTGCCGAACCTGCCAGAGCACGCTGCCAAGGTTCGGCTTCTGCCGAACCTGCTAGAGTAGGCCGTCAAAGTTCGGCTTCTGCCGAACCTGCCAGAGCACGCTGCCAAGGTTTGGCTTCTGCCGAACCTGTCAGAGCATGCTGCCAAGGTTCGGCTTCTGCCGAACCTGCCAGAGTAGGCCGTCAAAGTTTGGCTTCTGCCGAACCTGCCAGAGCACGCTGCCAAGGTTTGGCTTCTGCCGAACCTGCCTGAGTAGGCCGCCAAGGTTCGGCTTCTGCCGAACCTGCCAGAGTAGGCCGTCAAAGTTCGGCTTCTGCCGAACCTGTCAGAGCATGCTGCCAAGGTTCGGCTTCTGCCGAACCTGCCAGAGTAGGCCGTCAAAGTTCGGCTTCTGCCGAACCTGCCAGAGCACGCTGCCAAGGTTTGGCTTCTGCCGAACCTGCCAGAGCACGCTGCCAAGGTTCGGCTCCTGCCGAACCTGCCAGAGCACGCTGCCACAGTTTGGCTCCTGCTGAACCTGCAAGACCACCCTGCCAAAGTTTTCTTCTGACAAAAAACTTCTCATTCCTCCATACATCATCCCGGCGTTTCTTTGTAGTGCAACTTTCTTTCAATCCTGGGGGAAATCAAAGGCAAACACTGTTTATATACTAAAGACATATAATTTGTATGCAGTTAATTGAAATCATTATGGTACTCTTTGCAAATTTTTTGGCCATGTGTGAAGGTAGGAATTAAGTAACAAATGATGTTAGGCATATCTGTCCTGAAATTATATTCTGCTACTTGGTTTTAACTTGGAAAGAAATTGTCTACTGAATTTATGAATATAGATATCTGTAGCGGCAAAATAACATCCATGTATATTAATGATTATTTCTGGTTATATTGTATTTGCCCCTTTAAGATGACCTGATGGGCTTGTGCAACACTATGCCTATTAGCAATGTACATGTACCTTACTGTATATGTACCGGTATGTATTCCATGGGCACTTCTAGCTGGTCCAGCAATGTTTAGGTTACCCCTGACCTGTCTGACCCCTGGGTTCACATAGTCCACATGATATGTCATGTATATAATGGGGCATTGGTAACTGTGTTGCAGGGTAGAGTGAGCACCTCTTGTTACAGAGTGAGTTGATGAGCATGCAGCTTCAGATTTTTCCAGAATTATGTTATTTTATGTTGAATTGGAGTTAAAAAACAGAAAGTTGCTCTGAGGGAAAGTAGAAAAATTATAGTAGATTGGTGAAAATTTGACGGAAATTAGACAAAGAATAAAAAAAGTTTTGATTTAAAAAAGTTGTAATCACTACACATAAGGGAATCTTAAATTGGCAAACTATAGTCATTCGACTGTGACGTATTCCCTGAAAACTCTCCCATTTGTTGTACGCTAAAATCATTAATTTCCAGTGTTCTCCTAAACACCTTTTCACTCTGGGTAATATTCAAAATATATATGGATTGCATATACATGTATCCTGCTATAAACAAGAAATCTCTATCATATGATTATTCGCTTTTCCCCAGAGCAAGTTGCTATAAAGGTAGGATTTCCCTTTAAACTTTAATGTAGCATCTTCATAAGAGGGTTTTTGAATGTCAAACTCACCTACTTTATTAGGTAGATTAGTTTTGGACTGATCCAATCATGCCATCTATGATAGTATTTTTTCCCATATTCCTCCTCGCATCATCCCGTTTCTTGTTTAATATAGTACAACTTCCTTTTAATCCTGGGGAAAATCAAAGGCATGCACTGCATTTATACTAAAGACATATAATTTGTTTGGCCATGTGGGAACGTAGGAAGTAACAATTGATATCAGGCATCTGTCCTGAAATTATATTTTTCTACTTGATATTAACTTGGAAAGGAATTTTCTACTGAATGTATGAACATAGATGTTTGTATTGACTGTAGGGGCAAAATAACATCCATGTCCATTAATGATTATTTCTGTTTATATTGTATTTGCCCCTTTAAGATGACTTGAAGAGCTTGTGCAACACTATGCCTATTTGCAATGTACATTTACCATACTGTGTATGTATTCCATGGGCACTTCTAGCTGGTCAAGCAATGTTTAGGTTACCCCTGACCTGTCTGACCCCTGGGTTCATGTTGTCCACAAGAAAACATGCCATACACATTGGGGCATTGGTCACTGTCATTTGTAATATGTGTCGGACATAAAAGTACAGTGCAGATGGCTGTTTATGGGGGAAGTTAGTACTGCATGTGATTTTTGTAAGTAACTTAAGTAATTAAATTTCTTGACAGAAGAGCTGAGAGAAGAACATAGTGCAGATCTTCCAAAGTAAGTTAACATTCAAAATTGCATGAAATAGAAGGATCGACGTACATGCATGTAGACATGGAAAATTTAAAAGGGCACACACTCATTGCTCTCTTGTATGTATGTAGACCTAAATATCAATATCTTAATGAAAAATTGATTCAAGATCATACTCGCCTTTTTCAGTTTTACGTGCCAGAAGAATAATTACCTCCACAGCTTGTAGAATTCAGCTTGCCCAACAGTGGAATAAAATAACTCTGCCTTGTGGCTTGTCCTGGAGGTATTCATTGTATATCTTTCTTGGTGTAGACATGGGGCAAACAAATTTCATCTTTATGTGGCATGTGGACACCTCTGATTTGCTTCAAATGTATTCTTCCAGCCAGATTGTACAGAGAATACTTGTTTTGAGACATTTTTCTGTTCGTGATTTTGGAAGATGAGAGGCAGCTCTCTTCCTCTGAAAGAATGATGCTCTATGGATGTCTACTCTGGCCGAACTTTGGCGGGATGCTCTGGCAGGTTCGGCAGAAGCCGAACTTTGACGGCCTACTCTGACAGGTTCGGCAGAAGCCGAACCTTGGCAGGGTGCTCTGGCAGGTTCGGCAAAAGCCAAACTTTGGCGGCATTCTCTGGCAGGTTCGGCAGAAGCCAAACTTTGACGGCCTGCTCTGGCAGGTTCGGCTTTGGCGGCAGGTTCGACAGAAGCCGAACTTTGGCGGCATGTTCGACAGAAGCCAAACTTTGATGGCCTGCTCTGGCAGGTTCGGCAGAAGCCGAACTTTGGCGGCAGGTTCGACAGAAGCCGAACTTTGACGGCCTGCTCTGGCAGGTTCGGCAGAAGCTGAACTTTGGCGGCATGTTCGGCAGAAGCTGAACTTTGACCGCGTGTCCGACAGAAGTCGAACTTTGACGGCCTGCTCTGGCAGGTTCGGCAGAAGCCAAACTTTGGCGGCGTGCTCTGGCAGGTTCGGCAGAAGCCGAACTTTGGCGGCTTGCTCTGGCAGGTTCGACAGAAGCCAAACTTTGACGGCCTGCTCTGGCAGGTTCGGCAGAAGCCGAACTTTGGCGGCAGGTTCGGCAGAAGCCGAACTTTGACGGCATGGTCGGCAGAAGCCGAACTTTGACGGCATGTTCGGCAAAAAACGAACCTTGGCAGCGTGCTCTGGCAGGTTCGGCAGAAGCCGAACCTTGGCAGCGTGCTCTGGCAGGTTCGGCAGAAGCCGAACTTTGGCAGCATGCTCTGGCAGGTTCGACAGAAGCAGAACTTTGACGGCCTGCTCTGGCAGGTTCGGCAGAAGCCGAACTTTGGCAGCATGTTCGGCAGAAGCCGAACTTTGACGGCATGTTCAGCAAAAACCAAACCTTGGCAGCGTGCTCTGGCAGGTTCGGCAGAAGCCGAACCTTGGCAGCGTGCTCTGGCAGGTTTGGCAGAAGCCAAACCTTGGCAGCGTGCTCTGGCAGGTTCGGCAGAAGCCGAACTTTGGCAGCATGCTCTGGCAGGTCCGGCAGAAGCCGAACTTTGACGGCATGTTCGGCAAAAACCAAACCTTGGCAGCGTGCTCTGGCAGCTTCGGCAGAAGCCAAACCTTGGCAGCGTGCTCTAGCAGGTTCGGCAGAAGCCGAGCTTGCAATTCAATAACTTGGGCAATACAATAAAGCTGCCGCACTTTGTGACTACTTTTTAAAATTTAGTTTTGAAAATTGAAACAATTGGAGTACAATTATCAACATTTTAAGCACCCATTTTAATGAAAATCAGTCAATTTTTGTAGACTAATGGAGAAAGTCTATTTTTCGAATAGAATGGGTTTTTTGTTCTGTAAGGCTTTAGAGCATGATCTTACCCCTTCATTCACCATTACGCACTGCTCTCACAGTCAACATGATAATATGATCTAGAAAATGTTAACGGTGTCTCATTTTTATCCGCCATGTCTCATAAGACTTCTTAACATATTGTATTGTCCCCTATTGCTGTTAGTCATGCCGCAGTCCTGATTGGATCAATCAACACATATTGTTTACCTCTGTCATTACAGATCAGTAATGTATAAACACCATTATATTAGTATCTAAATAGTACAGGAAGTATTGAAATTAGTGCTAAGTTCAGGCGTCAAGACTTGTACATCATCACAAAATACATGTGGATGAGTTGAGATTTTTGTTTACTGTGGCAAAGATATTAATATAATATTAAACTGATTGTTGAATCTTGAATAAAGTTTTATTGAGGTTGTAGTAATTATTCAGTTTACACAATGTTTTTTTTCTTTTCCAAAGCAATAGATTTGAGCAAAGTACATGTTGTTAGAAAACGATGTTACCAACGAAAAAAATTCACGGTAGCGACGGGCGATTCGCCCCCTAAACCTCTGAAATCGCCACAGTAAAAATCAAGACGAGGGCAAAAATAAAAATCGATATATGGGGCCTGTCACCACGAAATGAGTCCAGTGTCGCAATTTTTTTTTTCCTGTTTTTAAGTATTATATGAATCTACATTAAGTAAGCTTTAAATTAAGGGGTCACACATTAAAATTGATAAATCATATCCAGAAATATGAACAAAAACCTAATTGGACTTTATAACAATGGGATTACCCAGTTTTGAGATAATTAGGTGTAAAGTTAATGATGCGTAACATATTATAGTCTGGTCAACAACAACATAGCAACAACACACTTCCCATCATTCGATTTCAATGAAACTTTCAACAAACAAAGAAATAATAAGTCGATTTTTGGAAAAATCTTAAATGTGGTAGGTGGGTCAATTTTCAGTACATACACACTATACATCGCTATTACTACGATTGAGCTAATGCGACACTGGACTCATTTCGTGGTGACTGGCCCCATATAATGAAAAATTGCCCTTCCAATAATTGATATTCCCTGGGAATTAATCAATCAATTTATTAATGTGTCTGAGTGAAATCTCCGTTCCGACTACCAACTCCAAAACTAGAAACTTCCATCAACATTTGTGATTGCAGCGGATCGGCGGTCGTACCTAATGTAGCTAGATCGGTATCCGCCTAAGCTCCGGGCGTGGCCGCCCAGGCCCCCGATGGAAATACGGAGTACATAGTAGTTTCGTGCGCATAATGCATATGCAGTTCGCACACATTCACATTACACAGAAACTAGCTCAGCTCCAGCGGCGCACACGCTCCTAGTATGAAGCAAATAAGTATTTGCGAGTGACGAGTGTTGAACTGCTAGCGACCAAATTGGTACGTAATATGTTTATTTACCGTAGTCTTTTTTCTGACCCGAATTTTTATCATGGACAATGCAATCCCATTTAAAAAAAACGTTATTCCGTCTAAAATTGTGTTATTTATAACTTAAAACCATGGCGTTCCATAGTTGAAGCAACAAGTCAGTCCAGTTTGTGTGCAGATAATGGCTAATTTTTACTTGTTTACTACACTATTTTTTCATTAATATCCACTGCATGGTATATCTCAAGTCATATAGGTGCTTATATCTGTTATTGAAGTGTAGATGATTTAAGACAAGTGAGATTTAGGTGGATTATTTTTGCTGCCTTCACCATGACATCAGATTCTGAATCCAAGATGGCCGAAAGGAGTGTACCCAATGCAAGTGACAGAGCAGTCAGACCGAAGTCAACAAGAAGTGCAAGTAAGAGTACAGCATCCATAGATAATGTAAGAGATACAAATTCTGCTGAAAGTAATAAAATGGAGAAAGGTGACAAGAAACTGGCATCTAAAGGTAGACCAACCAATCAGCGTAGTAAGCTTCTACTAATACCTGACCAAGATAGTTCAAGAATTTTTAGACAGGTACAACTACCAGGAAAAGGCAAAGGGAAACTAGAAGGCAAGGGAAAACAAGAAGATAACACAGTTTCAGATTATTGTCCCTGTATTAAATGTGGTGGTGTAATCCATGATGGTGTTAATATAGCCCTCCAGTGTGATTTCTGTGGTGAATGGGTTTTTGCTTGCTCTGTACTGCATTGCCACAGCAAGTGTATGATGCTGTTGTTGATAATCTGATTCCAAACTTGATCTGGTCATGAGATACTTGTGTCACAGCAGTACCTACTATTAAAAACCTTAGTAGAATGCTACAAGAAGTAAAGAGTGAGCAAGGGGATAGCAGGAAACAGATGAATGAGCTACATACTAGAGTTGACAGTATTGAGAATTCTCTCGATGACAAGATCCAGACTGCTATTGATGACTATAGAGACCGTGAGACAAGGAAATGCAACATTATTTTACATAATGTACCACAGTCAGATTGTGAACAACCTAAAGAAAGGAAGGAAGAAGACAAGTCAATAATAATCACTATGCTAAATGATAGTCTCAATCTAGCCGAGGTGAAGTTAGAATCAGTAATAAGACTGGGGAAAAAGACAGAGGGCAGAAATTGTTTGACTAAAGTCACTCTCGACTCTGTCAAAAGTAAGCAAGAAGTACTTAATGCAGCAAAAAGCCTCAAAGAAGTAGAGGAATGGAGTAATATTTTCATCGCACCAGACATGACACTCAAAGAACGGGAAAAGAACAAAGAGCTTAGAGAAGAGCTCAAGAGGCGCAGAGAGAATGGTGAGGAAGGAATAGCAATCAGGCATGGCAAAATAGTACTGATAACGCAACAGCACAAAGAAAGGAAGATTTCGGATGGAGCGAAGAGAGGCCCCTCAGCGGACAAGACTTTTCGTCAATAGTAGCTCTAAGTTTGACCGTAGAAATAGCAACAAGTTCTTAGACTTAGGTGGAAGAAGTATTCCACGTCACAATGAACATTTGAGTTTAAGTAATGATAGCCCTGGAAGAAGTAATCCAGTTAGCAGCAAAGAACTAATAAACTATGGAAAAAGCAAGCTAGTAAGGAAAAGCATCCTAAATAGTTTTCAAGCTAGCAGAGAAGAGCACGTACCAAGAAATTCTGGAAAAGATAATCCAGCAAAGTGTTTATCTAGTGAACCTGGAAAAAGTAATCCAGTAATCAAGGAAGTACCAAGTCACTCTGGAAAAGATAATCCAGCAAGGAAGTTTTCCTCAAGAAGCCCTGGAAGAAGTATTCCAGCTAGCAACAAAGTTCCAAGTGACTTTACCCAAAGAAATACAAGTAACTCTGAAAAAAAGATACAGAGAGTGGTAAGACAGAAAAGGAACAACCAAGTCCCAAACGGAAGTCAAAGTTAAAATGTATGTACATAAACACCGACAGCCTTATGAACAAAAGGGATGAATTTCTAACTGCAATTGAACTCACCCAGCCTGACATTATCGCAGTTACAGAGGTACTACCAAAGTATAAAGGCAAAGACATTCAGAAGGCAGAGCTGTCACTGGAAGGATTTGATTGCTGTTTTGGGGGAGAAGGCAAAGGTGTGTGTATCTACACAAAGAAATGGCTGAAAGCCATACAGGTCGATGACCTCACTGATATGAACTTCAAGGAAAGCATCTGGTGTGAGACCAGATTATCAGACGAAGATAACCTGTTGATTGGTTGCGTGTACAAAAGTCCAAGCTCAACTGAAGAGAATAATGCCCATCTGACGAGCCTCATTAATGCAGCCTGTGCCAAGAAGTTCACCCACCTGTTGATAATGGGCGATTTCAACTTTTCAGAGGTGGACTGGGACTCATGGACGTCATCAGCGGCGCTACCTACTCAAGTAACAAATTGCTGGACTGTCTACAAGATAACTACTTGTTTCAAGAAGTGAGATTCAATATGAGGTATAGAGAAGGACAGCAGCCCAGTCTTTTGGATCTGGTGATAGTGAATGAAGAGCAGCTTGTAGACGATATTGCAGAGTATAGCCCGATTGGGAAAAGTGACCACATTGTCATGCAGTTTGAGCTAAATTGCCACAGTTCTACGACTGATGATCAACCAACCAGGTTTTTATATGCCACAGGAGACTATGTAAGTTTGAATAACGACCTAAAGGAAATAAAATGGACTGAACTCCAGGACTTGGAAGTAAGTGAAGCATGGGAGTGTTTTGCAAACAGAATACAGGAAACGATAGAGAAGAATATTCCAAAGCAGAGACAAAGAAGAAGAAGCCACTATGGATGTGCAAAGAAGCATTGGCCAAAGTCGAGAAGAAATACCATGCTTGGAAGAGATATACTGCAACAAAGCACTACAGAGATTACGAAGCTTACATTAAGCTCAGAAACGAGGCTACAAAAGGTGTAAGATCAGCTATGATACAGTTTGAAAGAAGACTAGTACAAGAAATCAAAGAGAATCCCAAGGGATTCTGAAACTACGTCAGGTCAAAAACAAAGGTGAAGAGCGGCATTAGTGATCTCATTAAAGAAGATGGAAGTAAGATTACAAGTGCAAAGAGAAGGCTGAAGTTATGAATGAGTTCTTTGCGAGTGTGTTTACCAGAGAAGATGTCACAACTATCCCAGAACCAGAGGTGAAATATGATGGGGACCCACTTGAAGAAGTAGTCATTACAACTGAGGAAGTTTTGAAGAAGTTGAAAAAACTGAACCCATCCAAATCACCAGGACCAGAAGCAGCATGTCTTAGCTGAACCACTAGCAGTAATCTTCAACAAGACAATACAAAAAGGATGTGTACCTGATGGATGGAAGGAAGTGAATGTGACAGCCATTTATAGGAAAGGAAAGGCTACATCACCCGGAAATTACCGACTAGTTAGTCTGACATCCGTGATCTGCAAGATAACTATGGAATCAATTCTTCGAGACAATATCATGAGCTTCATGGATGAGAAGAAGATTTTGACCGACCACCAACATGGATTTCGTTCAGGTAGATCATGTGCGACCCAGCTCATAAGTGTCCTGGATTCATGGACAAGTATGCCAGATGAAGGAGGCGGTGTTGATGTGGCCTATCTAGACTTCACTTCAGCAAAGCGTTTGATTCAGTACCACATCAACGACTGATCAAGAAAATGGAGGCACATGGAATCCATGGAAAACTATTGAACTGGATAGAAAGCTTCCTGAAAGAGAGAAGACAGTGTGTGGCGGTAAATGGGAAGAAGTCGTCCTGGGCGGATGTGTTTAATGGTATCCCGCAAGGCAGTGTTCTCGGCCCGATTCTTTTCATCACCTATATTAATGACCTGCCGGACAACTTGAAGGGGCATGCAGAAATGTTTGCCAACGACACCAAGGTATACACCCATATTAAGACACAAGAAGACAGGAAAACTATGCAACAAGACCTAGACAGCTTTAATATGTGACTGGGCAGAGAAATGGCAGTTAAAGTTCAATGTTGGTAAATGCGGTGTAATGCATTATGGGAATCAAGATGAAACCAGACCATACAGTATGAGAGATGGGACAACGAGGGCTAACATGGAAGTAAGGAAGGAAGAGAAGGATTTTGGTGTCACATCAAAATTCGATCCATCACTGAAGTTCAGCAAGCATGTCGGGAAGGTTGCCAACAAAGCAAACAGGATAGTGGGTCTAATAAGGAGGACATTTGCACATATGGATGAAGATATGTTTTGTCTACCGCACAAAACATTAGTCAGACCACACCTGGAATATGCAAATTGTGTGTGGAATCCGTTCCTCCGACAAGACATCACAAAGCTGGAGAAAGTGCAGAGAAGGGCAACAAAAATGGTCCCAAGCATTAAAGATCTCCCATACATGACCTGGCTGGAGAGACTTGACCTGCCCACATTAGCCTACAGACGTCTTCGAGGTGACATGATCCAGGTATTCAAGATAATGAATGGTCACAACGACGTGGACAGAGATAGCCTTTTTCTATGAAGGAAGTAAACATAAACCTAAGAGGCCATAGTATGAAAATTCAGAAGCAACATGCCCGCTTGAACATCAGAAAGTACAGCTTTACACACAGAGTAGTTGACCACTGGAACAGGCTCCCCATGACTGCAGTAGTGAAGCAGCATCGATCAACGCCTTCAAAGGTCAATTTGATGCATTTTTCCTCAGCGAAGTACAACAAGTAAGACTATTAATATCATGTATGACACTATTAATTACATGTAAGACTTGAGCAAGCTATCTGCATTCCATGTTAGGATTGATATCTGCAAATTATGACACGATATCACATGCAGTGGATTTTGAATGAAGGAAGGTGGGCATTATAGGACTACATCTTAAATTAGAGCCCGTGAAGACAGGTAACCACAGGTAACTAGGGTAGGTAACATTAAAAGCGAGTATTTTTTTACTGTTGTCCCACATACCGATATAATTGTTATAACGAAACGTGCAAAATCAATGCCGGATTTTTTTCCTGTAAAATCGGTATAAAGCTAGTTTCGTAGACAGAAATTGAACTTTGTTATAAAAAAAACGTAAATAAATTTTTAAATGATGTTCCTATACCTCAGAATTTTTCTTACAACTGTCTAATTAAATTATATTATTTACATCTGATGCCAGGCCCATTGTCATTGATGCCTGCACCTGAGTGATGGCATCAATTTTCAGTCTACAAAATGAAACTAGCTTTGGCTTGGCCTTTAGAATTAGAGTCTAGATACAGGGAAAAAAAATACGGCCATGATTTTGCATGTTTCGTTATAACAAATACATCGGTATGTGGGACAACAGTAAAAATATTCACTCACATTTAATGGTTTTAAGTTATAAATAACACAATTTTAAACAGAGTTACATTTTTTTTTAAATGGGATCGCATTGTCCATGATAACAATTCGGGACAGAAAAAAAAGACTAAATAACATATTACCTACCAATTTGGGTGCTAGTAGTATGATGACTAAGGAAATACACAACTTATTGTAACAGCTTACAATTTGGCTGTAAGAAAGTAGCCCCGACTTTTCTTGAAGTAGCCCCTTGGTTATTTTAGGCAATGGGGAAAAGTAGCCCCCATAATTTTTTTTGTATTCCTAGCCTGCGTGTCAGTGAGTCGGTGGCAATATCTTCTTATGATATGAAAAACGAACAGTTGAACAAAACACTCCTTCTGACAAGTTTTAGTTTCATGTATATGTAAATCATATAGTAAGCCACGCGTTAAACACAAAGTGAATAAATCATATCTGAATGTCTGCAATACTCGAAATGACATACATGTACCGGTATGTACATTACATTTGTATGTATATTTGCCTTTGCTTGGAATTTAAGTACCGGTAGGTAAAACCGTGTTTTAAAAAAATACAACCTTAAAAAAAAAAGCCCCCATGAGCTAAAAAATAGCCACTGCAAAATAATTAAGGGTGGCTATTTTTTTTAAGGGAAAATCTGAAAAGAGCCCTTGTAAAAAAAAAAGTAATTTTTTGGTTGGATGTTACTATCATACAGATTGAGACACTCAAAATCAGATCTGAGGATCTCAGTGAACGTCCCTCTGCATCACATGATCTCGCTCAGTTCATCTGTAAGATGCCTCATCTGAAGAACCTGCCACTCCACGGTCGGTATCACAATGACTTCTTCTCAACAGCATCGTCGATGGCATCATCCGCAAAGGTATTGATTTTATCATATATTTTAGGACCCTAAACAAATGCCTACATAATTTGTTATACTGGAAGTGTATTAATTTCCTTCTTTACATGAAATCGGTTGATTTTACTGTCCAAATTAATACACCTTTAGGAACAAGGTAGGAAACATGAAATGTTTCAGGAAGTGGACCGAAAAACGAGCCCTCTGTCATATACATGTACATGACAAAACGAAAACATATTTTAGGTTTAATATCAGACTGATAGTATAGTATTAATGACTGCTTTGAGAGAAATAGTTGTTTTTATACGCTAAAGGGAAGGTTAGAATTGTGGTATTGCCTGAGGCGTGCCGAGGTCAATAGCCCAATTGTAACCTTCCCGAGAGCGTATAAAAACAACTATTTCTCGAATATTAAAGCAGTCATTAATACTTTTATATGCCAAAAAAAAAAAGTCAACTTATGACACCACCTTGGCATTTCTCTAGTTTATCTGCACGGTTGTTTTTTATGAGTGTATCTTTGAGAGTAGACTAGATCTAGATTCTAGTCTAAGTAAGATATTTTTACAATTTTGGGGGTGGGCCGGCCCTGTGGGGAATATGGAGAAAAACCTGCGCTTTCATATGACACCTCACTTATTGAGTATCACCTTCAGGATCACGAGCAATATTAATTTGAATCTCTGGTAGGCCTAATTAAATCATCGACCAATTTAGCACTCCAGCAAAGCATAGAGAGTCTATGCTAATGCAGGAGTGCGCAGCAATGGCCAATGCATATGGGATGTGTGCAATCTCTACGGGAAGGATTTTAGCACTACTAGATGTCTAGATCTAGACCTACTAGATCTATGAAAAAATTTATGGAGAATTTAACGTAACCTTTTTGGTGTTCTTACTGTCAGCAAGTCTTGCATTTGATCATGATCATCAAGAAGTTTTGATTTGATTTGATTTGATTTTATTTCTGCATTTTTTCCATATAAAATATAACTGAATAACAAAGAACATATAAATGTAAGGTATAATACAACATAAACAAACAATAATTTCTTCATGTCAAAATGTTTTTTTACATAATATATGTACATATAATAACGAAACTTAATATTTCCATAACATATAATCATAAATTTAAAGTATTATCCGAACTTTTCTATTGGAAAAGTGCAGAAGACCGCAATCATAAGCAAAGCTTGACAAGGATGGCGGCCTCAAAAAAACAAAAAACAAAAAAATGTTAAAGTTGATACTCTAAGACAATCCCAAATACTGAGATAATTACATAAATAGAAAGCTTTTAACCCCCATAATAACACCAAATGGTGTCCACCCAACAAAACAAGTTTAGAATAATGAATTTATTCGAGTAAACTCTACCAAAATATCTAAGTCTGAAACCCGGAAGTGCACGTAGAGTCGGGCCTCTATCCGTGACGTCACGAACGGGACTCATGGGCTCAGTGAGAGTGAATGGCAGTGATATCCCTACGTAAATGCTATCCTGTCAGAGTTTAGATTTGTTGTTGTTAAGGAGTATATTTGATGGATTTTCTGTTTTCATTTGAATGAAGAATAACGAAGCAACATTTTCCAGTCGCTGATTTCTTTTTATATCCTCATATTCACCTATTTGGTAGAGATTTAAGACGAGTTTACTGCTTAGGAATTAAAGTTAAATCGTGCACGTATGAATAGGCGGATGCATTAGATTGTCATCAGATAAGGTACAGGAGCAGTTTTGTAAAACGAATAGGTCTAGAACTATGATAGTACTTATCATAGATGTGTGTGACTGCCTCAAAAAAGGATACAGTACCAGTTAAACATTTTATGTTGTAAAATATCAAACTTGAACGAGATCATGCAAGCGCGCTTCCTCTATAATATTTTGCCGAGTGATGCGGCTCTTGCATGAACGTTCGTGAAACGAGCAGAATCGGGAGGTAAGACCAAGCCGCTGCTCTAGGCGCTGCTTGCTTGTGATGGAACGTACGTGCGCTAGTTACCGGTATATGTTTATCGGCAATTGCAAGAGAATGAAAGCGACGTTGCCAGCTAAGAAAAACAACTAACAAAGACTTGCTCCTGACTACCGGTATTAGAATTGGTAGATGAAGGATCTTCAGGGCCAAGGAAGGCGAAAGACAAGGGAAAAAGGAAGAAGAAACCATCGGGAGATCGCTGTAGTGTATGGTAATGAACTGTGCATGGGTAGACAGCTACTGTTCACTCCGTGCCTGGGCCTATTTCAACACCAAAACAAAAATTACATGGTGAAAATATCGACTAATAGCACATCGTTGGCATGTATATGTCATAATTTTTAAAAGGGGAATTGATATTAATACTATGAAGTACTAGGGGAAGGTAAAGAATTGTACATAGAATTATGATTTATAAGACTTTTCAGCCTTTGAAACAAAAATATGCAGAAAATTGTATCACTCTGCACACGTTTGCTATGGAACATCCGGGTACGTGAATATACTCTTTCCCGGACGTGAGGTCATAAATAGTAGACCAGCGCCGTGACTGATTTTCTATGCAAAGAGAGGCGGATATTTTCGACATTTCAATTGAGGATTTCGAGTAGACAGAATTTTTTTGTGATATACTAAGTAATTGAAAAACTTAAAAAAACATATACTTGCCGTAGGTAACAAATTAAGGGACATTTATTTGCTTAGAGTATCAACTTTAAGGTAAACCTTAAAATGAAAAAGTGTTCAAACGATCTTTGTGTATGAGTTTGTGAGTGTGTTGTGCAAGTGTATATATATATATATATATATATATATATTGTGTGTGTGCGCGTGTGTTTGCGTGTGTGTATGTGTGTGTGTGCGTAGGTAAACGCCAGCAACCGCGGACCGCTCCATAGAAGACTACCTCAAACCGCGGACGTACCTGCAATGGGGGACCGTCCACGGTTGCGATACCGGTTCCGCCGTATCAAATTTACGACGTAGGGGGCGTTTGAATATTAGATGTCACAGCGTGTAGGCAACATCGAGTGGATCAGTCCTATGTGTATCGCGAAATGTCACAGCGCCCCCTTCGATGACTGCGCGGGAAAGGCGCGCTACCTGCTATCATCACTGACCTCTACACCTGGACATTTCATTGGCTCACAGAACTGACTGCGTGGGTCCGCCATGTTGCACTTCCGAAAAATCGACGTGCAAGAGGGTTGGAATACAGATTTGTGTACAATTCGACTGCAGGTTCTGTTTCTGAACTTTGTTTTGAGGAATGTAATCGTTGAAAATGCCTACATGTGCTGCAAGTATATTATAAAGAATGTTGACGGACATTACATTCGAAAGTTCAACTATGTTTTCTATGTATTTTAAAAGCAGGTTGGAAGATGGAAGTAGTTACCGTCTAGTGCTCTGTGTAGTCCCATGTGTTGTATTTCATGTACGTATCACGTATGGCATAATGCCAATGGAAATGCAATTCAATCTGATTCTGATCATTTCAATTGCTGATAATCTATACTAAAATCTATAGCAATCCAATGCCATGCTATGTAATATTTTGGAGTAGATTTTGACTAGACTAAGTAGATTCAATTTCTAACGTTTAGTGTACTAGTCACAATTAATTATATTATCTTGTTACAGTCACGATAACGTCTTAAACTAAAGTTAACAACGAGTGTCTTACTTGAAAAGGGTATTATTTGTATATTTATCATAGAAGATTTACCTCATTTAACGTCATGCTACTACAGTATGGGTGACTCTATTGACGTTTATGCATACAAATACAATAAGTAATTAGTACAAAATTCGAGTAGCATTGAGCTGCTTACTTTAAGTTTAAATTCGTTGCATTTTATTTATTTTCTCTGAATTGTGTTCAGACTCTCACCATCGGTTTACTCTAGTAGTCCTTATTCTTCTAGAACTGTGGAAGTATCTGAATTTCCTACATTCCTTCACGACCTAGGCCCTATATATATAGATATATATATAAAGAAAGACAATTTCTTTTAACAGATGTCTAGATGTCATAATTTAATTAGAAATACTGGAACAATTTTTACAGTCTGGAATAAACCTTCTGATGTAGTGTGTAGATATACGAAGGGGAAAAATATTACGTATAGAAAGAAAGTTAGAAAGACAGAGAGCAGATAGAAGAACGGATAATATAGTTAGGGAGAGAGTGAGCTGTTGGAAAGACATACAAATATAGAATGATAGAGCAGTTAGAAAAAGAAGGAGGGAAATAAAGAGGTCATACACTAGTGAGAAAGCAGTTAGAAAGAGAGAGATAAATGAGGAGGATTGCAATGCACTAAAAAGTACAAAGAGAAGAAGATCGGTTTCAATATATTCAAAAATAATTGGCTGACAATTTTAAAGTAAAATGAACATTAATACCGAGAGAGAGAGAGAGAGAGAGAGAGAGAGATGGGAGGGAGGGAGAGGAAGCGGGATAGCCTTCGAGGAGTTTGGGAAAGTGTTAGGAGGAATCTCAACTTGCATCTTGTACAATTAATTATGCATTTGTATGTTTTCTTTCTAGAGAATAATAAAAACAAGGGGCTTGATTTAACTTCTAAGGCCTCCTATAATAATAAAAAACTGAAGCGATCCCAGGTAATGCCAAAATAATGGTGTATAAACGGTCACTAATACAGCATTTTAGTACGTAACGTATAGTGAGCCGTATCGCTCTTGGAAGTGTAAAATGGCTGCCACGCGTGCGAGCCCACTTCAAGCGTTAGCACGGGCGGGAATGGGCGATGATCCGTCCATGTGTAGAGGTCAGTGGCTATCATCCCATAGCAGGTACGTCCGCGGTTTGATGTAGTTTTCTATGGAGTGGTCCGCGGAGGCTGGCAATTACCTACGCACACACACACAAGTACTAAACTTGGTCCACGGTTGACGCCATAAACGTGTAGTGGTGTGCGTGCGTGTGTGTGTGTGTGCATGTGCACGCGAGCGTGCTTGTTTGTATGTGTTTGTAACGAATAGTGGAAGTGCACGTAGCTCTGCGTGGTATAATGGAGTGGAAACAAATATAGCCTTTACAATAAAGGAAACTAAGAATACGAAATAGAAAACAAAATTTGAAAAACTGAGTTGCAATGTGACCAACATTTGACGATTGCCTACTGCATGTTGAAATCAGTTATGTACATGTAGATACTTCGATATAAGAGTTTTTTTGAGAGATGCTTTAAAAGAATAGAGAGATGAACAATGCCTTATTGAATTTGGTAAGGAGTTCCGAACATCTGGTCCATGATGTCTTACTGATTTTTGTGCTAAAAGTATTTTAGGATTTTCTAAGGTGGGGTATGTGTGGGGTATGTGTGAATGTTTGAGTTCAAACTGTAAATATTGTGAAATACTGAGGGATGGTAGTTGATTATGAGAATATTTAAACATAAAAATGCATGTCTGAAAAATGTGAATATCTTGTATTTTTAATGTTTTTAAACGCTGAAATAAAGGTTCCGTGTGTGATATATAAGGTGAGTTAGTGATCATGCGAATCGCTCTCTTTTGAAGCAAAAATAAAGAATTAATTCTTGTTAAACTACAATTACCCCATACAATATTACAATATATCACATGTGATAAAATTAGAGAATTGTATAATATAATCATAGATCTTTCAGAAAGAATTTTTTTTAACTTATACAGTATTCCAATATTCCTTAATATTGATGTATGTATAATATTACGTATATGCTCATTAAAATTTAGATGAGAGTCAATAGTGACTCCTAAAAATTTAACAGATTGTTTTTCAATGAGAGGCAAGCCATCAATCTCAATATTACAATTTCTTATATCATGTACGTTGGTCTGTTTAAAATGAATGAAATTTGTTTTACTAAGATTTAATGACAATTTATTAGATTTAAACCACCTAGAAATTTTCATTAATTCACAGTTTAACCGGGTTATGAGTGTATCAAAGTTTTTATGGGAATAAGAAATACTCGTATCATCAGCAAAGATGATACAATTTAAAAGTGAAGAGGTTTCAATAATATCATTTATATAAATAATAAAAAGCAATGGACCCAATATAGATCCTTGCGGTACTCCACATTTAATTGTTAACTTTGTTGATTCATGATTTTGGAAAGATACATATTGTTGTCTGTCTTGTAAATAATTAGTAAACCATGAAAGAGCTTGACCTCTTACGCCATAGTATTGTAATTTATGAATTAATATTTTATGATCAATCGTATCAAAAGCTTTTGACAAGTCCATAAATACTCCCAACAATATGTTCACTGTTCGCAAAAGCCTCAATTATTTTATCATACATATGCAAAATTGCACTGGTTAGGAATCAATGAATTATTTTTTTGTAAGAAAGTGTTAAGTCTTTTATATATTATTTTTTCGAGAATTTTAGAGATACTTGGTAAAATGAAATTGGCCTATAATTACTCATTACTGAGGAATCGTCCTTTTTATAAATAGGAATCGCTTTAGCGATTTTAAGCAAATGTGGGCATAACACCCGTTGAAATTGATAAGTTGAAATCTTGGGAGAGTTTCTTCTGCCATTTTTGCCTTCGGTTTGGTACTGAAATTACTGACCAATTCTTCGCACACGTACGGTATCCTCGATCGCTCAAACCAGTTTTAAACATGTGAACCTATGGGTATTTCACCAAGACTGAACTATTTTCCCGGTAACCGTGGTAACTGGAATTTTGCCGGGATTTTAGAACTATTATTTTAGAACTATTACATGGGTTTGGAATTTTACCGGGAATTTTATAGGAAAAGTTAAAGTTTATGAATGCAATTTCGACCAATCAGATGGCTGGATTTCTTAAGTGAGGTATATAATGAATAATATATGGCATATTTTTCATTTCATATGACAATTCAGAGTGCTTCAGAAGTTCGGATGGAGAGATGGCTATTTCAACTGTGAATGCTGATGAGAGTTACAAAACCTTATTTCCGTCTTTCCTTTCCTTTACCCTTCCGTAATAGCACTTTTCCCTTGAATTTCTCAATTAATTTTACCGATGGGTCTGAGACAATTTTTAAACTACCCATCCCGCTTGATTTTTTTTAAATGTTACAAAGCAAGTTGAAAAACAGGTTGAATGGCAAATTGAAACAACATTCCGATTAGATGAATATGACCACCCCCTTTCTTTCTCTTTCCCTCTCTATGCCACATATTGAAACCCTCATTTTACCCTCTTCTCCTTTGATACTCTCTCTCCCCCTCTCTCTCTCTCTCTCTCTATTTCAAAACCATATACCACTTTTTCCTTGAAGTTTTAATACCCTTTCCGAAGACAATTTATCGCGTACCCTATCCTACTTTTTTGTTTTTCTTGTCGAAAAGTCGTTTGTTTGGAGTGTTTATCACTATTCCGCGTTCATCTCAAGAACCGATTGATGGATTACTATCAAACTCGGGACATGAACAGTGTATGTATCTTGCAGAGCCATAATGATCTGATTAGATTTTAGGGTCATGAGGTCAATGTTCAAATGGTCATATATGTATATCAAAAATAGCTTTTTATCACGATATTCTGAGAATCTGTTAATGGATTACAATCAAACTTGAATTTTTAAAATAGCTTCTGTTTTGGTTTGTAAAATCGCTCAATGGCGGAGGCATCATTTTCGACTGTGTGTAGTCGAACATCCATCTAGTCTTTCGTAGTAAACAGTCTGTTTCTGCAGTCACGCTGTAGATAGCCCGATCCACAGCACAGTCGACACACCAACTCATTGGTACATGCTGTACGATCATGCCCTTTCTTAAGGCATTGTTGTGTATACCAATGAAACACCCTCGCCCTGAAGATACCGAACTCCATCTGTCTTGGGACCGGTTGTGAAGGTTTCTCTATGTTTACAGTACGATCTCAATTTAGGCTAATTGGGGGATGTTACTGTATAGACTAGTACTGTGATGAAGAGCCAATTAGGAAAAGTGGAAGCAAAAAAGATCGATCTCTCTGTCTCAAATGTGATAAAACTAAAACATTAAAAATTATAACATTGATAGTGAATAATACTTTTTCATTTCGTATTCCATGGGGCAATTAGTGACGACTATTGGAATTGTGAATTGCTGATGAGACTAAATATATCAATTTAAATCCGACACCATGAAAAAAGAATGAATCTCTACGTCCCTGTTTGTATGATCTTTGTATCCTATTGGAAAACACAAAATGTTATGTGTCTATTTTTTACACATTCGTGTTCCGTTAATATGAAATTAGATTTTCAAAGTAATTTCTCAATCAAATATAAGAATAATGTACTGCTTTCCAAGTGAATGAGGATGGCAACTGTATCATGTAATGTTAGATATAATTGATTATAGTAATATCAGGAATTTTTATCCAACATAATGTAGTTCTATCATAACAGATTGAGACTATAGACATTCAGTGTTTGGACCCCCCCCCCCCCCCCCCCCCCCCTGCCTCAGCCTGACGTGACAATACGGGAGGTGTATTGAGATTACGGAATCATATGCCCGGGGAAAACAAAAACATATCGTATCTCTTTCTGACCCCCCGTCCTAGGGTAGAGAACATTTTGAAATTTGTCCGTCTAAATTTTTTTTTAGGTGAAACAAGGGCACCTACAAAGGGATCCTCCAAGCGAAAATATACAATTTGTAGACATTGGTATATACACACTGTACCTGACATTGTCATGATTGTGATTACATTATCAGGGATGTTTTAAATATTTGTTTTTTTTCTCTTTAAATGGTCTAAAATATTGCTTAAAGGAAACCTCACCCCAATAAATATCTTTACTTATTCTGAGATATTTGTTATATTCTTGCCCATTAATCTACAATATCCACAACCAAAGTGTATTAGAGTCTTCAGAGAGGAATAAAGCGAGAATAATGCACAGTTTCTTAGCACGACATGGGCATCGCCATTTTGAATGCGACGTACAATGTGAAGTCGTTTATCAAGTAAATGTATTCAAATTTATGGATGCTTCCTTCCCACGTGTGTGGTGATGAAGCATTTATTTCACCTGCTATTAACCTTTGTACTACAATTGCCAGAAAGTAAATTGTTGGTACTCTTCTGGGGTGAAGTAATCTCATAAATGAAAAAAGATTTGTCAACTGCTATATTTTAGTAATTTTAAATGAATTAGTTACATTTACCACCAAATATAATTTCTATCTTCTCAGCTATGATTTTTCCTCATTGAAAGGTAAAGATTTTGTTATTGATTTAAAAAGTCTTTCCAATTAAAGCTTGGTGCATGATATATGTACAACTTCCACTGGTATGTCATATTTTCAAGAAGCTGGCTGCGCCCATGTTATGCTAAAAGGTATCACATCATGTCAACAATATCTTCATTTATATATGTCTTGTACAATTTTTGCATGAGGAATTTTGTACATCAAAGCTAGGCAGGAATGCATCTCATTTTTCAGAATACTTACACATATTCTTTCGGGTGAGGTTTCCTTTAACATCATACCATACTTTGCAGCTGGGTGTGATGGTATGAATAATCATTGATTTAAAAATTGGTTTGTGAGGTCGCAGTGCCAAAAATAAAGAGGAAAACAAATATTGTTGAAAGACTAAAAAACCTTGAATAAGTTACATGATAATTTCAACAAGCTTTTGGGAAAATTAAAGTGGCGCATGTAATGGAGAAACAAAAGTGGGGCACTTATCAGGAGGGAAAAGGACACTTGTTAGAAATGAAAAGGAGCATGTGTCTAAAGTAAATAAAACAATTATTAGAGATAAAAATAAAGCACTTTTCGCACCTGAGAAGGGGCACTCACCAGAGATGAGATAGGCACTAATGAGAACAGAAAAGGGGCATTTGGCGAAGGAAAAAAGGCACCTATCAGATTTTAATAGGAGCATTTATCAGAGGTAAAAGGGGCATTTAAGAGAAGATGAAAGGTTTCTTATTTGAACAAATTGGGGGCACTTATCGTAAGGAAAAAGGGCACATACCATATTAGAAAGAAAAAGGGACATGTGTAAAAATAAAATGGGGCTTTACTACTATGTAAAAGGGGGCACTTTAGGGATACTTTAGGGGTACCTCTGTTACATGCTAAAGGTGTAAGCCTTTCTTTATAATACTGCCTCTCATTTAAGTGTTCTATCGCTTCAGTGTGCTTGCATTTCTTTCGCACTCACACAAGTATATTCTACTGCCCCCCCCCCATTAGCTGTTAGTCATTAGCTGTTAGACTGCATTATACCAGTCTTGACAGAATACAGGAACTATTGAAATTAGTGCTAATTTCAGGTGTCAAGACTTTTACATTGTGTTAAGATTTTTGCAATTTGGCAATGGTATTTATATGATTTTAACTATTTCGCTGAATTTTGAATGTAAGTTTAGTGGATTGTTGGTAATTATTAATTGAACAAAATGTTGCTATCACAGCAGATTGAGACTCTGGATACCCCTGTTTGGGATCTCAGTGAACGTCCCTCTGCATCACATGATCTTGCTCAGTTCATCTGTAAGATGACACATCTAAAGAAGCTGACACTCAACGGTCAGTACCATGATGACTTCTACTCAGCATCATCATCGATGGCATCATCCGCAAAGGTATCAATTTTATCATATTTTTAGGACTCTTAGCAAATCACTACATGTTTTGTTATACTGGAGGTATACTATTTCCTATATAGTCAAACGCAAGCGTACACTTTTAATCTGCCAATTCATACACCGTTTAGAAAGGCGGGTAGGAAAAGTTGATCGTTTCAGGAAGTGGATGCGAAAAGTGAACTTTCTCTCAAAATAAAAAAACAGAGTGGGGATTGCAAGATTGATAGTGAATAATATACACCTTATTTCTCATTTCACATTACAATTCAGAGTGCTACAAAATTTCTGATGAATAGATGGCTATTACAATTGTGAATGCTGATGAGACTAAATAGTTTAATGTGAAAGCATACACAAATGAAAAATAAAATCCCTTCATCCCCCTTTGTATCATTTCTGAAACCCTTTGGAAACTGCAAAGTGTTCCATGTATATTTGTTTTTTCACCTTTCTCTTTAATATGTTAAATTTGTTCTTCAAAGTACTATTTCAATCAAATGTCAGAATAATGTACTGATTGTGCAAATAATGAGGATGGCAGCTGTATCATGATGTAAAGTGCAAAAATATTTTTAAAGTAGTGTAAAGTCAGCAATTGTTTATCCAATACAATGTTATATTATAACAGATTAAGACTTAACAACCAGTATGTGGATGAACCCCCCCCCCCAAAAAAAAAAAAAAAACACAAAAAAAAACATCCTCATTCATTCCCATGTGAACAAGTACATAGGGCCACTAAAATTAGGGGATCATACGCCCGGGGAAAATAAATCCCCTCCTCTTTGACAATCATGGATCCGGCACAAAACTGTACAATGTCGTCAATAACATAACCAGTTTGTTCAGGTTCTCCCGGGAATAAAAGCACATGTTTTTCTTCAAGACTAAGGACTGGTTTGAGACCGTTCTACCTTCTTGTTTATTGACTTTTGTTCTGCAAGACTTTGAATCATGGGCCAAGCCCTTCATTTATATTCATATATATATTTATTTATGATTTAGAAAAAATCATCCTTTTTATCCGTCATGCCCAAGTTCCGATTTTATCTGTCAAAACCTATTGATCACCTCTGTCATTACATATCAGTAATTAAAAAAGCACCATTATATTTGTCTCAAAAGAATCCAGGAAGTATTAAAACTAGTGCTAATTTCAGGTGTCAAGACTTGTACCCTATTATAAAATAAAAGTTATTTTATTAAGATTTTTTCATTTTGGCAACTATATTTATAGATTTTCAACCACATCGCTGAATTTTGAATATAGTTATAGTCAATTGTCGGTATCTATTCATTGAATATAATGTTGCTATCACAACAGATTGACACTCTGGTTACCCCTGTTTGGGATCTAAGGGAACGTCCCTCTGCATCACGTGATGTCGCTCAGTTCATCTGTAAGATGAGTCTTCTAAAGAACCTGACACTTGAAGGCGAGTATCACGATGACTTCTACTCAACATTGTCATCGATGGCATCATCCGCAAAGGTATTGATTTAAACATATATTTTAGGACTCTTAGCAAATCACTACATGTTTTGTTAAACTGGAGGTATACTCTATCCTATATAGTCAAACGCAAGCGTACACTTTTAATCTGCCAATAGGTACACCGTTAAGAGGAAGCAGGAAGGAAAAGTTGATCGTTTCAGGAAGTAGATGCGAAAACTGAACTTCTGTCATTAATCCAAAAAAATACTGAAGCTTATAATATTGATAGTATACAAATATACAACGACACTCGAGGATCTAGCTGAAACTATTTCCATCGAAGGAACATCAAATAGTACTAATCTCCCGGGGGCCATCGGCCCGAGGGTAATAGTACTTTTGATGTTCCTGAGTGCGAATAGTTTTAGCTTGTTCAGAGAATGAGTCATTGTATATTTTTTTTATATCCCTTCCACCTGTACTATTCCTTGGAAATTCACATTCACATCACATTAAAAAAAGAAATACAAGAAAAAGTTGTAACTTACCTATTACCTAAGTAATATTAATAATAATAATTATAATAGTGAACATTTACATGTATAATGCGCCATGTCTGTCAAAAATGACACTCCTGGCGCAGTTGTGTTGAAGTTGTATAATTGTAGGCAAGTAATTCAAGAAAGAAAGTAAAATACATATAAGTTACAGTTTAACATACTTCAGGACATAATTTGCAATGATACAATAATACAATACAATAGCATGCATATTACAGTAATACAAGTACCTAGTCTTTATATCACTGATCCTGATGCATCCAAAAGTTCAACAAAGTTTCTCAAGGACATTTTCACCAAATAGTTAACAGCAGGAACAATTCAAAACACGAAAATGTAAAACAATAACGCATGTAAGGCTTTTCTCACTAAGTAGTGTAATAGTGTAAGTAGTGTAATAGTGTAAGTAGTGTACCAAGACCAAGCTCTGTAATTATTAGGATCTCTGTCCAGTAGTGCCGTGTTAGTGCCATCGAACTGGATCGACCAAATCAATTGATTCATAATATATATATATATAATATTTTTTCCTGTAACATGAGATTAATTTTAATAGTTTCATACTATTAATTAAATGCAATGCTAACTGTTATTGTATAATTGTTTTAAATGGGGGCACGCTACAAGAGTCCTATCTCGCACCCCGGGGCAACGTGTCTGACACGGCCGGTTGTATCAACTACTCCGAAGATCAAGATTACATTAATCTTGATCGAAGGAGACAAGAACGAACGAAGTAGTGTAATGTAAGCAATTGTACATCCAACATAATGTTACTATCATAACAGATTAAGACTTGACATCCAGTATGTGGATCATCCTCCCACCTACTAACTCAGTTCGACGTGCAAATGCAGGAGGGTCAGGGAGATTACCGAAAACCAAATCCCCCTCTTCTGACAATAATGTATCGCCACTATACAATGTGGTTGATAACATAACCAGCAGCCTTCTCACACAGGGTAAAAATTCTTCATATCTAAAGCTGTTTAGTTTAAAAGCTCTTTAACTAAACAGCTTAAAAGTAAATTTTCCCTGTGTGAATGTCGTTTATACGATGTTTGGACAGATACGAACTTGCGATCAACAGCTGCAGATACGAAGTCTTTAGACATTTTGTGTGTGAACAGACATATGTCCTTAACTGGGCGCAGCTTAGACCGGGCGCCAATCTGCTTGATAGTAAACACAATGCGCTATGGACCTACTGCGCATGAAACAATCGCACCAAAATTTTCTGTGTGTGAATGATGTTGTTGTATGTAAAGCTGATTAGTTGAAAGCTCTTTAAACTACTCAGCTACAAAGAATGTTTCCCCTGTGTGAAAGCAGGGCAGGTCGTTCGGGTTCTCCCGCGAATAAAAGCACAGGTTTTACTTCAAGACTAGTGTGATTGAGGACTGGTGTGCGACCTTTCTGTCTCTTCGTTTTTTTTTTCTTCTTTTGTTCTGTAAGACTTTAGATCATGAGCCGGGCCCTTAATTAATATTTACCCACAGCTCCCCCAGGAAACAGGTCAATATGATCTAGAAAATATTATCCTTTTTAATCCGTCATGCCCCAGTTCCGATTTTATCTGTCAAAACCCATTGATCACCTCTGTCATTTAACATATCAGTAATAAAAAAAACACCATTATTCTAGTCTCAAAAGAATCCAGGAACAATTGGAGTTATTTCAGGTGTCAGGACTAGTACCTTATTACAAAATAAATGTTTAAATATTGTGTTAAGATTTTTTCATTTTGGCAACGATATGTAATTTTAACCATATCGCCAAATTTTGAATACACTTTTAGTGTATTGTAGGTAAAGTATTCATTGAACATTATGTTGCTATAACAATAGATTGAGACTCTGGAAACCCCTTTTGGGGATTTCAGTGAACGTCCCTCTGCATCACGTGATCTCGCTCAGTTCATCTGTAAGATGAATCATCTGAAGTACATGTACCTGCAATCCCGCACATGGGGTCACTGGACCAAGGTCATGCTACACGATGACTTCTTCTCAACATCTTCGTCGATGGCATCATCTGCAAAGGTATTGATTTGATCATATATTTTAGGACTCTTAGCAAATCACCACATGTCTTGTTATACTGGAGGTGTACTCTTTCCTATGTAGTCATACGCAGGTGTAAAATTTTCCTCTCCCTATTGGTACACCATTAAAAGGAAGCATGTTGGAATAATCCTTTTCAGGAAGTGGATGCGAAAAATAAAATTTCTGTCATAATTATACAAAAGTAAAGTGAAGATTATCAGATTGCATGGCGAATAATATCTACCATATTTTTCATTTTATTTGCCAATTCTGAGTGCTAAGGAACTGCTGCTGGAGAGACAGCTATTTCAATTGTGAATGCTGATGAGACTAATGAGTCTAATTTAGTGCTGTAGTCAAACGTTTAACCGTCCGGTATCCGACCGCCCATGGCGGATTCCGTTTTCAATTGGACGGTTTTGTTTACCCGTTTTTTTTTTTTTTTTTTTTTTTTTTTTAAAGTTTCGATTTATGCCCCTCCACCTGGCACTATGTCTGGCAATGTCTCCCAGCGTGTTGACTCACCACTCCGAAACTAGAACAATTAACACTCCAATTTGTCTGTCATCTTGGTTTGACAGTAATCTTTGTAATAGATCTCAATATGTAGTTTATAATAATAATTCATCCAACTTTTACACACGGCGTACCACAAGGTTCTATCCTATATGTCCTCTACTGTTTTTAATTTACATTAATGATCTTACACATTCTTCTAAAAACGACATTGTTACTATTATTTGTGACAAGTTCACAAGCACAAATCGGCGCCTTCAAATGCACCTCGCAGTTAAATGAAAGTCCTTCCCGCTTTTTCACTCGGACCTGACAGAATCGGTAAAAAAAAAATTATAAAAAATTATTAAAAAAAAAAAAAAAAAAAAAAAACGATTTTTTTTTTTTTTTTTTTTTTTTTTTTAATCGTTTAACCGAAAACCGTCCGGTTTTGACTGGCGGTTAAACGGAATTGGAGATATCCGTGATGTTACAGCACTAGTCTAATTTAAAAACCTACAAAAATACTACAACAAATCTCTTTGTCCCCGTTTGTATTATTTCTGAAACCCTTTGGAAACTGCATTATTGTTTTGACACTTTTCTGTTATGTAAATTATTATTTCAAATAACTATTTTAATGAAATGTCGGAATAAAGTATTGCTTTTTTAAATGAATGAGGATGGAAACTGTATCATGATGTAAAGTGCAAACATATTTTTAAGTACTGAAATGTCAGCAATTGTATCTATATATTAAATACGAATAATCGCTTCAGGGGGTACAAAACGGTTCCTTAAAAACATCTTTCCTCGACCGGGCCCGCCTCCACCGTGGTGCGGGAACGGTGACACAATTCCACAAGGCATGTCTCCGGTATCCCGCGTGCCACGTCGACCCCATAGTCGCCGTCCATGTCGTTAACCATATCTAGCCCGGGCTATTTTGAAACTGCATAGCACTGCTTTAGAAGACCCCCCCCCCCCCCCCCATGATCTCGGCCGTGAAACGACCGATCGCCGCGAAAATTTGCATACATGTCAAGTGAAGTGTATAGAATACTATGGTAATTTCAATTTTTTGAAAAATTCACTCATTTGCATATTTATGGTAATTTTATGCAAATAAGGTCATAAAATTCACATTTTTGCCCATAAATCAGACATTATTCATATTTAAGAATTATTTTTCACTACACATATTTGTTAGACCATTTGGAATAATAATACAACACAAAAAATTGAAAAACTAGGGTTATTCCTTATGTTATCTATTGTTTTGATAATTTCTTATGTATTTCTTTGTTTTTTTAACTTATGTATTTTATTGTTTTTGTCGTTTTATTTCATTTCCGACTATAATTCAACTATTTTGACCCCAAAATAAACACCTAAACCATAAACAAGACCAAATAACCAATGTTTTATCTCTTTATTTGAAAAATGAGATTTCCATATGTTTTGTACACAAATCACAAAAATGAGTGATTTTTCGGGCTGACATGCAAAGACAAAAGGACACGTGACTTTGTAATGGTAGGTTCGATTTTCGAAAAATTTCTTTCAAAAGATGCGCAAGACTCGAAAGAAAAAAGTCACAAAATTTCAGTGCAAGATTTTCTTGCGTTAAAAAATTATCGCGAAAAACGTCGAGGGAGGGGGGCTTCTAAAGCTAATTTTGCGGGAAAAATCTTTACTTATACTTATAATTATACAAATTCTGTGAACCATGCCAGCATAGTCATTGGTCATTTCATGAAAACTACATTGAAATCACAACATTAATAACGTAAATAGATCATAATTATCAAGACATAGTTTGAATACGGTGCGCCATTTCATGGCCAAACAGCGTATATTCATACAAACTTTGTCAATTTCGATCTCAGTACTAATGTGGACAAATAAATAGAAGCTTGGATTATGATTATCTTTAAATGGTTCACAGAATTTGTATATTTTTTCACAGCCAAAAAATCGTATACAAAAAGTGAACAGTTTGTGCCAGTGTGTTCATGCAGTGCTGCTGCAGTGCACTACCGATACTCGACAGACTGTGTGTCCCTCATAAAAAGAACCATGTATTATCATGGTTTTCAGTACCATGGTTCTTATATGGTGGATTGTAATTTGGACAATTTGTCATCCAGCAAAGCATACATAGTCAATGCTAATGCGTATTGACATCTAGGGCTCTATACTTGCTGAGAGGCAGCAATTCAACACATGACTTTTACAAGCCTGTCTGATTATCAAGACATATATGATTGGAAATCGAAACCAAATTTTGCGTTTTCCTAATGGTTTTCATAACACTACAGTCTATTGGGGAAAACAAGTATGGTACTCAAAGATTTTTACCTTTTTTGAGGCAGTTCTCGATCATTTTGAAGAGCAATTTTGTTAGGGCTTCAATATAACACCATATCACAGACACAGATAACACAGACACAGATAACACGTAGGGCCGTGCATCTCAGATTTAAAGATGAAGTTGAGTTCTGGTCATGCGATTGCATTGTGAAAGAAACGGTGTGGAATCGACCAGAAATTAAAGGTTGATCATCTAGCATATAAGAATTTGTGTGTATTGCAAGGTTCTGGAATCATCAAAATGATAAGAAATTGACCAAGTCTTGGTAAAGTTACAAACACTGTACACAGAAAGATGTATATGGGACTACACGAACATGTGGCGTAAAAAACCTACCCCCCGAGTTTTTAACGATGTACATGACATACATGTACCGGTATTTAGAATATGAAGGCATTTGAAGAGCCATGCTTTTCAGGGAACATGTCTTATCTGATGTTCTTCCACACTTGCATAATAAGAATGATAATGCTCACAAATTATTTTTCACCTCTTCCCAGAACTCAACCTTCTCTTTAACATTGTTAAACGATGCCTTTCAGTACCGATTTTGAGTGAAATCAGTTGAGTTTTGTACATGTGGTGTTTGAAATGTTGAGAATCAATTGAGGTCGTCTAAACAGTTCTTAATACACAGCCAGGATAGTAGTGCAGCGTGTGATTACTGTCTGTATCTCAAGAATAACTAGAGTTGGACTGGGAACTTATGGTGTCCTGTAAATGACAAATAAAGTTGGGTGGGGAACATACGGTTTGCTCTAATTTGCAAATACAGTTCGTGGTAGTTTTAATTTATAATGTCTCTTTATCTATTTACACCCCCCTAGAATCCCGCAGATTTTCTGCGGGTCCTTCTAGTATACAACATAATGTTACTATTATAACAGGATGAGATTTGACATCCAATATGTGAATCGTCCTCCCTCCCCATCACCCCTCGCTCATTACGACATGAAAATGTAGTAGGGTCAGTAAAATGACCTGATCATATGCAAGGGGGAAATAAATTCCCTTCCTTTCTGACAATCAAGGATCCACCACTATAATGTTGTCAATAACATAATCGGGGTGTTCAGGTTCTCCCCAGAATAAAGCACAGGATTTTCTTCAAGAGCAGTGTGGTTGACGACTGGTTCACGACCATTTTGCGTTGCTGTTTTATTATCCCCTGTTTTATTATCCCCTCGCAGACAAAGTCGAAGGGGATATATAGTAACATATAACGCCGCCGTCCGTCCTTCCTTCCTTCCATCCTTCCTTCCTTCCTTCCGTCCTTCCTTCCGTGTGTGCGTCCGTAACAAATTTGGTTTCGGATCGATAACTTCAGTAATGTTTGACGGATTTTAATGAAATTTGATATAAAGGTACATGATATCAAAATACAGGCTAAGTTCGATTTTGGAGTACGTAGGTCAAAGGTCAAAGGTCATAGCTCATTAAATATGCAAAAAAATACACATGTGGTTTCTGATCGATAACTTCAGTAATGTTTGACAGATTTTAATGAAATTTGATATGAGGGTACACAATATTAAAATACAGGCTAAGTTCGACTTTGGAGTACGTAGGTCAAAGGTCATAGCTCATTAAGGATGCGAAACTGGTTTTCAACTTGAGTAATGTTTGACAAATTTTAATGAAATTGATATGAAGGTTCATGGTATCAAAACACAGCCTAAGTTCAATTTCCGAGTATGTAGGTCAAAGGTCATAGCTCATTAATATGCGAATCTGGTTTCCATTCGATAACTTGAGTAATGTTTGTCAAATTTTAATGAAATTTGTTATATGATATCAAAATACATGTACAGCCTAAGTTCGATTTCTGAGTATGTAGGTCAAAGGTGAAAGTTCATAGCTCATTACATATGTAAAAACACCTAATTATGTATGTGAAATTGTGGTTAATTTCCTTGCCTAGTAATATAATAGTATAGTCCAATGTTCTGATGTTTATAGGGCATTTGTACCCTGCGAGGGGATGCTACGCTTTGCGTTGACTAGCTTGTTCTCTTTTGTTTTGTAATACTTGATATTATGAGCGAGAGTCCACTGCTCCCCTAAAACAGGTCAATATGATCTAGAAAATATCATCCTTTTCTATCCGTCATGCCCAAGTCCAGTTTTTATCAGGTAAAACGTATTGATCACTTCTGTCATTAAATATAAGCAATAAAAAAAACACTATTATATTTGTCTCAAAAGAATTCAGGAACTATTGAAATAAGTGTTAATTTCAGGTGTCAAGACTTGTACCTTATTACAAAATAAATGTTATCGTGTCAAGATTTTTTTATCTTGGCAACAATATTTATATAATTCTAACCATATCGCTGAATTTTGAATATAGTTTTAGTGGATTGTTGGTAATTATTAATTGAATATAATGTTGCTATCACAACAGCTTGAGACTCTGGCAACCCCTACTTGGGATCTCAGTGAATGTCCCTCTGCATCACATGATCTTGCTCAGTTCATCTGTAAGATGACACATCTAAAGAAGCTGACACTCAACGGTCAGTACCATGATGACTTTTACTCAGCATCATCATCGATGGCATCATCCGCAAAGGTATCAATTTTATCATATTTTTAGGACTCTTAGCAAATCACTACATGTTTTGTTACACAGGAGTTGTACTCTTTTCTGTATAATTATATAGTTAAACGCAAGTGTTCAATATTACTCTCCCAATTAGTACACCGTTAAGAGGAAGCAGGTAGGAAAAGTTGAACGTTTCAGGAAGTGGAAGCGAAAAGTGAACTTTCTGTCATATTACACAAAACAGACTGAAGCTTATAATATTGAAAGTGAATATTGTGTACCGCATGTCTAGATTCTAGGCCTCTGATTGGTCAAATTTGCGGGCATGAAATTCACTACGGACTGCCGGGTGGTATAGGGAAAAATATTGACCTGGCATAGAATTATGTCTTTGTACACGCATACGTAGCTATGGCAATTTAGAAACGCGGGTGCATGGCCGGCACCATAAAATTATCATACATGGACACCGAACAAAATTTTGAAAGAGCGATCAATGAGAATTATACGTTAAGGTACCAATTTCATCTGTCTTGTGTATGTAGCATCTATGGCATTCTGTTCTATGGCGAATGTCGTGAAAAACACGTCTTTTTTACATCCATCTTCATTCTGCTAAAAGTACCACATAGTTTGCCTAGTTTGACTTCTGTAAATGCAGAAATATTTGCGGTACATTAATTTTTGCTGATTTTGATCTAAAATCGGCAAGCGCAAATTTTATAACTCACAAAAAATATAAGCATGACATCTTATGCGTGTTTTGAACGGACTGAATTGCGTGCAACGCAAATTTTAGAACCCGCAAATATGTTTTTGGCTCGCTCAGGGCGAAAAATTAATCACACAAAAATAACAGCGTTTACAGTAGTATAATACAACAAAGACCATGTTCTTTCTATAGAAAGATTTTATTGAACAAATTCCATCGTCGCAGTCTAACCACTGAATTGCCATTGGAATACAATTGAAAAGTACACGTATTTACAAGTACAATAGTCTTAGGACTATGACATAATATATATAAAAATATCATATTAAAACTCTTGACAGGAAGATGAATTTGTTAATGTACGGCGTCGCAAAAAGCAATGATGAATGTGTGGCTAATGTTGTTCGGAAGAGCTTTGAGGAGATTGGGTTAACACATGAGGAAGCTCAAAACGTCATAATTGTGAATACACATCGACTTCCTCGACGGCCGTTTCAGCACGTTCAAGGAGAGGAGCAAAGGATGCCTACACCTGATCCCATCATAGTTCGGTTTGCCATCACGCCTGATCGCGACGCGGTCTTGTCAGCATACCAGAAGTTGCAAAAACCGGATAAAAATCAAGGAGCATCCCGCCCTGCTCGCCTATTTAGAATAGTTACTGATCTACCTGCAAAGTTAAAGAAAGAGCGGTTCTTGTTAGAGAAAACAGCGTATCAAATCAGACGAAATGATCATAAATCAACCAGAATCCGGCTGGTGGGCACCAAGTTGCGACTAGAAAGTAGAGAAAAGGGAACAGCAATGGCATGGAGGCAAGTGGTTGATTAAAGTACAAAAATGCTTTAAACATATGTCAAACAGAATTCACTGAAGAAACGAAAACACCTTACATTTTGACACTGTAAGATTAATGAAACTGTCCTGAAATGAGGACTTACTTGAGCCATATACTAGGAGGCTAAGGATCGATTTTGTTTGTTTGTTTTTGTTTTTTTTGCCTTCAGAGAAAAAAAATCGGAATAAGTCTTCCTCATGCAGAAAAGAAAATAGACAGGTGTGAATATTTGTTCTACATAATGTATGCCAGTTCGACATGGAGACACAGAGCTGCCAACCATTCCGTTTTTGCCAGAATTACTCCGTTTTTTCCTCCAAATTACGGTATTACGTTTTTTCTTCATAAAATACGTTTTTTATTTTTTTTTTTACATACCACACGTCAAACAACTGCCCTAAAATGGTGATTTGATCACAAATTCAATAGAAAACTAATTTTAAAACATACTTGAAGAGAAAAATATTCTCCAAAAAAAATGAAATGCTGATAATCACTATAAGTAATACGCTAAGGCTCCGCGGGGGGCATGACGTCTCCGCGGGCCTTTGTATTCTATTGTTTTTTAATGAGATCGCCGACCCAAGTTGGTGCAGCTATCTCCTCCTGAACCCTCCCCTCGGGGTACCGGTGACCGGTGCCGTCGTCCGCGGGAGAGTCAACTCTGTGGAATTGGCTATACTCCGCCCGAGGTCCTCCTCCGTGTCGACGTCCAGGGCGAAAACAGACGCGATATGCATAATGCATGATATGCGTGACGACAGAGATACCTCATGGATATTCAACATAACATCCGTAGACACACGACCGATGACTATCCACTCACATTAAGTTGCGTATTAAATGCACGCTGAATGGGTATGACTTACCCCGTGTTAGGTATCTTTCTATAGGATGTGCTTTGTTGTAGCTAGGACGTGCTTTGCATGTAGTAGCTGCACAAGAGATGAACGGGGCTTCCCGTCGACGTCCAAACTTAGAGACCTATTTCCATCATGATTGCCGCGATTTTTATATAGTTTTCGTGAATGGAGGTATGAAATCAAAGCTTATTTTGTGATTATTACGGCCATGTATACTCAATTTTGATTATCATTTTCTAAAGGAAAGTTTTCACAAGAAAACCAATGGACTGACAGTTCAGTCGCTAGCTGCTTTCATTCAACACACAGTGCAGCTTCGCTGCTCGGGAAGCTCCAACACCGGCACCGCGCACCGCAGGCGTCCGACGCCTGCGGCGCCGGTGTTCGAGCTTGCTGGAGTTACGCTGAAGTGTGTGTGAGTTCAGCTGAGCTGAGCTGAGCTCGAGTCGAAGAGATTTGACACTTTGAAATTGTTATCTGTTGGTTTGCATCATTATTGCCGCGATTTCAATATAGTTTCGTGAATAGATTTACGAAACCTGAGCTTAGAATTAGTAAAAGTATTACTAATGTCTACGTTTTTAAACGACTGTCTGATTTTCTTATGAAAATTTTACTTTGAAAAATGATTTTCGAAATTCATGGTCAGAAATAATCACAATTTAGGGTTTATTATTATGTTACAGTTCTTGCATCAAATCAATGCATGAAAACTTAGTTATTGAACTAGAAAAATGTTTTTTTTTTTTAAATAGGCAATTATGAAGTAGGATGTAGGAAGCCTCAAACCTTAGCCTACTAAACGAATCTCAACAAAGTGTAGGCCTATCCTTTTATGAATTAATGAAAAAGTAGCCCCAGAAAAAAGAGCCCCCGAAAGTTGAAAAAGTAGCCCCCGAAAATTTTCCGAAAATTTGAAATGGAGCCCCAGAAATGAAAAACTTAATTTTTTGCCTGCGCCCCCCTCTAGAATCCCGCGGATTTCCGCGGGTCCTGAGTTGAGTGTATATATAATATAGGCGTGGGGTCCATGGGTTTCAAGGGGTCATAAACCCCCAAAAGCTCAGGGGGTTACGTTCTTCAAAGTGGGGGGGGGGGGGGAGAGATCAGATCGCAGCGAGTTGAGTGTATATATAATATAGGCGTGGGGTCCACGGGTTTCAAGGGGCCATAAACCCCCGAAAGCTTGGGGGTTTTAGGCGTTTAATTAGGGTCAGATGAGCATTTTTTTAATACTTTATTTGTGACACCTGCGGGTCACTAATTGGCGTGGGTCAATGCGTAGAGTTGCGTAGTGTTGCGTACCACCTACGCTGGCCTACGTTACTATATGCTGAGGGACGGAAAGGGGTACGCAAGATGAACGAAAACAAGTCAACATGTTTAATTTTTTTCGCGTACTTTAGGCATAGAAACTTGACGCAGAAAGTACGTCCTTTTACGCAACACTAAGCTACATGCCTACGCAACAGTACGCTACCCTACGCCAGATCGACAAAGCAGTAAAAGCTTTCAACACAGTAAGCAACCATAAGCAAACCCGTACGCCAGCCTACGCATAACCTACGCAGGGACTTTTTTCCCATTAATACGCAGCCTAATTTCTGCGTAGTCGGTACGCCACTCTACAGAACTCTACGCAGTTCCAGTGGCTTAAAGAATAACTACCGGTACAGTTGGATTGTTTTTTTTTTATATAATATAAGGCCAAATTAAAAAAAAAACATGCTTATAGCGTCCTGTTTTTTAGAAAAAATGGGAGGAGGCCCTTTTTTTTTTTTTTTCTTCTTTCAAAATGGCCGCTCCGTACATTTTCCCTGACATTCAGGCTATTTTTCAAGATGGCGGCCGAGATTTTTTTTTTTTTTTTTTTTAAATTAGAAATACATTTTAGCAGTGCTTTTCATGTTTTTTTTCTTTCAAAAAAAAAAAAAAAAATTCAAAAAATTTCAAAAAAAAAAAATAGGAGGCGGCCCCCAAAAAGGAAGCGGGCGGGGACGCTAAACATGTATATTTTTTAATGGCCTGAATGGCAAATAAAGTTCTTGGTGGTTTAAATTTAGACAGTCTCTATATATCTATTTACACCCCCCGCCCCCCTCTAGAATCCCGCGGATTTCCGCGGGTCCTGCTAGTACCAAAATAACCATCCAAAAAATTACCTGCTTGTACGGATGAATGAACATTTCTGCATTGGAAGTGTGTCGCGCGTGGTTGTAAGTTTTGTTTTTATGGATTCCTTTTTTTTGCTTGAAATTTCTTTTTTTTGCCATCATGATTCCTTTTTTTGGTCGCACAAGGTTGGCAGCTCTGGAGACGAGTACATAAGAAGTGAATATTAATGCTGTGTATACACTGAATCGGTTTTGTGCATTTTTTTTGTTTTGTTTCCTGTTATAAATATGAACGAGATTTCGAGTACCTATGACTTGTGAGGCGGTAACCTTCAATTGAATCTTATAGGACGACTCAGCATTTAATGTCAAGCACCCACGGCATTGGAGAAATGAATAATACCTTGTCCTTATTTGAGAATACTGTACAAAATGACTGTCAAGAATTTGAATTCTCTGGATTTTTATTTTTCATTTTAAAAGTAAATACTGAATTGCTTGTTCGTCAGTGCTGAAAGAAATGACTTTATTTTTTTAATTTATTGAATTGGTTCTTTTGTAAAAAAAGCGATGTGTATCGATACAGCACTATTCTTTTTGTAAGTGATGATATATAGATATTTTGGAAAGATATGAGATCATATAAATTTATTTCTCTTTTATGCTGTAAAGCACCAGTAATACTGTAAAATTTCAAATAAGGTAACAAGTATTGCAAATCTGAATGTGAGTGTTTAAATTTGATATACCGTATCTTTGATTTTATAATGTAATCAATATATCAGGGTAAAGTAAAACAATCAGCAACTTCTGTGACATAGATCAAGATCATAAAAGAGTACCAATCGTTTGCTCGTGTTATATATATAATATACAACTTATGTGTTTCGTACTTATTGGTGTTGCTTTTGGCTGGATGCCTAAAAACTGATGTTGAGTACTAGTGTATGTCTATTATATAATATGCTAAAGATTTACATGTAATAAGAATAGATATAAGAGCATTTTTAATGATCTTTTTCCTTGTTATTGTTGATGCATATAAGAAAAATGACAAATCTTCTTGAACGAAGCTGAATGTTTTGTTCTCTTGTACCTCCGGAAAAAGGTACGAAGAGAAATTGGTTCTTATTAAAATAAAAAATTGCTGTCTCTTTCAAAGAGAAGACGTTGTTAATCAATAGTTTTAATCATAATTATGAAAGCAACGTGTTCTACACAGATTAATTCTTTTTTTTAAAGATATTAGAATATTGATGTGAGACTTATGAAAAGCAAGAGATCATACAGTTTTCTTGTTCTTTAATTCTAAGAAGCAGTTTCTCTGTATAATTTTAAATACGTTGATAATCATTATAAATCCGAATATGGAGGTTAATATTTGAATTATCTTTGTTTTTATATCTTGTTATCCAAAGCCAGGTTAAAGGAATATCATATAGCAATGTATATACATGTATGATACGAATTAAGACTATGATCAAGGGCTAGTCGTTTCCGCAAAAGTACTACGGTCAAGCTATCGATCTTTTTATTATATTTGACCTCTTCTGTGAAAGGGGAGTTTGTGTTTAGGTTACCCGTGTGAATCATAGGAGGTCGCACATTTGTAAATATGTAAAATAATTAAGTGTATACATTTCCCGGACATGACAAAAGTTATCATACAATAAGCAGGATTGTGTGTGATTTAAGCTGGTGTGCCTTCTTTTCAAGGGAGAAACGTTTGATACATTTTTCCTCTTAGTTGGATTGGTGGGGTTTTGGGGATCCACAGCAAATATGTGGTCACCTGTGGCTTTCTTGGTATTGCGTCTTGTCTCGCTATCAGAGACATATGTGTTTTTGTTTTGTAGTTTCGTTTGTGCTAGACATCGCTGTAATTGTCATAGGTGTTGCAGTGTAAGCTGTTTCGCTGGACTAGCGCATAGTGCAGTCAGTGTTATTTGTTTGATATTACAAAAGAAAAACTCCACAGGATTTGATTTTCATAGTACCGCTGTTAAGTTGATATTCAATGGCTAGTTTCAATATAATTTCTTTGAACTGTCGAGGTTTGGGAAATCGCGAAAAAATAAATGATGTTTTAGAATTTGTTAAGTTAAAAAAGTTCCAAATATGTTGCTTGCAAAATACACATTTTGCATCTGAGGAAGAAGCTTCTGTAAAACGATTTTGGGGAGATAATTGTTTTTTCAGCCATAAAGCGTCAAATGCCAGAGGTGTTGCTATTTTGTTTGGGGAAGGGGTGCAATTTAATGTAAATAAGATTGAGCGATCAAAAGAAGGGAATTTTGTTGCGTTAGACCTACAGATATATAGCTATGACATAACATTAATATCCTTGTATGGTCCTAATCACGATAGTGTTAGTTTTTATGCAGATATTGAAAGACTTGCTTTAGATTTTGATAATCCATTAACAATTTTATGCGGAGATTGGAACTTGGTTCAAGATTTTGATAAAGATACATATAATTATATTCGTCTTAATAATCCTAATGCCAAGAAAAAAGTCGATCAAATGAAGAATGATTTAGATTTGATAGACCCGTGGAGAGAATTACATGTCCTGGAAAAAATGTTACATGGCGTCAACCTACTCCCTTTAAGGCGGCTAGATTGGATTATTTTTTGGTCTCCACTGAACTACTGTCACTCATTAATAAAATAGAAATTTTACCTGGGTACAGATCCGATCATTCCATGGTCAAGCTATCTTTGAATTTTAATCATTGTAGGGTAGGTCGAGATTACTGGAAATTCAATAATTCGTTGTTAAGGGATGATAGTTATGTGGAAAAAATTAAAGATGCCATTCAACAAACAATTCTGTCCCATATAATAACAATTCAAGTAGATTTGAGGTAGAAGGACAAGATACACAATATGAATTTACTGTAAATAATCAGTTATTTTTTGATACATTGTTGACCATAATTAGAGGTGAAACAATTTTATACTCAGCCAGAAAGAAAAAAAGATTGGTAAATTTAGAATATGATTTAGAGAAAGGAATTATAGATTTGGAGAAGTCATTGATATCAAAAACTGACAAAAATAGAGCTTTAGTCATATTAAATGAAAAGAAAGTTCAGTTATAATCACTAAGAAAAGAAAAAATGGAAGGAATAAAGATGAGGTCTAAAATTAAATGGATGGAATATGGCGAGAAACCATCAAAATATTTTTTGAATTTAGAAAAAAGAAATGCTGTGAATAAACATATATGCAAATTGGTCACTACTGAAAACAAGGAGATAACATCGCATGATGATATTATATCAGAAGTTGTATTATCCTACTCTAAATTGTATGAAAATAATCCTGTTGTTGATGTAGACTTAAATACAATATTAAATGATCCAGATATAAGTAAATTAACCGCTTCAATGTCACAGAAGCTCGAAGGAGACCTCTCCATCGATGAAGTTCATCAAGCACTTATAAATATGAAAAATAATAAATCACCTGGTCTAGATGGATACAACGTCAAATTGTTCAAACATTTTTGGAAAAAATTACACATATTTTTAGTGAGGTATTTGAACTCTGCATATTCATCCGGAATGTCCTATACACAGCAGTTAGGAGTCATCACTTTAATTCCCAAAGGAAAAAAAGATAGACATTATTTGAAAAATTGGAGACCCATATCTTTATTGAACGTGGTGTATAAATTAGGTTCTGCTTGTATAGCAAACAGATTAAAGAACGTACTTCCTTTTCTTATACATAAAAATCAGAAAGGCTTTATGTCAGGGCGCTTCATTGGAGAGAATATCCGTTTGTTATATGATTTATTATTGTATACTGATATCAATGACATTCCTGGTTTATTGCTGCTTATAGATTTTGAAAAAGCATTTGATTCTATTTCTCATGATTTTATTAGAAAAGTATTGCACTTTTTTAAGTTTGGTCCCTCTATTGTAAAATGGGTTAATGTATTCTATGAAAATGCTCAATCCTGTAATCAATGGACACCTGTCTCCAAGATTTTTAATACAGCGAGGTTGTCGTCAAGGAGATCCCATGTTAGCTCTTATCTTTCTGTTATGCGCCGAAATACTAGGTCTTTTGTTTAGAAATTCTGATTCCATTGTTGGTTTGAGCTTACCTGGTAGACAACTTAAAATAATTCAATATGCAGACGATACTCTTCTAACATTGAATGGGTCAGTAATGGAATTAAACAGTGCATTAAACATTTTAGATAAATATAATGCAATGTCTGGTTTAAAAGTTAATATACAGAAGACACATTCGATTTGGATTGGAGGATTTAAAACCAAGAAAGATGGTGTTTTTTTTAATAGAAATCTAAATTGGGTGTTTGATGATTATTTCAGATATTTAGGTATAGACTTTTGTACGGATTTGCCCAAATTGATAATTCACAATTATAATGAAAAATTTAAAGAAATCAAAAGTCAAATGACATCGTGGTTAAGGCGATACTTAACTGTTCTTGGAAGAATCACTGTCGTCAAGTCATTGTTGGTATCCAAATTAAACTACCTTTTTTTGTCCCTCCCTAATCCTGGTGAAAATCTTTTGAAAGATATGAATGCTCGCTTTTATAGATTTATATGGGGGGAGAAACCTGATAAAATAAGTAGAAATCAAATGTCACAAAGTTACTCAGACGGAGGGGTTAAAATGATAGATATATATACACACATTGCCAATCATTAAAAATTTCCTGGATTAAGAGATTAGTAATAGGCTCAATAGATACCAATATCCTCTGTCTTTTGCAATCTTTCTTGCCTGAACGGCAAGATTTAAAATTATATATGGGAAACAATTATTTTCGGGAACTGGCAGGTAAAACAAAGAACCTTTTTTGGAAAGAAATGTTCACGGCTTATAGTACGCTCTTGTCAATGCATTATGATAACATTTCTTGCCAACCCTTATGGAATAATGATTACATTAAAATAGGCAATAGATCAATATATAATACAAAATTGTGTCAAAAGGGAGTTCGTTTTGTCAATGATATTTTAGACACAAATGGGGATTTTTTTATCGTGGATTATGCGATGCAATTAGACAAGGGTTTAACAATTGTACTATTTTTAACAAAGTGCCACAACCTCTTTTTCCAGATACAATGGCATTTGTTATGAAACGTATTAAAGGATGTTCACATATCTATGCAATTTTATTAAAGAGAAGAAAAGGACTATGTAAAAGTTTTCTTAAATGGAAATGCATTTTCGACCTGAATGAAACATATTGTTCTATTGGATTTAATTGTACCATTGATGTGGGCTTACGATGGTTTCAGTTTAAAGTCTTGCAACGCATATTATATACGAACGATCTACTGTTTAAAATGAATTTAGTCCCAAGAAAAGAATGTACATTTTGTAATGAACAGATTGAAACAGTTATACATCTGCTATGTGATTGTACGCATGTTAAAAATATTTGGGGTAGGAAATAAATTAACATTTTCATTACAAGATAAATTATTTGGTTTAAAAGGTTCAAATAATTATGCATTGAATTGTATACTGATTGTGGTGCGACAGATGGTGTATACTTGCAAAATAAAGAAACAGTTGCCCGACTTTGATAATATTAGAGTTTCGATTATAAATTACATGTACTTCAAAAAACGAAAAGTATATTGCAAATTCGACTTGTAGAAATAATAAATTCACAAGAAAATGGTTTCAATTCAGGAATTTGTTTACTTAAAATGATATTTTTTCTGTATTTGTTTTTCTTTCCATGAGTGTCAGAAATGAATTATTGATTTGTTAGTTTTCTGTCAACAGTTCAACAATACTTGTATCTTGAAAAGCCAATTTTATTTATGTTATAATGTAAATTACCTTGAATATATATGTTTGTATGTGTTTCAAATGAAAATCAATAAAATTCCTGTGGAGGGAAAAATATGGAGAAAAAAATAAATATTAAAACTCTATATCAAAATTCAATGAGTATGGAAAGAAAGAAGGGATGAATGAGGAATAGGAGCAAGGAGCAAGAATCAACAATACATGTAGGTGAGAAAAGAATGAAAGGAAAAGAAAGGAAGGGTAATAAGAGGAATATATCAAGGTGATGAGATGAGGTGAAAAACATGTGTAATGAGCCTTCTACTATTTAGCTTTACGGATGGACATTCATCGTTTTTTTAACGAATTCATTGTGATTGTCTCAGTCAATGTCATCTCAATAAGATACCGTACATGTTTCGTCACTTTGATCTCATGATGGTCACCGCCAAAAAGCCGGGACATAATCAAGATAGTGATTTTACACATGTTAATCTACATGCGCAGAAGATAATAACTCGCCTAAATCATGGAAAATCGATGTGCAGTTCTGACTTATAATCGGAAATTGTTGTTCTGTGTACTGTACATGTATTTTATTTTGAAAAACATGTTGATATTACCAGATAGAGGTTATTTTTGGATTTTTGGGTTGTGATTTAAAATCCCGTTTCCCCCTATTTCCTCATAATCTTCCAGAGTTACAAAGCACAGGGCTTATAAAGATCATGGCCTTCTAACTGTTTTATAAGGTCATGGGTGTGTGCGAATCAGTAATAATACATTTCATATCACCAAAATCGTCTGCTTTTCAACTTTGCTGCTCCCCATTGGGGATGCTTTCATTTAAGACACACTCTTACAGAGCACACCATCCAAACTAAACCCAAGAGAGGGAAACTGCTCCTTTGTCAATGACCGAAAATGCTTACGCAGTCGTTATTGTTAAAACAGCTGAATGTCCTCATTAAGATGCACATAATCAGAAGGCGGCGACTATCATTGGATCAAAGAAAGAATCACGTTGAATGTCCATCCGTAATAGGTCCATGCTTGTTCAAACCACCAATATATTTAAAACATGTACAGGTGTATTAAAAATTATTAAACTAAACATTTGACAAGAAACATCAAGTATTGTAGTATTGCAGTTATGAAACTTGTCCAGGTGGTCAAATTCAAACATAGTACAACTGTGAATTAAGTATGATCAAAGATATCAGTCGTGATAAACGTACAGTAAATTAAAAAGACTCGAGACTAGTGATTAGAAAAGTCCCAAATTAGGCGGAGGAGGAAATTAGGATAAATTAAAGTGTAAAGATTAAGGCATTTCAGTAGGAATTCAAAAACAAACAACCTGCATACTATTTATACTGTCCATTTCTTTTGAGATTCATTTCTTTGAAATAACTATTTAAATTTGAGTGTAATCAATAATTGAATTAAGTCTTTCATCAAATAACAATTCACTCAGAATGATTTTTTATCAGCCTAACAAGAAAAGGCAGAGCACTGTTTCTGAACCTTTCCGTTCTGCAATTGAACTCTCTCAGTCTATTGCTACGTCAGAGATGTTGGTTTTGTGCTTCAGGCAACCAGTCTTTGAAGTTTCTTTGAAGCGATTTTGCAAATCTTAAGGATAGTTTGTCCCTTCTTCCGCTCAGTGTTGCAAGCTCAGTCTTCTGGAGGGCATTTCTGTAGCTCACATATTGGTCAGAGAGAATTATGCAAAGAGCCTTTTTCTGGATCATTTCTATGTCATTGCTTTGCTGCACAGTGATATCAGAGTGCCACAGAGGTACGCAATACTCCAATGTAGGTCGTATGTACGATGTATATACTGTCAACAAATCTTTCCTTGGAGCATTAAAGCGCTTCAGAGATCTAATCAAATAGAATATCCTTGACGCTTTCTTGATGATTTCATTCACATAACTATTCCACCGGAGGTTAGCCTGGATAATAACCCCAAGCAATTTCAACTCCTTGACTTCTTCAAGAACATTGCTACACAGCTCAATGCGTGGAGAGGGGATGGCCGCTCGTGCAAATGACACTTGCATCACTTTGCACTTTGCTGGATTTAGTCATAGTTGAGTGTCATCAGACCGCAATTGAAAATCAGTTATTGCTGTTGCGATTGCGCTTTCATCACCCATACTGCGACTCTTGGCTATTGTCAGGTCATTTTCGTACTTCCATCTCCTGGCCATTGGCGTTGTGGCAAGAGCATCGTTTATCAACACCAGGAAGATGATCAGAGGCCCAAGTCGGGTTCCCTGTTCTAGTAAAGCAAACAAATTACAATTTCATTATGATTTACTTTCACTTTTTTATTTGTTAAAGTATTCAATTTACTGTTATTTTCAGCTCGTTTTTTGTGTAAAATCAACGGGTCAGGCGACAGAGCATTTGGCATACCGCCTTCTTCTAATTTCTAATTTGAGAAAGTCATTTTTCCATGTAATTTTATCTTTCCAACCATATACATGTAAGACTCGTTTAGATTGATCAATGTTATCCCGAGTATCCAAGATGTAGACCATCAAATCTTTGCCGAGTGAAAGTTTATTGTGCGATGATTCAGTTTGAGAACTGTGTCACATATAGTCTCTGTCACAGTCCACGCACTTAATAATACAATGCACAGTGGTGGAACGATACCGGCTGCACAGGGATACGGGATATGTAATCTCTTGTGTGCACAGAGCGTGACTGATGCATTTTGTTCAATACCAATAGGGTCCATTTAGCCCCAAACGTTTGGTATGGTTTGATAACTTAAAGGAATAATTGAGTTTTTTATTGCAGAGGGCGCTACAATTTTTTTTATTGGTGAGATAATGAAAAACTTGTCAAATTTGGAGGAATATACAATTTAAATGACAAAATCATCTTTGTTTGATTAAAATCGGTCCAGAGACGGCTGAAATATCCATAAATATAACCATTTCTAATATTTGTGGTGCCCCACAAATATTCAGTAATTTTGAACCAGCCGTTGAAAAACGAGGTAGCGGCTTATATGTTTTAATTCAGCCAATGCCAATATTGGCTTTTTTTTCTTTTTTTCGTGTTGGTTATAATAGGCGCAACAAGTCGGCCCGTGATGTATTCAATCTGAATTCACACATTTTGGGTTTTAAATTAACTTCATAGCAATTTTAAGTTCTAAAAGGGCACTAGAAATGTCATAAATAAGAATAAAAGCAATAACCATGCACTTTGAATGCATTTGCGGTCTTAAACAAGAACTTAACTATCCCTTTATTATTGTTAGGTGGAATTTTATAGAATTTCTGACGTAGATAGGCCATTATTGTGTACCCGACAAGGAGATGCTACGCTCTGCCTTGACTTGTTTGATTATATATGCTATGCGTAATTATATTTTTAAAGAACTTTATAACTCCAACGTCAGAATATTAACGTATTGCTTTTATACTGATAAGAAAGACAACCGAATCATGATTTAATGTTTAAATATATTTTGTAAATGGTGTAATGTCAGCAATTATTTATCCATTGTAAACAGATTAAGACTTGAAATTCAGTATGTGGATCAGCCCCCCCCCCCCCCCCCCCATCTCTAACTCATTCCGACTTGTTGAACACATTAGGTTCAGTTAGATTACCGTATAACACGACTGGGGGGGGGGGGGAATCCACCTCTTTCTGGTAATCATGGATCTACAACTGTAATGTCTTTGATAACACAATCAAGGTTTCAGAATCCCCCCCCCCCAATGAAAAGTTCATGTTTTCTTTTAAGAGTAGCTTGATTGAGGACTGGTTTGCGACCGTTCTGGCTTCTTGTTTATCCTTTTTTGATCTGTAAGACTTTATATCATGAGCTAGGTCCTTCACTCATATTTACCCACTACTCGACTCAGGTGAGGTAAATGGGTACCTGGTAGGATTATTCCTCGAAATGCACTGTGCGCTGATGACGGCTGCCTGAGCTAAAGCTAGCGTTATAATTTCATAAAAGCTCTTTGGAAGTGCACAGGGACGTTATAATGTGATATGCGCTATACAAGAACAGAATGTTATTGTTATTACTCCCTCTGTTAACAGGTCAATATGATCTAGACAATAATATTATTTTCTTTATCCGTAATGTCACATTCCTGTTGGGATCAATCAAAAACCTATTGATCATGTCTGTCATTATCTATCAGTGATGAATAAACACTATTGTATCGGTCTCAAAAGAATAAAGGAACTATTGAAATTAGTGCAAATTTCAGGTGTCAGGACTTGTCCCCCATCACAAAATAAATGTTATTGTGTTTTTGTTCTTTCATTGTGGCAACAATATTTATATAATTTAAAACATATCACTGAATTTTGAATATAGCTTTAGTTGGTAAATATTCATTTAACATAATGTTACAGTTTGAGAATCTTCACATCAGTTCTGATCTGAGTAAACGTCCCTCTGCGTCACGTGATATCGCTCAGTTCATCTGTAAGATTACTCATCTGAAGGAACTGTCATTTGGCAGTCGGTTTCACGATGTCTTCTACTCAACATCATCGACTCTTAGCAAATCACTACATGTTTTGTTATACTGGAGGTGTACTCTTTCCCATATAGTCAAACGCAAGTGTACAAGTTTACTCTCCCAATATGTTAAGAGGAAGCAGGTACATGTAGGGTAATTTGATCGTTTCAGGTGGTGGATGTGAAAAATTGACTTTCTGTCATGATAAAAAACTAGACATTTAATTCGTCATGGGGACGAATTAGGTGGTCTGTTTTCAATTTTATGATCATTGAAAAGTCAAAAAAGAAAAAAAAATGAAGAAAAAAAATTGTTGGAGATTCCCGGACTCGAACCAGGGATCTCGAGGTCCGAAGTCAAGTGCGTTACCAATATACCAAAACATTTCCCATAGCGATTACACGTAAACGAGAAATGGAATTTTCAAATCCCACGTTGCAAGTGAAATATGAGCATGATCTCGGCATCTGATCGAAAAATAAAGGGCACACTTGTGATAGCTTATTGTCTCAGCTACAACATACTCAAAGCTCAGCGTAAACAAAGATAAAACGACGGAGATATTGCTCGCGAAAGACGAGAATGTAGAATCCAGTTTTGAGAAAAAGTCATGTCCCATAGAGAATACACGCAAAATGTGAAAAATTGACATGCCTCCTTTAATCTTAAAAATACGCCATGATGCCTTTGTCAAAATGAAATATCGTGGTGACTGCATTTGTAGAGAATATACTCAGGTAGAACATATCAAAATTTGAAAGAAAATTGATCAACATTTACAGAGATACAATCAATTTTCCAAAAATATGATGACGTCATAATATGAAAATTAAAATTTTGAGTTCGGAGGCCATTATGATGATGTCATGAGTCAATTGAGGGTCAAATGAGACATGAAATCATATCTACAATTCATACTCTATCAAAATATGAAAACAAAATTGGATTCATCTTGCATCCTAAAGCGCTACAATGGATTTTGTATAGGCATGTTTTTTCCCATGTATGCTATGTATTACAAGAGCTCGCACGCACGGACATTATCTTAAACGGACGCTCATTCCGTTATTAATGGGCAGAAAAAGGTGAACAAGGTATCAAAATGCTTGGAAAGATGTGCCAAATATGATGACAGAGAAAATTTTGCGATTTTATGTTGGCAAATACCAGTACGCGCGAAAACGCACGCGCACGCACGTGCGAGCTTTTTTTTGCGAAACGCTTAAAATGGCCTGAAACGTATGCAAAATTAATTTTAAACGATTTGGAGCATTTTTATTTTTTGCGCGCGCGCTGACGCGCGGACGTACGCATGCGCGCGCGTTTTTTTACCTTAAATTGACCGGACGGATATTGACCTTAATCATGATGAATATGAATAAGAAATGCCTTTTCCGTTATGAAGATATGATCATGAGTTGAAAGAACCAACAAAAATACAAAATGGCGCCTGGATGACGTCATGAAGACTTGATGACCTTGAAAATGTTCCTGTCACGTCTTATGGCAATGACCTATGACTGTCCAAAAATTGAACGAAATTGACTAAACTGATCTTGAGTTATCCTCTGAACAAAAAAGGGGGGAGAAATAAATAAAAATAAAGAATAATAATAATAATAACTAGACATTGAATTCGTCATGGTGACGAATTAGGTGGTCTGTTTTCAATTTTATGATCATTGAAAAGTCAAAAAAGAAAAAAAATGAAGACAAATAATTGTTGGAGACGCCCGGACTCGAACCAGGGACCTCGAGGTCGGAACTCAAGTGCGTTACCGATATACCAAAACATTTCCCATAGAGAATACACGTAAACGGAAAATGGAATTCTCAAATCCCTCTTTGCAAGTGAGATATGAGCATGATCCTGGCATCTGATCGAAAAATAAAGGGCACACTTTTGATAGCTCATTGTCTCAGCTACAACATACTCAAAGCTCACCGTAAACAAAGATAAAACGACGGAGATATTGCTCCCGAAAGACGATAATGTAGAATCCAGTTTTGAGAAAAAGTCATGTCCTATAGAGAATACACGCAAAATGTGAAAAATTGACATGCCTCCTTTAATCGCAAAAATACGCCATGATGCTTTCGTCAAAATGAAATATCGTGGTAACTACATTTGTAGAAAATATTCTCAGCTAAAACATATCAAAATGTGGATGAAAATTGATCAACATTTACAGAGATACAATCAATTTTCCAAAAATCTGCTGACGTCATAATATGCAAATTGAAATTTTGAGTTCGGAGGCCATTATGATGACGTCATGAGTTAATTGAGGGTCAAATGAGACATGAAATCATATCTCCAATTCATACTCTATCAGAATATGAAAACAAAATTGGGTTCATCTTGCATCCTAAAGCGCTACAATGGATTTTGTATAGACATGTTTTTGCCCATGTATGCTATGTATTACAAGAGCACGCACGCACGGTAATTATCTTAAACGGACGCTCATTCCGTTATTAATGGGCAGAAAAAGGTGAACAAGGTATTACAATGCTTGGAAAAATGTGCCAAATATGATGACAGAGAAAATTTGGCGATTCTATGTTGGAAAATGCCATTACGCGCGAAAACGCGCGCGCATGTGCGTGCGAGCTTTTTTTTGCGAAACGCTTAAAATGGCCTGAAACGTATGCAAAATGAATTTGAGACGATTTAGAGCATTTTTATTTTTTGTGCGCGCGCTGACGCGCGGACGTACGCATGCGCGCGCGTTTTCTAACCTGAAATTGACCGGATGGATATTGACCTTGATCATGATAGATATCAATAAGAAATGCTTTTCCGTTATGAAGATATGATCATGAGTTGAAAGCACCAAAAAAAACACAAAATGGCGCCTGGATGACGTCATGAAGACTTGATGACCTTGAAAATGTTCCTGTCACGTCTTGTGGCAATGACCTATGACTGTGCCAAAATTGAACGAAATTGACTCAACCGATCTTGAGTTATCATCTGAACAAAAAAGTGTGGAGAAATAAAAATAAAGAATAAATAAATAATAAAGAAGAAAGAAAATTCTGACGAAAACAATAGGTGATCTGTCGTTGACAGACCACCTAATAAAGAAAGAAAATTCTGACGAAAACAATAGGTGATCTGTTTTCAACAGACCACCTAATAAACAGAGTGAAGATTACAAGAGTGATAGGGAATAATATATTCCATATTTTTCATATCATATGACAATTCAGAGTGCTACAGAATTGCTGATGGAGAGACAGCTTTTTCAATTGTGAATACTGATGAGACTATATATTTAAATTTAATAACCTACAAAAATTAAAAATCTAATCTCTTCGTCCCTTTTTGTACTGTTTGTGTAACCCCTTGGAAACTGCAAAGTGTTTCACGTCTAATTCTTTTCACACTTTTCTATTATGTAAAATGAGTTTTCTAAGTACTATTTCAATAATACGTCAGAATAACGTATTGCTTTTGTAAATTAATTAGCATGGCAACTGTCTCATTATGTAAAGTATAAAAATATTTTTAGGTAGAGCAATGTCAGCGATTGTTTATCCAATACATTGCCACTATTGTAACAGATTAAGACTTGACATCAAGTATTTGGATCAACCCTCCCCCTCCAAACACCATCACTCATTCCGCTGTGAAAATGTAGTAGTGTCAGTAAGATTACCGGATGATATGCTCGGGGGAAAAAATGCCCTCCTGTCCGACAATCATGGATTCACCACTATAATGTCGTCAACAACATAATCAGGGTGTTCAGACTTTCCCCGATTGAACGCACAGGTTTTCCTTCAAGAGTAGTCTGTTTGAGGACAGGTTTGCGACCACTGTTCTGCCTTATGTTTTATTCTCTTTTGTTCTGCAAGACTTTCGATCATTTGTCAAGTACTTCATTCATATTTACCCACTACTCCTTCAGTCAACAATCAATACGATCTAGAGAATGTTCTCATTTTCTTTATCCGTATTGCAAGAGTCCCGATTGGATCAATAAATAGCCTATTGATCACCTCCGTCATTATCTATTAGTTATACTTAAACACCATTATATCTGTCTCAAAAGAATCCAAGAACTATTGAAATTAGTTCAAATTTCAGGTGTCAAGATTTGTACCTTATACCAAAAAAAAAAAATTTTGTTAAGATTATTTTAAACATACTGCTGAATTTTGAATATTGTTATAATGGGTTGTTGGAAGTAATTCATATAACATAATGTTACTATCATAACAGATTGATATTCTTCGCATCCCTGGGGATTTAAGTAAACGTCCCTCTGCATCACGTGATCTTGCTCAGTTAATCTGTAAGATGACTCATCTGAAGGACCTGAGTCTTGAAGGCGAGTACCACGATGACTTCTACTCAACATCGTCATCGATGGCATCATCCTCAAAGGTATTGATTTGATCATATATTTTTAGGACTATTAGCAAATCACCACATGTTTTGTTATACTGAAGGTGTACTCTTTCCTGTATAGTCAAACGCAAGCTTACACTTTTAATCTGCCAATTGGTACACCGTTTAAAGGAAGCGGGTAGGAAAAGTTGATCGTTTCAGGAAGTGGATGCGAAAAGTGAACTCTTTCTCAAAATACAAAATCAGAGTGAAGATTGCAAGATTGATAGTGGATAATACATACCTTATTTCTTATTTCACATGACAATTCAGAGTGCTATGGAATTGTTGATGGAGAGATGGCTTTTTTAATTGTGAATACTGATTATACTCAATATTTAAATTTAAAAGCCTACAGAAATGAAAAATCGAATCTCTTCGTTCCTTTTTGTTTCATTTTTGTTATCCCTTGGAAACTTCAAAGTGTTCCATGTATATTTGTTTTCACACTTTACTGTTATGTAAATTTAGTTTTTCAAATTATTATTTTAATCAAATGTCAGAATATTGTACTGATCGTGCAAATGAATGAGAATGGCAACTGTATAATGATAGAACTATACTCTGTCAGTAATCATAATTGTTATATTTTTTATTGTCATATCTCTTGTGATAATTATCTACCGGTATATAGAAATATGTTTCTGAAAGAAATGTGAACTAGGTTTAAAAATATTACTCATTAATTTGAAAGTGTATGAACAAATTGAATATGACATTCAGAAAATGGTGACAACATATTTTACTATTTAAATGTTATGAGTGAAAAATTACAACATGTATTATTTTACGATTATTTGATATTTAGTTGTTTAGTTAATTAGAATCGGTAATTAATATGAAGATTGCTGAAAGTATTGAATTTATATATTCTTGTATGTATTTCTAATTTGTAAACTGAATTGTATGAGTCTCCTGACTTTTTATTCAGCATGTTTTTATTTACAATAAACCAGAATTGAATTGAATTGAATTGAATATCATGATGTAAAGTGCAAAAATATTTTGTAAGCACTGTAATGTCAGCAATTTTGTATCCAATACAATGTGACTTTTATAACAGATTAAGAGTTCCCTTACAAAAAAACCTAATGGTAAATGAATGGTGTTTGAATGGTAGCATCAATGGTAAATGGTATTTCAATGGTGTGCCAATGGTGGATTCTGTATGGTGAATGGTGTTTCAATGGTAGAGTCTGTATGGTGAATGGTGTTTCAATGGTAGAGTCTGTATGGTGAATGGTGTTTCAATGGTGGAATTGTATGGTCAATGGTGTTTCAATGATGGCGTCTGTATGGTGAATGGTGTTTCAATGGTAGAGTCTGTATGGTAAATGGTGTTTCAATGGTCGAGTCTGTATGGTGAATGGTGTTTCAATGGTGGAATTGTATGGTCAATGATATTTCAATGGTTTGAATTGTATGGTGAATGGTGTTTCAATGGTAGAGTCTGTATGGTGAATGGTGTTTCAATGGTGGAATTGTATGGTCAATGGCGTTTCAATGGTGGCGTCTGTATGGTGAATGGTGTTTAAACGGTGGAATTGTATGGTCAATGGTGTGTCAATGGTGTGGATCAATCAAAAACCTATTGATCATGTCTGTCATTATCTATCAGTGATGAATAAACACTATTGTATCGGTCTCAAAAGAATAAAGGAACTATTGAAATTAGTGCAAATTTCAGGTGTCAGGACTTGTCCCCCATCACAAAATAAATGTTATTGTATTTACCACAATAAATCATATGTATCTACCTATTATTGCTTAGTCCTCCAGACAAAGCAGTCATCGAAACAAAACAAAAAGTCACCGTTGTGCATAACCCCCCAATACCCCGCTATCCCCTTCAGTCACGCTCGCACTACGACAGCATGCAGACTTCCTCTCTCTTTTCGCAGTCTATCGAAATATAGGGCAGATAAGTCGCTAGCGCTAAAATTTGGAGTTTTTGCTCCTCGCAAGCGTTTTGGGTGCTTTCTGTCTGTCATTATCCAGTTCCAATTTGTTTTGATACATTTTGGTTCGGTTTTTTAACCCTCAGTCACTTTAGTTTTGGCAAGAATTTAGTGTTCACTTTGCCGAGCGAACTTCCTTTTTGAGTTCAGTCCCGGGCACAGTTTTTTGTGTACCGGGGCTTTTTCACTGTGTGTGTTAACTCGAATGTTACGGGATTTTTTGTTGTGCATACCTCGTGTGTTGTTGGAGTGTGTGTATACGGTGCGGCTCTTTTGTTTTGAGCTCGCTGTGTGTTTTGTTTTCTTTTGTTGGCGCTAAAGTAAGCGTTCTTCTCTTTCGTAGTTGTTTGCTACGTTAGGGTGGTTTTCAAGGTTGTTTTGTTCGAGTTAGTCGTGTGTTTATAAACGACGTTTGTTTGTGATTGACGCTAGTTGCTCGTCGATTTTTTGTTCTTAGTAACTGGGGTTACTTTGTTTTCTTGTTTTGCTTTCGTTCGAAAGTTTGTTGTTTTCTCATCCACAGGTTTTCCAATGGACGAGGAGTCTGGTTTTGGAGTGGTTTCACTCCCCCCAGTGGCTGTTGTCACCACCTCGCTAGCGAGTGGGTTTGGTGCGGCAGGAGGGGGGGGGGGGTAAGGGCAACTCAAGTGCAGGCTTGAGGCAGGTGGCTCCCCACTCTGGGTATTTTTTGCCTGGGGTGTTGGGGGCTTTGCCCGGTAGTAAGTTTCCGTCGGATACCGCGTCCGAGCCAGCCAGCGGGCTGCGCTCCGGCGTCGGTATGGCGAGGTCTGTAGATTCATTGACACTGAATAAAGAGACACCTGTCAGCGGCTCTCCCCCTCGTGGGTTAGCTCGACTTACAGAGGCCTCGGGCTTTACGGCCCCTGGCTCTGTTGCGAGACAACAGCCGTGCGATGCACGAGCCATGCTTTCAAGCGTGAAGTCGACCCGGTTTGCGGCCACATATGGGGTACCTGTACTCACCCCAGTGACACGCCGTGGTCTTGAGCTTGCTGCTTCGCACGAAGCGCTGATGCGAGCAGACCCCGGTCACACCGAGCGTGCGGGGATCGCTGGAGTTTCTCGCGAAACTTTGCGGCGAGCATGCCCCGGTCACACTGACCGTAGTGGTGTCGCTGTAGCTTCTCAGGAAGTATTGCAGCATGAGGGCCTCAGTCACACTGACCGTGAGGGTTTCGCTCAAGTTTCTATGGAAGCAGTGAAGCGAGGCGGGCCAGGTCAATCTGACCGTGGAGCTAAGCTTAAGAAAGCTAGCAAGTCTAAGAAGTCCCCTTCGTCCCCCGTTGCGACGGGTAAGAAGCGGAAGAGTTCGAACGGCCAGGCTTCGGCCGGTTCGCGGACTAAGAAGGCAAAGAAATCGACGCCGGTGTCGTCTTTTTCGAGTTCTGCGCAGGCAGAGCTCAGGGCTATGTTGGAGCAGATGTTCGGTCAGCTGGGCGCCCCAGCGGTATCGAGAGGTGAACAAACTTTGGCTACAAATTTGTCACCCGGCACGTTAGTAGGTTCGGTGCCTTCCGTTCCTCGTGCCCTGGCTAGTGGGGAGGCGGTGCCTGTCTCTTTGTCTTCAGATTCAGAGGCTTTTTCTGAATTTTCGAGTGCCGCTATTCTGACGTCAGAATCGTTGCCTCGCACAGTCGGCGCCCGGTCAGACTTTGTGTCGCCGGCGCCCGCTTCTCTCGGCGCTCCGCCGGGGGAGGAGTCGTTTGCCTCAGTGGGTGTTTTCCCCCAGTCGTATGATTCGGTCACTCTCGATCGTCGGGATGACTGGGACTCGGCCTCCGTTGTCTCGGAGGATTCTCAGCTGGACTCAGGCCCAAGTCAATTTTCTAGTTTGGGCTCTGATGCGAGGGCTTTACTTGCAAAGTATTTGCCTGATACATTTTCTCGCCCTAGTGCTGTTGATAGTGTGCCTTCGTCTCTGTTTAAACAGCGTTGTTCTCAAGAGTCTATCCCTCTTCCAGAGGAGTTTAAGGTTGAATTTGAGAGGATTTCTGCTGACCCTTTTGGGGTTTTTCGGGATGTGAAATCGCAGAGCTCTGCATTCACCTTTCTTTCTGAAGTTACTCGTGACTTTTTTGTTTCCAAGAAGCTGTCACCAGACTTGGTGAATGTGGCACTTAGATTGGGGGTCAACCTCAAGACTAAGTCCTACAAGGAGCGGGATAAGCCGCTCGAGTTGGTCTCTGGTATGACGGGGGTTTCTCTTCGCCTTTCGGCCTACCTTGGCTCTCTCGTCAGCCTCTTGGCAAGGGCTGGCGAGTTGGAGATTTCGGCAGATGATCTATTGGTACTTCACAATGTCCTTTTGTTGATTTCGGGACTGTTGTGGTCTTCCATTTCGTGTACATCTGTAGTGTTGACGTCTCAGCGCCGTCAGCTTGCGTTGTCGGAGCTGGGTGTGTTGGAGAGGGATATCCCTTCGTTGTGTGAGGGTATTTCCTCGTCGGGGCAGTTCCTCTGCGGAGGGCAGTTTACTGCAATGCTGCAAAAGGAGATTGATAGGCGCAAGCAGGCCGCTGATTTGGCGCGGCATTTCCGGGCGCATCCTGTGCCCAGGGGGCGGTCAGGACCTCCTAGGAGGCCTGCTCCGTCTGGTTCTCGCCAGCGTGCTCCTTTTCAGGCGCCTCGCCGGGCTCCGTTTCAGGCTCCTCGTCGGCCTACGGGTCCTGCTCGGACTTCTTTTGTGTCCCAGCCTCGTTCAGGTCGTGGCAGGGGTTCGGCTAGAGGTGGTGGTGGACCGAGGTCTTCGGTCAAGCCTTTCCCTCAATCCAAGCGGCCCTTTTGAAGGTTTGCCCCGAGCGTTTGTAGACCGGGTCGGCGGTCGGCTCCAGGAGTTTCTTCCCTTTTGGGAAGCTATCACCGAAGACACTTTCGTGCTCTCAGTCGTGCGAGAGGGCTTCTACATAGAGTTGGTAGAGCCCCTCCCGGGCGGCGCCATTCGGGTTCGTCCGCCTCCGTTGTCCGCCCCTTACCAGCAACACATCTCGAGCGAGATTCTCATGCTGTTGGAGAAGGGTGCGATCGAGCGGGTTTCAGACCACCCTGGTCTGAGTCTCTCTCCAGTGTTCATTATTCCCAAGCGCTCGGGGAAGTTGAGAATGATCCTCAATATGAAGAGGATCAATCTTCATATCGCTCCCATGCACTTCCGCATGGAGCATTTAGCCACGATCCTTCCGTCGATAGGTCCGGAGGATTGGGCGGTATCTCTAGATCTCAGAGATGCGTACTTCCATGTGCCTATTCACCCTCGTTCGAGGGATCTTCTGGGGTTTGCCTTTCGGGGAGAAACCTTCAGGTTCAAGGCCCTCCCGTTCGGTTTGAGACCGGCTCCTCGGGTGTTTACCCGAGTGGTTTCGGCGCTCACGGCGTTTCTTCGGAGGCGGGGGCTAAGGCTTTTCGCCTACTTGGACGATTGGCTTTTGGTGGCCAGTTCCAAGCCTCGCCTTCAGGAGCATTTGGCTCTGCTTCTGCGGGTCACGCAGGAACTAGGGTTCCTGGTGAACTGGGAAAAGTCCGAATTGTCGCCCGCCCGCAGTTTGGTCTATCTAGGGGCGGAGCTGGACTTTCCGAGTCAGTTGGCCCGTCCCAGTGGGGACAGGGTTCGGTCGATTACCATGGCAGCCCGGTCTCTGCGGCGTTCCCGCAGAGTTCCGGCCAGGCAGTGGCTCCAGTGGCTGGGTTATTTGGCCAGCCTGGTCGATGTGTTTCTGGATGTTCGTCTGCTCATGAGGCCTTTTCAAAGGCATCTTCTGCGGTTCTACAGGCCGAGTGTAGATTCCCTTTCGGTCAGGATTCCTTTGCCGAAGGAGATCAAGCTTCTGTTGGCCCCTTGGGTGGACAGAGCCTTTTTGGTTCAGGGCAAGCCTTTTCGCGTGCCTCTTCCTTCGATTTCCCTGACGACGGACGCCTCCCACCTGGGGTGGGGGGGTCACTGTTTGGGCAACATGGTGTCGGGGATTTGGGATTTTCCCGTCCTTCCGCACATCAATGTGTTGGAAATGTTGGCGGCGTTCGAGTCGCTTCGTCATTTCAGACAGCTGTTAGTTGGTCGCACGGTTCTGTTGCTGACGGACAACACAACTGTGGCTGCCTACATCAATCGTCAGGGCGGCACCAGGTCGTCCAGCCTGAACGAGTTAGCTGCTCGGCTGTGGCGGTGGTGTCGGGCGGCGGAAATCACTCCAGTAGCGTCCTTTATTCCTGGCCGGGACAATCTGGTGGCAGATTTCCTGTCCAGAGGGAGGTGTCTCCCATCGGAGTGGGCTCTCCATTTGGAGGTCTTCGATCTTCTCCTGTTGGTCTGGTCTCCTTTGGAGATCGACCTATTCGCATCCCCCTTCAACCACCGCCTTCCAAGGTATTGTTCTCGGGTCCGGGATCCGGAGGCTTGGGCGTTGGATGCCTTCTCGATCCATTGGGGGTCTCTTCGGAGTTATGCGTTTCCCCCGTTCGGCTTGATTCCTCAGGTCTTGAGGAAAATCAAGGCGGACGGGGCGTGGGTTCTGTTGATCGCCCCTCATTGGCCGAGGAGGTCTTGGTTTCCGGACCTCCTGGCATTGTTGGTGGGGAAACCGCTTTGTCTTCCGCTGAAGGGGGATTTGGTGGCTCAGCCTCTTTCAGGGATTCTTCATCCTCGGCCAGCGGTCCTCCATTTGACCGCTTGGCCGTTATCGGGGAGGTAGCCAGGGCTGAGGGCCTCTCAGAGAGAGCGTCTCAGTTTTTAGTCAAGAGCCGTCGAGATTCTACTAGAGCAGTGTACAACTCTCGTTTAGAGGCGTTTCACCAATGGTGTGAGGTTCTGGGCGTGGTTCCCAGGTTGGCATCTGTGGGTGTCATAGCGGACTTCCTTATTTCGTTATTTGATAAAGGGAGATCGCTGTCCACGTTACGGGGGTATCGGTCAGCGATTGCTGCGATCCATGCGGGGTTCCCTGATGGTTCGGGTGTGTCGAATTCTCCGCGTCTGGCAATGTTGTTGCGGTCTTTTTTTCTGGAGCGTCCGCCCCAACAGAAGTTGGCTCCTCCTTGGAGCCTGCCTAAGGTGTTGGCTGCGTTAGCTAAGCCTCCTTTTGAGCCTTTGGCCAAGGCTTCGTTGCATTGCCTCACAATCAAGACTTTGTTCTTGATTGCAATCGCGTCAGGGCAGAGGAGAGGCACTCTCCACGCCCTGTGTGTTTCTCCGGGTCACATCCGTTGGGAGAGGAAGGGGGTACGGCTTATTCCCAGGCCTTCCTTTATCGCAAAGAATCAAACTGTCTCATCTGGTCCGGTGGAGATCTTCCTTTGTCCTTTGTCCAGTGTCTCCTCTGTTGAGGAGGACAAGGTCTGGTGCCCGGTTCGGGCTCTTAAGTGGTACCTGGACAGGACAAAGGGTTGCCGGACGGGTGAGCAGTTGTTCCTTATTACACGGGAACCTTTCTCTCCGGCGTCGAAGGAGTCCATCTCTCGATGGCTGGTTGAGGCAGTTCAGGCCGCGGGCCCTGAGGCTCTCGCGGAGGGTGTGCGTCCTCGGGCGCATGACACCAGGGGTGTTAGTACCTCCTGGGCCTTGTTTCATGGTGTTGCCCTTCAGGATATTATGAAGGCTGCCTTTTGGTCATCGCCTAATTCGTTCATCTCATGCTATCTGAAAGATGTGCCAGCGAGTGAAGAACGTTTTGCTACGGCTTCGTTGTTGGCGGCTTCGTCTTCGTTGGTCCCCCGCTAACCTTTTTATTTGGGACATGCCACCCGCTTTCATCTGTGTTGGTCTAAGCAATAATAGGTAGATACATATGATTTATTGTGGTAAATTAGTTAAATCAGAACTGATTTTATTATTTACTATATAAATCTATGTATCTACCTATGTCCCTCCCTCCGGCCCCTCTCCTTGTTAGCAACATGTCCCTGTTCTGTATCTGGGACTGCTTTGAGAGAGGAAGTCTGCATGCTGTCGTAGTGCGAGCGTGACTGAAGGGGATAGCGGGGTATTGGGGGGTTATGCACAACGGTGACTTTTTGTTTTGTTTCGATGACTGCTTTGTCTGGAGGACTAAGCAATAATAGGTAGATACATAGATTTATATAGTAAATAATAATATCAGTTCTGATTTAACTAGTTTTTGTTCTTTCATTGTGGCAACAATATTTATATAATTTAAAACATATCACTGAATTTTGAATATAGCTTTAGTTGGTAAATATTCATTTAACATAATGTTACAGTTTGAGAATCTTCACATCAGTTCTGATCTGAGTAAACGTCCCTCTGCGTCACGTGATATCGCTCAGTTCATCTGTAAGATTACTCATCTGAAGGAACTGTCATTTGGCAGTCGGTTTCACGATGTCTTCTACTCAACATCATCGACTCTTAGCAAATCACTACATGTTTTGTTATACTGGAGGTGTACTCTTTCCCATATAGTCAAACGCAAGTGTACAAGTTTACTCTCCCAATATGTTAAGAGGAAGCAGGTAGGGTAATTTGATCGTTTCAGGTGGTGGATGTGAAAAATTGACTTTCTGTCATGATAAAAAATAAACAGAGTGAAGATTACAAGAGTGATAGGGAATAATATATTCCATATTTTTCATATCATATGACAATTCAGAGTGCTACAGAATTGCTGATGGAGAGACAGCTTTTTCAATTGTGAATACTGATGAGACTATATATTTAAATTTAATAACCTACAAAAATTAAAAATCTAATTTCTTCGTCCCTTTTTGTACTGTTTGTGTAACCCCTTGGAAACTGCAAAGTGTTTCACGTCTAATTCTTTTCACACTTTTCTATTATGTAAAATGAGTTTTCTAAGTACTATTTCAATAATACGTCAGAATAACGTATTGCTTTTGTAAATTAATTAGCATGGCAACTGTCTCATTATGTAAAGTATAAAAATATTTTTAGGTAGAGCAATGTCAGCGATTGTTTATCCAATACATTGCCACTATTGTAACAGATTAAGACTTGACATCAAGTATTTGGATCAACCCTCCCCCTCCAAACACCATCACTCATTCCGCTGTGAAAATGTAGTAGTGTCAGTAAGATTACCGGATGATATGCTCGGAGGGAAAAAATGCCCTCCTGTCCGACAATCATGGATTCACCACTATAATGTCGTCAACAACATAATCAGGGTGTTCAGACTTTCCCCGATTGAACGCACAGGTTTTCCTTCAAGAGTAGTCTGTTTGAGGACAGGTTTGCGACCACTGTTCTGCCTTATGTTTTATTCTCTTTTGTTCTGCAAGACTTTCGATCATTTGTCAAGTACTTCATTCATATTTACCCACTACTCCTTCAGTCAACAATCAATACGATCTAGAGAATGTTCTCATTTTCTTTATCCGTATTGCAAGAGTCCCGATTGGATCAATAAATAGCCTATTGATCACCTCCGTCATTATCTATTAGTTATACTTAAACACCATTATATCTGTCTCAAAAGAATCCAAGAACTATTGAAATTAGTTCAAATTTCAGGTGTCAAGATTTGTACCTTATACCAAAAAAAAATAATTTTGTTAAGATTATTTTAAACATACTGCTGAATTTTGAATATTGTTATAATGGGTTGTTGGAAGTAATTCATATAACATAATGTTACTATCATAACAGATTGATATTCTTCGCATCCCTGGGGATTTAAGTAAACGTCCCTCTGCATCACGTGATCTTGCTCAGTTAATCTGTAAGATGACTCATCTGAAGGACCTGAGTCTTGAAGGCGAGTACCACGATGACTTCTACTCAACATCGTCATCGATGGCATCATCCTCAAAGGTATTGATTTGATCATATATTTTTAGGACTATTAGCAAATCACCACATGTTTTGTTATACTGAAGGTGTACTCTTTCCTGTATAGTCAAACGCAAGCTTACACTTTTAATCTGCCAATTGGTACACCGTTTAAAGGAAGCGGGTAGGAAAAGTTGATCGTTTCAGGAAGTGGATGCGAAAAGTGAACTCTTTCTCAAAATACAAAATCAGAGTGAAGATTGCAAGATTGATAGTGGATAATACATACCTTATTTCTTATTTCACATGACAATTCAGAGTGCTATGGAATTGTTGATGGAGAGATGGCTTTTTTAATTGTGAATACTGATTATACTCAATATTTAAATTTAAAAGCCTACAGAAATGAAAAATCGAATCTCTTCGTTCCTTTTTGTTTCATTTTTGTTATCCCTTGGAAACTTCAAAGTGTTCCATGTATATTTTTTTTCACACTTTACTGTTATGTAAATTTAGTTTTTCAAATTATTATTTTAATCAAATGTCAGAATATTGTACTGATCGTGCAAATGAATGAGAATGGCAACTGTATAATGATAGAACTATACTCTGTCAGTAATCATAATTGTTATATTTTGTATTGTCATATCTCTTGTGATAATTATCTACCGGTATATAGAAATATGTTTCTGAAAGAAATGTGAACTAGGTTTAAAAATATTACTCATTAATTTGAAAGTGTATGAACAAATTGAATATGACATTCAGAAAATGGTGACAACATATTTTACTATTTAAATGTTATGAGTGAAAAATTACAACATGTATTATTTTACGATTATTTGATATTTAGTTGTTTAATTAATTAGAATCGGTAATTAATATGAAGATTGCTGAAAGTATTGAATTTATATATTCTTGTATGTATTTCTAATTTGTAAACTGAATTGTATGAGTCTCCTGACTTTTTATTCAGCATGTTTTTATTTACAATAAACCAGAATTGAATTGAATTGAATTGAATATCATGATGTAAAGTGCAAAAATATTTTGTAAGCACTGTAATGTCAGCAATTTTGTATCCAATACAATGTGACTTTTATAACAGATTAAGAGTTCCCTTACAAAAAAACCTAATGGTAAATGAATGGTGTTTGAATGGTAGCATCAATGGTAAATGGTATTTCAATGGTGTGCCAATGGTGGATTCTGTATGGTGAATGGTGTTTCAATGGTAGAGTCTGTATGGTGAATGGTGTTTCAATGGTAGAGTCTGTATGGTGAATGGTGTTTCAATGGTGGAATTGTATGGTCAATGATGTTTCAATGATGGCGTCTGTATGGTGAATGGTGTTTCAATGGTAGAGTCTGTATGGTAAATGGTGTTTCAATGGTCGAGTCTGTATGGTGAATGGTGTTTCAATGGTGGAATTGAATGGTCAATGATATTTCAATGGTTTGAATTGTATGGTGAATGGTGTTTCAATGGTAGAGTCTGTATGGTGAATGGTGTTTCAATGGTGGAATTGTATGGTCAATGGCGTTTCAATGGTGGCATCTGTATGGTGAATGGTGTTTAAACGGTGGAATTGTATGGTCAATGGTTTGCCAATGGTGGATTCTGTATGGTGAATGGTGTTTCAATGGTGGTGTATGATGGTGAATGGTGTTTCAATGGTAGAGTCTGTATGGTGAATGGTGTTTCAATGGTGGAATTGTATTGTCAATTGTCAATTGCTGCCCCCTGTGTTCCATATGTTGTAGGGTCAAAGGTCATATTTTGGTGGCTGTCTTTTGTGCGCTCTAGCTGCCACATTTCTTAAAAGTCTTGACAATAGTCTGAGTCACTAGTGGCGATCTCTCCGTCATCCTTTTGTTTCAGGGAGGGGAATCTTTGTCCCTCCTTCGAACATAAGGATGACACAAAACCGCTGCCACTGCTGGGGGATACATTCGCATTGCGCAGCAATACAGATTGCGATATTTCTAGTTACTATAAGTAGTTTGAAATTACATACCTTTCGAGCACTGTGCAGTTATAACAATTAGTTTGCACTGTACTGGTGCAGGTTTGGTTACTTAAATTTATTTTGACCCAAACTGTACTCTCTATTCTAAAACTCAACTATCCCTTTAAGATATTTCTTTTGTTCCAACGATATTAATATAATTTGTAACATATCGCTGAATCTTGAATTTTGTTTTATTGGGTCGTTGGTAATTATTCATTCAACATAATGTTACTTTCATAACAGATTGAGACCCTTAAAATGTGGGATGATCTCAGCGAACGTCCCTCTTCATCACATCATCTTGCTCATTTCATCTGTAAGATGCCTCATCTGAAAAACCTGTCACTCGGCAATCAGTATCACGATGACTTCATCTCTACATCTTCATCAATGGCATCATCTGTAAAGGTATTGATTTTATCTTATATTTTTGGACTCTTAACAAATCACTACATGCTTTGTTACACTGGAGGTGTACTCTTTCCTATAGTGTCAAACGCAAGTGTAAAATTTTACTCTCCCTATTGATACACCGTTAAGGGGAAGCAGGTAAACAAAAAGTGATCGTTTTAGGAAGTACATGTAGATGCAAAAAGTAACCTTTTCTCATAATATAAAAACATAGTAAAGATTACAAGATTGATAGTGAATATTATATACCTCACTTAAGAAATCCAGCCATCTGATTGGTTGAATTGCATTCATAAACTTCAACTATTTCTGTAAAATTCCCAATAAGCATGGTTATTGGGAAAATAGTTCAGTCTCCATGGTTACCCCATAGGTTTACATGTTAAAAAATGGTCTGAGCGATCGAGGATACCGCGTACGTGTGCGAAAAATTGGTCGGCAATTTCAATACAATTGAATCTCGATCGATCTTACCGACAATTTTATCTTGCATTGTTGACATGAAGACAAAAATAAACTTCCAAAAACAAAAAAAACAACATCTGCCGATAGATCTTGATCTAAATTCGTGCCAATATGCATTGCAAAAGTAAAAGAAGGGCCTGTTTATATGGAGCAGCCGCGAAGCATCCTCTACTCGAAACCGTTTTCAATCCATTTTAATGTATATATAAGAAAAAACTACTATGTATTTAACGGAGCGCGATAGCCGAGCGGGTTAAGGCGCTGACTTTAATTACATCACCTTTTGTACGCAAGAGTTCGAATCTCATCTTCGACAAAAGTTTTTTAATTTTTAATTTTTAATTTTTTAGTCTATTTTTTTTCGGCATATAAAAGTATTAATGACTGCTTTAATATTGGAGAAATAGTTGTTTTATTACGCTCTCGGGAAGGTTACAATTGGGCTATTGCCCTCGGCACGCCTCGGGTAATAGCACAATTCTAACCTTCCCGAGAGCGTAATAAAACAACTATTTCTCTCAAAGCAGTCATTAATACTATAATATTGACCAAGTTATTCATTTTAAATGTCAATTCAGAGTGCTACGGAATCACTGATGGGAGACAGCTTTTTCAATTGTGAATTCTGATGAGACTAGATAGTGTAATTTAGAAACATACAAAAATAATAAATCAAATCTCTTCATCCCAGTTTGTAATATTTCTAGAACCCTTTGAAAACCGCAAAGTGCTCCATGTTTATTTGTTTTCACACTTTTCTGTTATGTAAAATTAGTTTTTCAAGGTACTATTTTAATCAAATGTCAGAATAACGTATTGCTTTTTAAAGGAATGCGGATGGCAACCGTATCGTGATGTAAAGTATAATAATATATTTAAGTAGTGTAATTTTGCAATTGTTTTCCAGTGCACATGCACATGTAGTAGGCTCAGTAAGATTACCGGATCATATGCCCGTGCCAAAATTCCCCTCCTTTCTGACAATCATGTATCCACAACTTAAATTTGTTGCTAACATATTCAGGATGTTCAGGTTCTTCCCAGAATAAAGCACAGGTTTTTATTCGAGAGAAGTGTAATTGAGGACTGGTTCACGACAGTTTTCCCTTCTTATTTTATTCTCTTTTGTTTTGTAAGACTATCGATCATTTTAGCCAAGTCCTTCATTCATATTTCCCCACTGCTCACTCAGTCAACAGGTCAATATAATCTAAAAAATATTATTAGTTTCTTTATCCGAAATGCCAACAGCCTCAATTGAATCAATCGCAAACTATTGAATACCTATTGAATACCTCCATCATTACCTATCAGTTACGAATAAACACCAATAATTCGGTATCAAACGAAGCCAGGAACTATTAAAATTAGTGCAAATTTAAGGTGTCAAGACTTGTACATCATTACAAAATAAATGTGATTGTGATTATTTTCATTGTGGCAACGATAGTAACATTGATTTAAACATATTGCTGAATTTTCGATATAGTTTTAATGGGTTGTTGGTAATTATTATTTCAACATAATGTTGCTATAATAACAGATCGAAACTCTGAAAATCTACACTGGTGATCTCGGCAAAAGATGTTCTGAAACTCGTCATCTCAGTAAACGTCCCTCTGCATCACGTCATCTCGCTCAGTTCATCTGTAAGATGCCTCATCTGAAGGAGCTATCATTCCACGGTCATTTTCACGATGACTTCTACTCAACATCATCATCGATGGCATCATCCGCAAAGGTATTGATTTGATCATGTATTTTAGGACTCTTAATAAATCACTACATTATTTGTAATAATAGAGATGTACTCTTTCCTTTATAGTCAAACGCAAGTGTACAATTTGCTCTCCCTATTGGCACACCGTTAAGAGGAAGCAGGTAGGAAAAGTTGATCGTTTCAGAAGTGGACGCAAAAAAGTTAACTTTCTGTCATGATAACAAAACAGAGTGAAGATTATTAGACTGATAGTGAATAATATATATATATATTTTAGTTTTGTATGACAATTCGGAGTGCTATGGAAACGCTGATAGGAGACAGCTATTTTATTTGTGAATGCTGATGACATTAAATAGTTTAATTCAAAAACCTACACAAATTATAAAAGCGAATCTCTTTGTCCCCGTTTGTATTATTTCTGAAACCTGTTGGAAACTGCAAAGTGCTCCATGTATATTTGTTTTCACACTTTTCTGTTATGTAAAATTAGTTTTTTGAAGTTATATTTTAATGTCAGAATAACATATTGCCTTTGTAAATAAATAAGGATGGCAACTGTATCATGATGCAAAGGGTAAACATATTTTAAAGCACTGTAATGTAAGCAATTCCATCTCCAATACAATGATACTAATTTAACTGATTAAGACTGGACATCCAGTATGTGGATCACCCCCCCCCCCCACTACCCCCTTACTGATTCTGTTCTGAAAATGTAGTAGGGGCAGTAAAATTATTGGATCGTATTCCTGGGGCAAAAAATTCCCTCCTAATGACAATAAGTAGTCTGTTTGAGGACTGGTTTGCGACCACTGTACTGCTTTCTTGTTTTATTGTATACCTCTGCAGGATTCAGCAGCGTTACGCCGCCGCGTCCGCAGCAGTGTCCGCAGCCGCGTCCACGTCATATTTGTGTGTGCGCTCTAACTGCCACATTCCTTGCCTGATTTCTCTCAAATTTTGTATGGAGGTGTATCGTGGTATAATCTACAAGCCTCTAGATTTTGGTGATGCTGCCCCCAGTGTTCCGTCTTCTATAGGGTCAAAAGGTCATATTTTGGTGGGTGTCTAGTGTAAGCTCTGCAGGTCATATTTCATGACGGATTACTTTCAAATTTTGTATAGAGAATTAGAAATGTATCTTGGTACAATCTACACTTTTGGGCGATGCTGCCCTCATTGTTCCGTCATGTATATGGTCAAAGGTCATATATGCCTTTTATGCGCTCTAACTGCCACATTTCTTGACAGATTTTGTTCAAATTTTCTACAGAGATGCATTATACTCTAATCTACACACATAGAGTCTTGGTGATGCTGCTCCTAGTCTTGACAATAGTCTGAGCCACTAGAGGCGATCTCTAGGCCATCCTTTTGTTTCAGGGAGGGGAGAGGGGATCTCTGTCCCTCCTTCGAACATAAGGATGACACAAAAATGCTGCCACTGCCGGGGGATACATTCGCATTGCGCGGCGATACAGATTGCGATATTTCTAATTCTCTTTTGTTCTGCAAGACTTTAGATTATTAGCCAAGTCCTTCATTCATATTTACCCACTACTCCCTCTCTTACAGGTCAATATAATACCAGAGTCTCAATTGCATCAATCAAAAACCTATTGATCACCTCTGTCATTTTCTATCAGTTATGAATAAACACCATTATATCGGTTCAGGAATTATTGAAATTAGTGCTAATATTAGGTGTCGAGACTTGTACCTCATTACAAAATAGATGTGTTTGTGTTAAGATTTCCTTGTGGCAACGATATTAACTCTGATTTAAACAGATTGTTGAATATTGAATATAGTTTTAATGGAATGTTAGTTATTTTGTATTCAACGTAATGTTACTATCATAACAGATTGAGACTCTTAACATCAACTATTTGCGTCTCAGTGAATGTCCCTCTGCATCACGCAATCTCGCTCAGTTCATCTGTAAGATGCCTCGTTTGAAGAACCTGGCACTCGGCGTAGGAGAATACATGGAGAAGGTCCTGCTACATGATGAATTCTACTCATCATCTTCGTCGATGGCATCATCCGTAAAGGTATTGATTTGATCATATTTTTGCAAGTAGGCGATTTTACTCTCCCAATTAGTACACCCTTAAGAGGAAGCAGGTAGAAAAGTTAAACGTTTCACAAAGTGGAAGCAAAAAGTGAACTTTCTGTCATAATACAGAAACAGAATGAAGATTGAAAGATTGATAGTGAATAATATGAACCGTATATTTATTCATTCCATTGGGCATTATGGCGGTTAATGGAAGTGCTGAAGGAGTAAGAGCTATTAATAATGTGAATTGCTGATGAGACGAAATATTCAATATTAAAAGGGAAGTTGGTGTTATCAAAGCAGAAAAGTTATAGAATTGTTTTTTTTGGGAAAATTTGGGCAATATCCGATTAAACAAAGGAAAGTTGTGAATTTTTGAAGTTTCATCAGCTAGTGTAAAGATAAAGTGACAACACTTTGACGTTTCTTGCGAGCTCCTTACCAATTTGCTATGTATAGAAAATATTGTAACGCCGCCATCCGTCCTTCCTTCCGTCCTTCCTTCCGTGTGTGCGTCCGTCCGTAACAAATTTAGTTTCCAATCGATAACTTCAGTAATGTTTGACGGATTTTAATGAAATTTGATATGAAGGTACATGATATCAAAATACAGGCTAATTTTGATTTTGGAGTACGTAGGTCAAAGGTCAAAGGTCATAGCTCATTAAATATGCGAAAAAATACACATCTGGTTTCCGATCGATAACTTCAGTAATGTTTGACAGATTTTAATGAAATTTGATATTGAGATTCATGGTATCAAAACACAACCTAAGATCGATTTCGGAATATGTAGGTCAAAGGTCATAGCTCATGAAATATGCGAATCTGGTTTTCATTTGATAACTTGAGTAATGTTTACAACTTTTTAATGGAATTTGATTTGAAGGTAGATGGTATCAAAACACAGCCTAAGTTTGATTTCGGAGTATGCAGGTCAAAGGTCATAGCTCATTAGATATGCGAATCTGGTTTCCATTTGATAACTTGAGTAATGTTTGTCAAACACAGCCTAAGTTCGATTTCAGAGTATGTAGGTCAAAGGTCATAGCTCATTAAATATGCGAATCTGGTTTTCATTCAATAACTTGAGTAATGTTTGTCAAATTTTAATGAAATTTGATATGAAGGTACATGGTATTAAAATACATGTACAGCCTAAGTTTGATTTCTGAGTATGTAGTTCAAAGGTGAAAGGTCATAGCTCATTAAATATGCAAAAACACCTAATTATATATGTTAAATTGTGGTTAATTTCCTTGCCTATTAATATAATAGTATAGTCCAATGTTCTGATGTATATAGGCCATTTGTAAAGTGCACAATTATTTTTAGAGTAGTGTAATGTCAGCAATTTTATATCCAACATTATGTTACTATCATAACAGATTAAGACTTTATATCCAGTATGTGGATCATCCAATACCAAATTATATGCCGGGGAAAAAAATCCCCTCCTTTCTAACAATCATGGATCCTCCACTATACAATGTCGCAAATAACATAACCAGGTTGTTCAGGTTCTCCCTCTAATAAAGGCACATGTTATCTTCATAAGTCGTGTGATCAAGGACTTGTTGACTTTAAAGGTTATACAAAGTTTTGGTAGTGGGTCATGAATTTGGTTCACATGATCCTACAATATTCAATGATTATTTTCGCGGTTGAAATTGAGTCTAAAGTGATTGCAAAAAGAAAGAAAAAAGAAAGAAAAAATAATAATTTTACCAAGACATTAAAAGAAAGAGATGCAATGAAATTGGCAACAATTGTCAAATTTGACTAATAGCCATTATAATACCAAACGAAGAAGAAAAAAAGATGACATTGTGAATATTAAATTCTTTGCATAGCTCCCTCTTAAGATTGATAATAATTTACCTGCGAAACAATGTTTCTTGACTAAAATCGACCGATTATCTATTCCCGTTTGGAAATTATATATCAGAACTGCATATTCCAAGATTTTCTGGATGGAATGGAATGGAATGTTAATTATTATTTATTCAAAGGAATGTTACTATCATAACAGATTGAGACCCTTAAAATCAGCTTGTTGGGTCTCGGTGAACGTCCCTCTGCATCGCGTGATTTTGCTCAGTTCATCTGTAAGATGCCTTGTTTGAACAGCCTGACAATCGATGGGAAAAACTTCCAAGTTAACGATGTCTCGCAACACGATGACTTGCTACACGATGACTTCTACTCATCATCTTCTTGGATGGCATCATCCGTTAAGGTATTGATAGTGAATAATATGAACCATATATTTGTTCATTCCATTGGGCAATACGGAGGGTAATGGAAAGGAGTGACAGCTATGTGTAATGTGAATTGCTGTTGAGACTAATTATTCATTCTATGGGGAAGTTGGTTTTATTAAAGCCAAAACATGAGAGAAACAAATTTTTGAAAGCTTGAGCAATATTCGATTAAAAGTATAGTTGAGTTTTGGTTTTAGCTATCGATTACGGAATATATAAATTTGTTTCACAAATGATGAATCTCATCTTTTAGTCCCCATCTTTATTATTTCTGTTTCCCTTTGGAAACTGCAAAATTTTCCATGTTTATTAATTTTTCACGCTTTTATGTTATATAAAATTTTGTTCACAAAGTACTATTTCAGTCAAATGACAGAATAACGCTTTTGGCAACCTTATTATGATGGAATGTTTAAAAATATTTTTAAGTAGTGTAATGTCAGCAATTTTATATCCAACATTATGTTACTATCTTAACAGATTAAGACTTGATATCCAGTATGTGGATCATCCTCCCACCCCCTCACTCAGTTCGACGTGCACATGCAGGGGGGGGGGGGGGGGGTCAGAGAGAATACCACATTATATGCCGGGGGAAAAATCAAGTAAAACATGACATTGAATTTGTCATGGCGACGAATTACTATAGGTGATGAATTACTATAGGTGATGAATTACTATAGGTGATCTGCCGCTTTGATCGAGACATGACACATAAAGAAACTCAATGGAAGATTTGGTCTTTATAATAAAAAAAAACCCACCATCCACTCAAAACACGCCTATGTACAAGCTCATTTAGTAATCAAGGATATAAAAACATTAGTAATGACAGGAGGTTGCGAACAAACAACAAGATGACATGTTCATAAAGTACAAGTTATGATTATTTATTATACGTAAATGTCGGATAGAGAGTGCAGCAAGAAAAAGCGATGTTGACGGTCGAGAATCGTGAGGAAAAAATATGAAGATGAGAATTTTGTGAGAGATAAAGTATCGATGGAGAAGAACCAAGAGGAATTCACCGAATCTTACCATGACACATGACTGGATGTTTAGATTTACGACCCAGCCAAGTAGGCATATCATGTTTTGATGTGGCTTGGGAGGGTCGGTGAAAAGGATAACTATGGTGGCCCTGAAGGGAAATCGCGAATTATTCATTACGAAATTGGCGACAAAATTCACGATATCGTCAATTTCGTCGCGAATAATTGGCGATAAAATTCACGACGTCGTCAATGGACGAAATCGTTAATTACTCACAACGAAATCGGCGACGAAATTCACGATATTGTCAATTTCGTCGCGAATAATTGGCGATAAAATTCACGACGTCGTCAATGGACGAAATCGTTAATTATTCACAACGAAATTGGCGACGAAATTCACGATATCGTCGATTTCATCATGAATAATTAGCGATAAAAATTCACGACGAGATTCACGCCTGGCTGGTTTCGTCGCCAATTACGCCGTCACTTTTATTTGTCCTTGCTTACGTGGCCTGCCTAGTCTAGCGGTAAACAATCCAGCCCCTTGAAGACGATTATGAGGGGACGTTTTTGACGTTATTGAAAGTAGTGCTAATTACAGGTGTCAAGACTTGTACCTCATGACAAAATAAATGTGATTGTGTTGCAATATTTTCATTGTGGCCACGATACAGTAGGCTTGCGGATGCCATGTGATCGAGAGAGTGGGAGGATTGAGGAGTCCTGAAAAGGACTCTCGGTAATCTTTCTTGAGGGTGTGTAGTCCTGAAAAGGACTGTTGGTGTAGTCTTGAAAAAGACTGTTGGTTATCTTGATTTAAACAGATGGATGAATATTGAATATATAGTTTTAATGGAATGTAAATTATTATTCATTCAACGGAATGTTACTATCATAACAGATTGAGACCCTTAACATCAACCATTTGGATCTCAGTAAACGTCCCTCTGCATCCCGTGATCTTGCTCAGTTCATCTGTAAGATGCCTCGTTTGAACAGCCTGACACTCGGTGGGGCAGACTACAGGCGCGAGGTCTCGCTACACGATAACTTCTACTCATCATCTGCTTCGATGGCATCATCCGCAAAGGTATTGATTTGATCACATTTTTTAGGACTGTTTTTTTTATACTAGAGGTATACTCTTTTCTATATAGTCAAACGCAAGACTTAGTGTACATTTTACTCTACCTATTTGTAAACCGTTAAGAGGAAGCAGGTAGGAAAAGTTGATGCGAAAAGCTAACTTTTCGTCGTAATACCAAAACAGAGTGAAGACTAGAACTGCAATCATATTAGAATGACATGCATGGATTGACGCCCGTATTTTTACTTGGCAGACCAAAAAATCTCTCTTGGAAAATCCAGAGTAATTTGTTCGTAGTCTAGCAATACGGAAAGTGGAGATAGGTAGATTGAAAGAAAGGCCTTGAAAACAGCCCCCAAAAAAAAAAATGTCGCCTAGACGGTCACGTATGGCTGATTTGTATAGCGAAGAGTTCAGGTAACATGAAGGAATGCTGGAGAGTGGAGATCATACCTACGAATATTGAAATGAATGGGGATAAAGTACGAGACTGAAAAAGGGCTCATAAGCACTGCGTGCAAAACGAATGGGATTTTGGTGAATGAAGAACACGTCATGACGCGTGCTGTGGCACAAATGGCCGTCCATCCTAAAATAATTATCCAGGGCATTGAATGGCGTCTAAAATGGCTCCCTTGACATATTTTCAAATTCCGGCTTTGAGACGTCCTGCGTTTGGCCACCTAGAATGCTTGCTAAATCTAAAGGAAATGAAGATCGGGAAACGGGGAGAAAGGGGGAATCTTTCTGAAAAATGCCGTCATAGCCGATACGTGTTATAATTGGGCGGAAACCCAGCGGAATCCATATTGTGACCATTGTTCAAAAGGGATTTACTAAATAAATTCTGTGTAAAGAATTTCATTGCGGTTAGTTTGACATCATTTTCAATTGCTTGTAATATACTGCAAGCATTAAACAGGCTGTTATGTAATGCAGAGTAAAATCATCAATTTTGGCGATAACCTTGTGAAGACGTCATCAAATTTTACCAAACTTGGCAGACAGTTGTCAGGTGTATGGAGACATATCGTCGGCGGTCTTACGAACCGGCGAATAGCCTCCCAGTGCGCGTAAACATAGTTTCGAGAAAGACGCATTTAAAGTTTTAGCCCTTTTTAAATGATGATTTCATTATGATTCTGATTAATATTTCCGAACAGTATTTACACAGCAAAAACGTGTGGGATCTGCCCTTCAATATCATATATGTATCAATTTATATCTTTATAAAATAATCGAGTTATAAGCTGAGAAACCTTATTCATCGGTTCGTAAAACAAAAAAAGTTATCAAACGCGTTCACGTTATACGCTAATCGACGCTTATTCAGCGCTGTAAGAACGAACAGCTTGTACAGCCTGACACTCGGTGTGGCAGACTACAGGCGCGAGGTCTCGCTACACGATAACTTCTACTCATCATCTGCTTTGATGGCATCATCCGCAAAGGTATTGATTTGATCATATATTTTAGGACTCTTAATAAATCACTACATTATTTGTAATAATAGAGATGTACTCCCTATTGGCACACCGTTAAGAGGAAGCAGGTAGGAAAAGTTGATCGTTTCAGAAGTGGACGCAAAAAAGTTAACTTTCTGTCATGATAACAAAACAGAGTGAAGATTATTAGACTGATAGTGAATAATATATATATATATTTTAGTTTTGTATGACAATTCGGAGTGCTATGGAAACGCTGATAGGAGACAGCTATTTTATTTGTGAATGCTGATGACATTAAATAGTTTAATTCAAAAACCTACACAAATTATAAAAGCGAATCTCTTTGTCCCCGTTTGTATTATTTCTGAAACCTGTTGGAAACTGCAAAGTGCTCCATGTATATTTGTTTTCACACTTTTCTGTTATGTAAAATTAGTTTTTTGAAGTTATATTTTAATGTCAGAATAACATATTGCCTTTGTAAATAAATAAGGATGGCAACTGTATCATGATGCAAAGGGTAAACATATTTTAAAGCACTGTAATGTAAGCAATTCCATCTCCAATACAATGATACTAATTTAACTGATTAAGACTGGACATCCATTATGTGGATCACCCCCCCCCCCCCACTACCCACTTACTGATTCTGTTCTGAAAATGTAGTAGGGGCAGTAAAATTATTGGATCATATTCCTGGGGCAAAAAATTCCCTCCTAATGACAATAAGTAGTCTGTTTGAGGACTGGTTTGCGACCACTGTACTGCTTTCTTGTTTTATTGTATACCTCTGCAGGATTCAGCAGCGTTACGCCGCCGCATCCGCAGCCGCGTCCACTATCATTTTCTATCAGTTATGAATAAACACCATTATATCGGTTCAGGAATTATTGAAATTAGTGCTAATATTAGGTGTCGAGACTTGTACCTCATTACAAAATAGATGTGTTTGTGTTAAGATTTCCTTGTGGCAACGATATTAACTCTGATTTAAACAGATTGTTGAATATTGAATATAGTTTTAATGGAATGTTAGTTATTTTGTATTCAACGTAATGTTACTATCATAACAGATTGAGACTCTTAACATCAACTATTTGCGTCTCAGTGAATGTCCCTCTGCATCACGCAATCTCGCTCAGTTCATCTGTAAGATGCCTCGTTTGAAGAACCTGGCACTCGGCGTAGGAGAATACATGGAGAAGGTCCTGCTACATGATGAATTCTACTCATCATCTTCGTCGATGGCATCATCCGTAAAGGTATTGATTTGATCATATTTTTGCAAGTAGGCGATTTTACTCTCCCAATTAGTACACCCTTAAGAGGAAGCAGGTAGAAAAGTTAAACGTTTCACAAAGTGGAAGCGAAAAGTGAACTTTCTGTCATAATACAGAAACAGAATGAAGATTGAAAGATTGATAGTGAATAATATGAACCGTATATTTGTTCATTCCATTGGGCATTATGGCGGTTAATGGAAGTGCTGAAGGAGTAAGAGCTATTAATAATGTGAATTGCTGATGAGACGAAATATTCAATATTAAAAGGGAAGTTGGTGTTATCACAGCAGAAAAGTTATAGAATTGTTTTTTGGGGGAAAATTTGGGCAATATCCGATTAAACAAAGGAAAGTTGGGAATTTTTGAAGTTTCATCAGCTAGTGTAAAGATAAAGTGACAACACTTTGACGTTTCTTGCGAGCTCCTTACCAATTTGCTATGTATAGAAAATATTGTAACGCCGCCATCCGTCCTTCCTTCCGTGTGTGCGTCCGTCCGTAACAAATTTGGTTTCCGATCGATAACTTCAGTAATGTTTGACGGATTTTAATAAAATTTGGTATGAAGGTACATGATATCAAAATGCAGGCTAATTTTGATTTTGGAGTACGTAGGTCAAAGGTCATTAAATATTCGAAAAAATACACATCTGGTTTCCGATCGATAACTTCAGTAATGTTTGACAGATTTTAATGAAATTTGATATTGAGATTCATGGTATCAAAACACAACCTAAGATCAATTTCGGAATATGTAGGTCAAAGGTCATAGCTCATGAAATATGCGAATCTGGTTTTCATTTGATAACTTGAGTAATGTTTAAAAATTTTTAATGGAATTTGATTTGAAGGTAGATGGTATCAAAACACAGCTTAAGTTTAATTTCCGAGTATGTAGGTCAAAGGTCATAGCTCATTAAATATGCGAATCTGGTTTCCGATCCATAACTTAAGTATTGTTTGACGGATTTTAATGAAATTTGATATGAAGGTTCATGGTATCAAAACACAGCCTAAGTTCGATTTCGGAGTATGTAGGTCAAAGGTCATAGCTCATTAAATATGCGAATCTGGTTTCCATTTGATAACTTGAGTAATGTTTGTCAAACACAGCCTAAGTTCGATTTCAGAGTATGTAGGTCAAAGGTCATAGCTCATTAAATATGCGAATCTGGTTTTCATTCGATAACTTGAGTAATGTTTGTCAAATTTTAATGAAATTTGATATGAAGGTACATGGTATCAAAATACATGTACAGCCTAAGTTTGATTTCTGAGTATGTAGTTCAAAGGTGAAAGGTCATAGCTCATTAAATATGCAAAAACACCTAATTATATATGTTAAATTGTGGTTAATTTCCTTGCCTATTAATATAATAGTATAGTCCAATGTTCTGATGTATATAGGCCATTTGAACCCTGCGAGGGGCTGCGACGCTTTGCGTTGACTTGTTAATTATTATTTTCTTATCTATCGATTACGGAATAGAGGTATTTCATAGAGGGGTTGACTTAGAACAAAGTTGCATTAGTCATTTTAAGGGTGAATGCATGATTGACATTTTTTTTCAAGGGAATTAAAAAAAAAATGTAGTTATTTAGTACAGGGCAAATGTAATAACCTTATATATTATCCGTTTTCTGCTTTAACTTTTACTGCCATGATTTATATGTTCTGCTTCTATCAAAACCACTTAATATCAGGGTTTAGTTCCCTTATAAAATCTTCAAAATAATGAATCTCATGTCTTAGTCCCAGTTTGTATTATTTCTGTTTCCCTTTGGAAACTGCAAAGTTGTTCATGTGTTTTAATTTTTCACACGTTTATGTTAGGCCTAAAAAAAAGATGTTGTATTGCCCTTTAGGTGCCAAAACATGGGTTGATATTTCTCAGTTTTGAATGCTTTAATACATTTTTTTTTTTAAACGGTAAAAATAAATAAATTAAAAGCCGACCGTAGATTTCAAGATTTTTGGGTCGGTCGTAAAAATTTGGTTATCAAAGTATTATTCCAGTCAAATTTCAGAATAACGTAATGCTTTTGTAAATGAATGAGAATGGCAACCGTATCATGATGTAAAGTGCACAATTATTTTTAGAGTAGTGTAATGTCAGCAATTTTATATCCAACATTATGTTACTATCATAACAGATTAAGACTTGGTATCCAGTATGTGGATCATCCAATACCAAATTATTTGCTGGGGAAAAAAATCCCCTCCTTTCTAACAATCATGGATCCTCCACTATACAATGTCGCAAATAACATAACCAGGTTGTTCAGGTTCTCCCTCTAATAAAGGCACACGTTATCTTCATAAGTTGTGTGATCAAGGACTTGTTGACTTTAAAGGTTATACAAAGTTTTAGTAGTGGGTCATGAATTTGGTTCACATGATCCTACTATATTCAATGATTATTTTCACGGTTGAAATCGAGTCTAAAGTGATTGCAAAAAGAAAGAAAAAATAATAATTTTACCAAGACATTAAAAGAAAGAGATGCAATGAAATTGGCAACAATTGTCAAATTTGACTAATAGCCATTATAATACCAAACGAAGAAGAAAAAAAGATGACATTGTGAATATTAAATTCTTTGCATAGCTCCCTCTTAAGATTGATAATAATTTACCTGCGAAACAATGTTTCTTGACTAAAATCGACCGATTATCTATTCCCGTTTGGAAATTATATATCAGAACTGCATATTCCAAGATTTTCTGGATGGAATGGAATGGAATGTTAATTATTATTCATTCAAAGGAATGTTACTATCATAACAGATTGAGACCCTTAAAATCAGCTTGTTGGGTCTCGGTGAACGTCCCTCTGCATCGCGTGATTTTGCTCAGTTCATCTGTAAGATGCCTTGTTTGAACAGCCTGACAATCGATGGGAAAAACGCCCAAGACGATGTCTCGCTACACGATGACTTCTACTCATCATCTTCTTGGATGGCATCATCCGTTAAGGTATTGATAGTGAATAATATGAACCATATATTTGTTCATTCCATTGGGCAATACGGAGGGTAATGGAAAGGAGTGACAGCTATTTGTAATGTGAATTGCTGTTGAGACTAATTATTCATTCTATGGGGAAGTTGGTTTTATTAAAGCCAAAACATGAGAGAAACAAATTTATGAAAGCTTGAGCAATATTCGATTAAAAGTATAGTTGAGTTTTGGTTTTAGCTATCGATTACGGAATATATAAATTTGTTTCACAAATGATGAATCTCATCTTTTAGTCCCCATCTTTATTATTTCTGTTTCCCTTTGGAAACTGCAAAATTTTCCATGTTTATTAATTTTTCACGCTTTTATGTTATGTAAAATTTTGTTCACAAAGTACTATTTCAGTCAAATGACAGAATAACGCTTTTGGCAACCTTATCATGATGGAATGTTTAAAAATATTTTTAAGTAGTGTAATGTCAGCAATTTTATATCCAACATTATGTTACTATCATAACAGATTAAGACTTGATATCCAGTATGTGGATCATCCTCCCACCCCCTCACTCAGTTCGACGTGCACATGCAGGGGGGGGGGGGGGGGGGTCAGAGAGAATACCACATATGCCGGGGGAAAAATCAAGTAAAACATGACATTGAATTTGTCATGGCGATGAATTACTATAGGTGATCTGCCGCTTTGATCGAGACATGACACATAAAGAAACTCAATGGAAGATTTGGTCTTTATAATAAAAAAAAACCCACCATCCACTCAAAACACGCCTATGTACAAGCTCATTTAGTAATCAAGGATATAAAAACATTAGTAATGACAGGAGGTTGCGAACAAACAACAAGATGACATGTTCATAAAGTACAAGTTATGATTATTTATTATACGTAAATGTCGGATAGAGAGTGCAGCAAGAAAAAGCGATGTTGACGGTCGAGAATCGTGAGGAAAAAATATGAAGATGAGAATTTTGTGAGAGATAAAGTATCGATGGAGAAGAACCAAGAGGCATTCACCGAATCTTACCATGACACATGACTGGATGTTTAGATTTACGACCCAGCCAAGTAGGCATATCATGTTTTGATGTGGCTTGGGAGGGTCGGTGAAAAGGATAACTATGGTGGCCCTGAAGGGAAATCGCGAATTATTCATTACGAAATTGGCGACAAAATTCACGATATCGTCAATTTCGTCGCGAATAATTGGCGATAAAATTCACGACGTCGTCAATGGACGAAATCGTTAATTATTCACAACGAAATTGGCGACGAAATTCACGATATCGTCGATTTCATCGTGAATAATTAGCGATAAAAATTCACGACGAGATTCACGCCTGGCTGGTTTCGTCGCCAATTACGCCGTCACTTTTAATTGTCCTTGCTTACGTGGCCTGCCTAGTCTAGCGGTAAACAATCCAGCCCCTTGAAGACGATTATGAGGGGACGTTTTTGACGTTATTGAAAGTAGTGCTAATTACAGGTGTCAAGACTTGTACCTCATGACAAAATAAATGTGATTGTGTTGCAATATTTTCATTGTGGCCACGATACAGTAGGCTTGCGGATGCCATGTGATCGAGAGAGTGGGAGGATTGAGGAGTCCTGAAAAGGACTCTCGGTAATCTTTCTTGAGGGTGTGTAGTCCTGAAAAGGACTGTTGGTGTAGTCTTGAAAAAGACTGTTGGTTATCTTGATTTAAACAGATGGATGAATATTGAATATATAGTTTTAATGGAATGTAAATTATTATTCATTCAACGGAATGTTACTATCATAACAGATTGAGACCCTTAACATCAACCATTTGGATCTCAGTAAACGTCCCTCTGCATCCCATGATCTTGCTCAGTTCATCTGTAAGATGCCTCGTTTGAACAGCCTGACACTCGGTGGGGCAGACTACATGCAGAAGTTACTGCTACATGATGAATTCTACTCATCATCTTCGTCGATGGCATCATCCGCAAAGGTATTGATTTGATCACATTTTTTAGGACTGTTTTTTTTATACTAGAGGTATACTCTTTCCTATATAGTCAAACGCAAGACTTAGTGTACATTTTACTCTACCTATTTGTAAACCGTTAAGAGGAAGCAGGTAGGAAAAGTTGATGCGAAAAGCTAACTTTTTCGTCGTAATATCAAAACAGAGTGAATACTAGAACTGCAATCATATTAGAATGACATGCATGGATTGACGCCCGTATTTTTACTTGGCAGACCAAAAAATCTCTCTCGGAAAATCCAGAGTAATTTGTTCGTAGTCTAGCAATACGAAAAGTGGAGATAGGTAGATCGAAAGAAAGGCCTTGAAAACAGCCAAAAAAAACAAAATTTTGCCTGGACGGTCACGTATGGCTGATTTTGTAGAGCGAAGAGTTCAGGTAACTTGAAGGAATGCTGGAGAGTGGAGATCATACCTACGAATATTGAAATGAATGGGGATAAAGTACGAGACTGAAAAAGGGCTCATAAGCACTGCGTTGAAAACGAATGGGATTTTGGTGAATGAAGAACACGTCATGACGCGTGCTGTGGCACAAATGGCCGTCCATCCTAAAATAATTATCCAGGGCATTGAATGGCGTCTAAAATGGCTCCCTTGACATATTTTCAAAATCAGGCTTTGAGACGTCCTGCGTTTGGCCACCTAGAATGCTTGCTAAATCTAAAGGAAATGAAGATCGGGAAACGGAGAAAGGGGGAATCTTTCTGAAAAATGACGTCATAGCCGATACGTGTTATAATTGGGCGGAAACCCAGCGGAATCCATATTGTGACCATTGTTCAAAAGGGATTTACTAAATACTGTGTAAAGAATTTCATTGCGGTTAGTTTGACATCATTTTCAATTGCTTGTATTTACTGCAAGCATTAAACAGGCTGTTATGTAATGCAGAGTAAAATCATCAATTTTGGCGATAACCTTGTGAAGACGTCATCAAATTTTACCAAACTTGGCAGACAGTTGTCAGGTGTATGGAGACATATCGTCGGCGGTCTTACGAACCGGCGAATAGCCTCCCAGTGCGCGTAAACATAGTTTCGAGAAAGACGCATTTAAAGTTTTAGCCCTTTTTAAACGATGATTTCATTATGATTCTGATTATAATTTCCGAACAATATTTACACAGCAAAAACGTGTGGGATCTGCCCTTCAATATCATATATGTATCAATTTATATCTTTATAAAATAATCGAGTTATAAGCCGAGAAACCTTATTCATTCGTAAAAACGAAAAGTTATCAAACGCGTTCACGTTATACGCTATTTTTGGGGGGCTGGAAAGGCATATCTTGAAGTTTCTAAATCCAAAAAAGGGAGTGTCGTGGTCGAGTGGTTTAAGGTCGAGGGTTCGAATCCCGACACGGCACTAATATCCTTTGGCAAGATATTTACCTGCACTTGCTACTCTCCACCCAGGTGTTAAATGGGTACCCGGTAGGATGCGAACGTTCATGTGGTTAGACGAGCAAGTGTGCGCCTGTAAAATGGCGACTGGCTGGAATGCTCCCCAGGGAGTGGAAAATGTGCACACATTGTGTGCGGGTAAGCCTGAATCCGATGACCGGGGTAATAATATATCTGTAAAGCGCTTAGGCACATCGTTGGGTCGGTGTATTGAGCGCTATATAAAAAAAACAGATTATTATTATTACGGGCTTGACCAGACACAATGCCAGGAGCTATGGCCATAGAAAATGAAAGCCATTTTCAGAACTTTAGAGGGCACTCTATATATTATGTGTAACAATTGGTGTGTGAAATGATAAGATTAAGATACTGTACAAAATTAGGACAAATCGAAATTGATATGAGAAAATTATTGCAATCTACGAGTTTTAGGGCTCAAGTTTTAAAGAATTTTAGTGATTTTTGATAGGATTCGATTTCGGATTTAAATTTGGAGTATGAAGGTGGCATTTTAAAGGGCACATTATGTGTCACAGATGAAAGAACATCTCTTAAACTATCTAGAGGAATTTGTTAGAAGTCTGTAGGATCAAAGATAGTGGAGATACGAATGAAGAAAGAAAGACCTTGAAACGGACCAGAAACTGACAAAATGGCGCCTGGATGGTTATGCATGAGTGATTTTGGAAAATGAAGATTAATATGACCTTGATTTGACAAAGAAGACCAAGAAGAAGAATAAGAATTCAGAACACAAACGGAAACGAGACATTGACGAAAGTCGTAAATGCAATAAGAATTCAGAACGCGAACAACAAGACACTGACGAAAGTCAACAATGCAATAATAATTCAGAACGTGAATGAGAACAAGGCATTGGCGCGAAGTCGTCGATGCAAAGAAATATAAGAATTCAGAACACGAACGGAAACATTTTCTTTATCCGTACTGCCCACAGTCTCAATTGGATCAATAAAAAACCTATTGATCACCTCTGTCATTGGATTTGTTAATTGTCACAACAATATTTAAAATTTGAAACATATTGCTGAATATTGGAAATAGTTATAATGGGTTGTTGGTAATTATTCATTCAAGATAATGTTACTATCATTGCAGGTTGAGACTCTTAACATCTGGTCTATGGATCTCAGTAAACGTCCCTCTGCATCACGTGATCTCGTTCACTTCATCTGTCAGATGCCTCATCTGAAGAAGCTGACACTACGCGCTCAGTATCACGAAGACTTCTACTCAACATCATCATCGATGGCATCATCCGCAAAGGTATTGATCTGATCATATATTTTAGGACTCTAAGAAAATTACTACATAATTGTTATACTTTATATTCTTTTCTGTATAGTCAAATTAGTCCACCGTTAAGAGGAGGATAGGAAACAAAAAACGTTTCAGGAAGTGGAAGCAAAAAGTGAACTTTCTGTCTCGATACAAACAACAGACTGAAGATTATAAGATTGACAGTAAATAATATTTACCATATTTTTCATTCCATATGACAATTTGGAGTGCTATGGAAGTGCTGATGGGAGACGGCTATTTGGATTGTGAATACTGATGAGACTGAAAGACTACACTTTTTTTTTTTTAAACCTACAAAAATTAAAAGTCGAAACTCGTCTTTTTCGTTTGTGTTATTTCTTTATCCCTTTGGAAACTGCAAAGTGTTCCATGTATATATTTGTTTTTACACTTTTATGCAATATGTAAAATTAGATTTTCAAAGTATATTTCAGTTAAATGTCATAATAACGATATGCTCGGGGTCAAGTGGATACGTCGCCGAACTGTCGATCACAAGGTCCGTGGTTCGAGTCCCGCTGCTGCACCAATGTCCTTTGGCAAGACATTGATCTACATTTGCCACACTCAACCCAAGTGATGTACATGTAAATGGGTACCTGGCAGGAATTAATTCCTTGAAATGCTGGAGCGCTGTACAAACGGCAGCTACAGGTAGGCTAAAGTCAGGGTACCGGTAATGATAACTGCGCCTCGGAATAGAATTATCTAGATAGAAGGCGCTATAGAAATGCCTATCATTATTATCATTATTATCATGATGTAATGTTTAAAAAGTAGTTTAATGTGAGCAATTGTATATTCAACGTAATGTTACTATTATAACAGATTAAGACTTGACATCCAGTATGTGGATCATCCTCCCACCCCCTAACTTAGATCGACGTGCAAATGCAAGAGGGTCAGGGAGATTACCAAATCATATGCTGGGGGAAAAAATACCCTCCTTTCTGACAATCACTATCAATTATCACTGAGGGTGTTTAGATTTCCCCAAGATTAAACTCACACATTTTCCGTCAAGAGTAGGGTAGTTGAGGACTGGTTTGCGACCGTTCTGCCTCCTTTTTAGCTCATCCGGACCGAATGGTCCGATGAGCTTATGCCATGCCGTGGCGTCCGTCGTCCGTCCGTCCTTCGTCCGTCCGTCCTTCGTCCGTCCGTCCTTCTGTCCGTCCGTCCGGCGTCCACAATTTTGAAAATGCTTCTTCTTCGTTATTTTTCAACCGATTTTGATTCTGATTGTTTCATATGATAGGGCTAGGAGGGGGATTGAAAACTTCTACACAGAATCGTTAAATTCATTATCTATGCTAATTTATGCAAATGTATTCGAAATCACAAAAAATGCTTCTTCTCCTTCATTTCTCGACCGATTTTGATTCGGTTTGCTTTATCTGGTAGAGCTAACTTTGGTACACTAAACTTCTACACCGAATTTTGAAATTGTTCTCCATTAATTAATTATGGTAATTTATGCAAATTTATTCCAAAAATAACAAAAATTGCTTCTTCTCCCTCATTTCTTGACCGATTTTGATTTGGTTTGCCTTATCTGGTAGAGCTAAATTTGCAACACTAAACTTCTACACAGAATTTTGAGATTTTGCTCCATTGATTAATTATGGTAATTTATGCAAATTTATTATAAAAAATCACAAAAAATGCTTCTTCTCCTTTATATTTTGACCGATTTTGATTTGGTTTGCTTTATATCGTAGAGCTAAATTTGCAACACTAAACTTCTACACAGAATTTTGAGATTTTGCTCCATTGATTATTTATGGTACTTTATGCAAATTTTTATTTTTTGACCAGTTCAAAAGTGTACCACATAAAATTTACGATATTTGTTGTTGCGAGATGCGGATGAGCGCTACGTCATTGACGTTCTGGTTTATTATCCCCTCGCCGACGAAGTCAGAGGGGATATAGTAACGCCGCTGTTCGTCCTTCCTTCCGTCCGTAACACATTTGGTTTCAGATCGATAACTTCGGTAATGTTTGACGGATTTTAATGAAATTTGATATGAAGGTACATGATATCAAAATACAGGCTAAGTTCGATTTTGGAGTATGTAGGTCAAAGGTCATAGCTCATTAAATATGCGAATCTGGTTTTTATTTGATAACTTGAGTAATGTTTGACAAATTTTAATGAAATTTGATATGAAGGTTCCAGGCCTGATAAAAACCCGATTTAAATCGGTTTCCCGATTTTTTCCCGATTTTTTTTTTTTCTTCCCGATTTAAAAAAAAAAAAAAAAAATCCAGATTTTTTTTTTTTACCAATTTTTTTCTTCTTCCCTATTTTTCCCAATTTCCCTCTTTTTTTCTCTATTATTCCCTATTTTGCCCTATTTTTCCCCCAATTTTGCCCCAAATTTTGCCCCAATTTTCTTACTCGAAAGGGGGAATGTTGTTGGATGCCATTTTTTCCAGCGAATCCTCTTCTTTTTTTTTTTACTCAAGGGGGGCGTGGTTGAGGGGAAAACAAAAAACCTATTTTTTTTTAGTGCTTACTATCACCCCTGAGGTTCATGGTATCAAAACACGTACAGCCTAAGTTCGATTTTGGAGTATGTAGGTCAAAGGTCATAGCTCATTGAATATGCGATCTGGTTTTTATTTGATAACTTGAGTAATGTTTTACAAATTTTAATGAAATTTGATATGAAGGTACATGGTATCAAAACACAGCCTAAGTTCAATTTCTGAGTATGTAGGTCAAAGGTCATAGCTCATTAAATATGCGAATCTGGTTTCCAATCCATAACTTTAGTATTGTTTGACGGATTTTAATGAAATTTGATATGTAGGTTCATGGTATCAAAACACAGCCTAATTTAGATATCGGAGTATGTAGGTCAAAGGTGAAAGGTCATAGCTCATTAAATATGCAAAAACACCCAATTATATATGTGAAAATGTGGTTAACTTCCTTGCCTAGTAATATAATAGTATAGTCCAATGTTCTGATGTATATAGGCAATTTGTACCCTGCGAGGGGATGCTACGCTTTGCGTTGACTTGTTCTCTTTTGTTTTGTAAGACTTTAGATCATGAGCCAAGTCCATTCATATTTACCCACTGCTTCCAAAGTAAACAAGTCAATATGATCTAGAAAATATCATTCTTTTTGTCCGTCATGCCTCAGTCCCGATTGAATCAGTCAAAACCTATTGATCACATCTGCCATTACCTATCAGTTATAAATAAAAATCATTATATAGGTCTCAAAAAAAATCCAGGATTCATTGATATTACTGCTTACATGTATTTCAGGTGTCAAGACCTGTATCTCATTGCAACAAAAGAATGTGATTGTGCTAAGACTTTTCCATTGTAGCAATTATATTAACATTAGTTTAAACAGATGGTTGAATATTGAATATACAGTAGTTTTAATGGGTTGTTAGTTATTATTTATTCAACATAATATTACTATCATAACAGATTGAGACTCTTAACATCTGGATTCTGGATCTCAGCAAACGTCCCTCTGCATCACATGATCTTGCTCAGTTCATCTGTAAGTTGCCTTGTTTGAAGAGCCTGAGACTTGGTGGGGGGGACGAGGTCTTTCTTCATGATAACTTCTACTCATCATCTTCGTCGATGGCATCATCTACAAAGGTATTGATTTGATCATATTTTTTAAAGACTGTAAGCAAATGCCTTCATGTTTTGTCATAATTGAAGTGTATTCTTTTCTATAATGTCAAACGCAAGTGGACGATTTTACTCTCCTAATTAGTACAATAACATAATGTTACTATTGTAACAGATTAAGACTTGACATCCAGTATGTGGATCACCCCCCCCCCCCCCACCCCCACCGATGACTCATTCCGACATGCAAATGCAGAATCACTTGATCCGGGGGGGGGGGAGGGATTCCCTCCTTTCTGACAATCATGGATCCACCACCAGAATGTCGTCGATAACATAATCTGATTAAAAGCACACATTTTTGTTCAAGGACTGGTTTGCGACCTTTTTGCCTTCTTTTTTATTCTCTTTTGTTCTGTAAGACTTTAGATCATGAGCCAAGTTCTTCATTCATATTTACCCTCTGCTCCCACAGTCAACAGGTCAAGATGATCTAGAAAATATTATCATTTTCTTTTTCCGTAATGCCCACAGTACTGATTGGATCACTAATAAAAAACCTATTGATCAACACTATTAAATCGGTCTCAATGAAATTAGTGATACTTTCATGTGTCAAGACTTGTACATCATCACATATTAAATGTGATTGTGTTTAGAGTTTTTAATTGCGGCAACAATATTAATATAATTGAATATGTTGATTCTTGAATATTGTTTTATTGGGTTGTAATTAGTATTCAATTCAACATAATGTTGCTATCACGACAGATCGAGACTCTTGGATTATTTATGGATCTCATTGGACGTATGTCTGCATCACGTAATCTCGCTCAGTTCATCTGTAAGATTCCTCATTTGAAGAACCTGACACTCAATGGTCAGTATCACAATGACTTCTACTCAACATCCGCGTCGATGGCATCATCAGCAAAGGTACTGATTTGATCATACATTTTAGGAATCAAAGCAAATCACTTCATGTTTTGTTATACTTGAAGTGTACTCATTTTTGTATAGTCAAACGAAATTGGACGATTTTACTGTCCAAAGTACTACACCGCTAAGAGGAAGCAGGTAGAAAACGTTTCAGGAAGTGGATGCAAAAAGTGATCTTTTCTGTCATAATACCCAAAAAACAGACAGACATAAGATTGATAGTAAACATAATATATTTTTTTAAACTATACCGGTACTTCATCTTAATATATGAACAATGGCAATGGACGGCTTCAGAAATCTATGATGAACAAGAATTGATCCACTTCTATTAGTTCTTACATAACTATATCTAGGAGGGACTGTTGAAATGTGAACATTTATATGCATATATCATTGTATCAATGCAGCCGGATTAAACTGGTGATAATCATTTGAAAAATATATACAGAAGGCCTGTAATTCTGTTTTTCACTAAATTAATCAGGTAATAGTTTGCATGATAGATTGAGACCGATATTCATTGGAGATGCATATCTCAGAGGAAAATGGTTGATGATAATAATAAAAATACTACTACTACTACTAATAATAATAGTAGTGGTATCAGTAGTGGTAGTAGTAGTGGTAGTGGAAGTGGCAGTGGCAGCGGCAGCATTAGTAGTAGTAAGGATATCCTCTGGCACCACATGATCATTTTACGGGATAACTAATGGCAGATCGAGAGTAGGGGCAAGAGCCCCCCCCCCCCCCTTCGGCAAAACCCAATCTGGCATAATTATACAAATCAAAAATGGGTCCGTAATTATTCAATATACCCCCCCCCCCCCCCCCAATCCAGAAGCCTTGCTATTTCTCTCCATCTCACTATGTATTGAATATTTAGAGGTGCTCAAGACAAAATCCCATAGTATAGCGCTTACAAAGAAAAAAAACTTGGAGTAAATAGACTCATAAAATCAGTACATCACATTATATTACAAAGGAAAAGGGTACTTTTGGTTGCTGGTCAGATAGTTAAAAAGTATGAGGGCATCTGAGAAATGTAATGCGCCCCCCCCCCCCTCCTTTTTTGTTGTTGCTTGTCACAAATTTTGGGGGATAGTGCCTCCCGCTAAATGATCTTTGATCCGCCACTGGATAACCAAGTTCTCCAATTCACATTTTTGAGGTTTAATATAGTGGAACATTCAAAACAAATGTTTTCCATAGGGATTTGAATATAAAAAACTTGGCTGTGACACTTGTAAAAGGAAAGGTAATAGTATATTATTTGATTTGTAAAAGAATATATTACTATATTTTCATTTTCAGGCGTTATAATGCATTTGGGTGTTAAAATGAATTTTTATTTCATCTAAATCAGGTAAAATATGCATCAAATATTTGACATGACCATGATGGCAAGGAGCAAAAAGGTGTTATACGAATTCAATGTACCGTATTGTATGCCTTTATTTTTCTTCCCCACGATAGGCCTATGGCACTGGTTTTTTTAACTTATACCAAATGTGCCACAAATGGGTCCAAAATGAAATTATGTTTACTCACTTCAAACTTGTATTTTTAGGATCAGGACTAATCATATTTTTGAGAAATGCAAATTCTGGACCTTAATCTATCTCCTTATTTATACACCAGATATGAATACTTTGAGTTTTTACAATGTTATTGTGAACTATAGGATATCTAATATCTGTGATATAAAACTCATTTGCTATTAACTACACCTTTAAATATGTTGGGTCTTTAAGAATATGTTTCAGAGATTATTCATGCAAATTGTTGAGTTTCTATCTTGAAAAATACAGATTTGTATCCCTTGAAAGTGAAAAATAGCTCTAAATTAGGGTTTTGACAATAACAAGTTTTTATTTTAATAGGTAAAATGCTTTTTTCTTAGGTCAAACTTATTTTATGGATGGATTGATTGGTTGGTCGGTTGGTTGGTTGGTTGATAGATCTTAACTCTTGCTGTGCCTATATTACAGGTGACAAACAATATACAGTGTAGGTTAAACATGTACCGTATTTGCCGGTGATAAGGCCGCAGCGCCGCACCCCCAACTTTGACATTTCGTAGAGGAAAAAAAACAAAAACGGACAGCCCACTTAACACAGAGGCAGCCCAGCAGACATGTTGTAGGATTGATAACTACTAGCTAACTGACCAGGTTTTAATGTGTAAAAGCATTACAGCATTCTATGTAGCATTCCACATACATTCCATGCAAAGTAGAATAAATCAATAAATATTCATATAGTCCCATACAAGTATAAATCAACATCACAAAGTATTCTTGAATATTCAAACATAAACAAAGGGTATATATTGAATATTCATAGTGTATGTAAATTATACTATATAAGCTTGACTGCATCAGGTGAACATTGAAACCAATGAGAGAGAGAGATAGACAGATGAAAGGATGGTGGATGAAAAGGGTGAATGTGAATGAGGGATGACCTATTAATATGAAAGGGATGAATCATGGATATGAAGGGGAGTTTCAGAAGTTCAAAATAAATCCCTACACTAGCTTATACATTTTGTATGTATGCATACATTTGAGGAAGATACATAACTACATGTATATGTTTATGATCATTAAATAAGGTATTACTGGTAATGCCCTTTACTTTCTACACAGATTAGTTACGTGTACTGAGTGCCCTTTTTAAAAGGTATTTTCAAATGAAAATCCATATTTCCCATAAATTTTTAGAAAAACATTTTAATTTGCTTGATTTTATCAACTTTATATACCTGTGTCATACCCGTGTCATGTACATGTACACTGGGTATTGCTTAAGTGGGTGATTTTGAGCTTTTGTAACCTACCAAATAGTTTAGATTGACCATACAATCTTTGGTTATATGACATAATTTGGAACAACCTCTGTAAAAATCTCACATCTATCTTTGCCCCTCATTTGAACTAGTTAAAGTATGAAAATGTCTGTTAACAGTTTAATGTAACATCCGAAACGTGCTAACAGCATAACAGAAAGTGCTGTTAAAATGGCTGAATAATTTGTATGAGTCACTTTTATTGAGATTTGTTCTGATAAATTACAATTAAGGATATACTAAAGCAGCCAGGAATGCCTTGCACCACAAAGTGTGGCTTCAATATTTATGTTTTATAAGTCAATTTTGCAGAAAATTTAGATATTTTACGGAAAATTTGATTTTTTGCATCATATTTCTTCATATTTTTATATTTAGATCTAAATGAAATGATCAAAATAGTGTTTTTAACAGGAGTGTGCATTGTGAAATTGTAACTTGCACATATGATCGAAAATTAGTTGAAATTTGCAAACTATGTTTTAACAATCAAATAGTGTAATCGTCCGAAACACCCTTCTTGAGTTTACACAAAATTATTGGATTTGAAAGACCTGATTTGTGTTTTGACTTGTGTTAAGACTTATAACAACTTATTTCATAATGATTTATTCACTCCAGATACCCTCAAATGTGGATTATCATCATTTATTTGGTATTTTTTGTTTCGGACGTTACATTTGTTTCGGACGTTACAACTGTTAACGGAAAATTGGTTTTAACTATAAAATAGTATTGTAATGATGTATTGCAATTTTCTTTTTTTTGGTGGGTAGCCGCCATGAAATGTTTAAAAAATGTTACGAAAGATAGGTCCTGCAGTTCATATATTTTCTGCTACTTCAAATTGAAAGTTGTTTCGGACATTACAAAATTGTTTACGGAAAATGAGACAACTTTTTCAAATTTTGAATATATTTATAATATAAGCGCTACTACAATTAAATTATATTTTCTTTTAATTTAATGACTTGGAGTAACTAATCAGCTTATTCAAACCATAAACAATCTCATTAAATGATTGTTCTAGTGGGTTAAATGAGGGCCTACATTGTTTACGGAAAAAGTAACATCCGAAACACCATTTTCAATTGCACTGTTCTATCAAAATACAGGAGTTAATTCAGATTACTGTTAACTTTCTTTAAGATCCACCCATGCTCACTAATCATCAATAGAAAAAAAACATATTGCTTGTAGGTATATATTTTTTTCGGCTCCAACCAAAAAGGTATGTCAAGTTTGTTACAACATTCCGTAAACAATTGGCTGTTCAGGGATACCTCATGCACATAAAGCAACGCTGAAATTTTTTCGTTAAGCTATGGGAGGTTAACCTAGGTCCATGCTACAAGAAAAAGTTGTAACTGATTTCTAATTCTTTATCTTTGTAAAGTTTTAGGCTGTCAAAGGGTCATTAAGCTATTTGGTCATAGTTAAAAAAACCAGTGCCCTATGCATTTTAAAATTTTTATACTTTTTTATTCAGACTTCTTTAAAATACAGGGTAGTCCCTTCAGAGCCGCAAGGCCTACTTTTCAAGGGCGCCCTCAAGGCTATTGAAAAAGAACATGGTAACAATTACAAAAAAATATAAACATATACACAATACGTAATACAGAGTTATTTACTAATAAATAAATTTAGTACACATAGAACACGTTTCAGTTTGAAAAGACGAACTACTTAAAATTCAAGCTTGATTGAAATTAGCCAAATAAAGCAAGGACATATAATTATATTTATCAATTAAACAAAACAATTTCACATAAATTGGTATACTTGCACGATAAAACAAAACAAAGTTTAAACACACTAAAAGATACAAATTTCGAGTCAGACTGAAGGGTTTAAAGAAAAGTGTGGCTAAGAAGAAAATGGCTGATTAAAGTGGATTGCATAATAGTAAGATAGTATGAGCACACAATGGACAGTTTAACAAGACTTAAAGATAATGATATAATCAAACAAGCAAGGAAAAACACAATGTGTCAGCCCTCGTTAAAAGTAGAGAAATCTATCATATATAATTTTTTTCTTTAAAGAAGAGACTGATAGTGTCGGGTTTGAATTTGCAAACTTGCAAAGATGATGATAATTTATTAGGAAGTGGTAATTAAACAGTGAACATGCAAAGAAAGAAAACGAGCGTTGTTGATTAAATCAGTTCAGGGTTTGTGTATAAATAATGGGCTATATATTGAGGACATATTTGATTTGATTTTTTTTTTCTGCATTTTTTCCATATAAAAGATATCTTGAAGGGTACTGTGCTGGATACAAATGTATATACATACAAAGGAGCAAGATCGTTTAAAACTTTGTAAATGTTAACACAGCATTGGTACTTTACTCTTTCCTCACCATTTTGCCATTTAAGTATACGCATCAAAGTAGCACTCAATGCATGGGTGTCGATCCCGGGGGGGATGGGGGGGGGGGATATATCCCCCTCAATATTTCAGGTGGGGGGGGATGGCCTGTACAATCATCCCCCCAATAATTCACCATCAAAAAATTAATGATGAGAGCCCGATGAGAGTAGTTAATGGTTATTACTCGCAAGATTACCATCGATCAATATACACATTTTGCTATGATTTATAAGATAGTTCACTAGTTGTTATGTGGTTTCCGTTCACCCTTTTTAAGATTCACGTCATTGTATCTTTATTTGTTTGTTTTTTCACTCATTTTATTTCCTGATATTTCCTAAAACATTTTTCAAAACGCTACAGTTACAAAAGTTACAGTCGTGTATTTGTTTAACTCTTTTAATTTGTGAATTAGTGCCAAGAAAAAATTATCAACAAATTCCTCAATATAAAGAACTCTTAAAGGTAAATGAAAGCATCTGGGCAAGAATATCACATGACTTTTGGCCAGTTCAATCTGAAGTGATTTTAAAGCTGAGTGGGGTTGATGATGAGTTATTTTTTCATAATGCAAGTAAAGTAATAAAATATTGTATCATTGAAGAGAAAGACGGTTTTGTCCAAATGGCAGCATGTAGGAGACGAAATTTCCAGTTTGTTCCCTGATCCATACTCAGTATCTATTTTGTTTTAATGATTTCATTCATTTCTTTGTTTATTTATATCTCTACATGTAAAAAATTTGAAGAGCTATTTTCCGAAAGGAGCAAAATCTTTTGATAGCAAATAGAGATAATGATATACATTTTCCTCTATTTACCTTGAACAAAATTATAAACCTAAATTACGAGAGAAATTATGAACACATGCACCTTTTAATAACAATTTTCCATAGACACCTGAACAAAATCGGGTAAACAAAGAGATCTTTCTTAAATTACACACATGGATCTAGTGCCTCTTGAAAATAAGCTCTTTGTATGTACATAAACAAGCAATACAACAGAATACTCCAGTTCGATATTTTGGAGAAAGATTATTATGTCACAACTTATTTTTGTTTTATTGAAAAGCTGATGAAGGCCTATGTATTGTATTTAAACGGGCATAAGATAATTAGGGTGTTTTTTAAGGTTAGAATGTTATTAAGTTTGAAGTTTTGTTTATAACACCCTTCAAATAATAATGCACCTTCTAAGACTGGTTGTAGTTTTTGAAGAAAAAAAATAGTGCTCTGGTCAGGGCCTTAGGGGAATATTATGCTTATATTTTAGAGCGTATCTGGTGTGATAAGTATATCTGGGCGAAGAAGGAGATAATGGAAGTTTGTTGTTTGGTAGTTGGAACGTAAGTTTTATATTATTTTTTTAAGAAACAGACCAGAGGCGGCCCTCCCGGGGGGCAGAGGGGGCACAGTGCCCCCCCCCCACTTTTTCACGCACCCGACAAGTGCCCATTTTTAAACAGGAAAAGTTCCCCTTTTTACATAAGAATAGTGCCCCTTTTACCTTGACAAATGCCCCTCTTAATTAGTTAAAGTGCCCCTTCAACTTTTCAACTCTGATAAGTGCCTTTTATTTGGTAGTGCGCCCCTTTTCCTTCGACAAGTTCTCATTTTTCTTTGCAATAAGTGTCCATTTTCCATTCTCATAAGTGCCCTATCTCTGGTAAATGACCCTTTTCAGGTACGAGATGTTACTCTTTTTCACTACAGATAAGTGCCCCCTTCATCTCCTATAAATGCCCCTTTAAAATAATTTTCTTTCAACTAGTGAACATTTTCCTTTCTTATAAGTGCCCCTTTTTCATTCACATAAATGCCCCTTTTTTATATTTGGTCATTGCCCCTTTTCAGGTGCGATAAATGCCTCTTTTCACCTTTGATAATTTTCCTTATAACAATGATACGTGCCCATTTTCGTTTCTAAAAAGGGAGCTATCCCCTTTGCATAAATGCCCTTTTTCATCTTTTATAAATGCCCCTATCAAAATCTGATGGGAGTCCATTTTCCGTCGACAAATGCCTGGCATTCCCTATTCTCATGACTGACTTTTTTCCCCTGGTGAGTGCCTCTTTTTGAGGGTGTAAGAAGTGCCCTATTTTCACCTCTGACAATTAGTCTTTGTATTTTTCGCACTGCGACCTCACAAATCTTAAAAATTTTCCTCGCTCGCTTCGCTCGCTCGCAAATAAATAAACAGACCAACATTTAGCATGTTATTAATTTTATTAACACGATTATATTCTCTGAAACGTTATCTTTATTGAGGGTGACTTGGAAAAGTTAATTACTTGGAAGGTAGGGGGTGCAACCTGCCACACGCTTCTATCTCTTGGTTGCTTTGATCCATTGCCGAAAATATTTTGGCACCTATCATCCCCCCCAACCACGGATACAAATCGACACCCTTGACTCAATGTATTGAATTCAGCATTTAAAACTAATCTTGCATATTTATGTTGACTTCTTTGTAGTTTTGTCATATTTTTTTTTTAAACGTACCCCATACACAACAACAATAGTCTACATGAGGTGAGACAAGTGAACAGTACAGCTGAATCATGTTTCGCCTCGTCAGACATGCTTTGATTCTTTCTACGCATGCTACAGTACACAATATTTTCCGGACTACTTTATTAATATACAACAATCAATTAAGACTTTGTTGAAGAACAACACTCAAATACTTAATGTCAGTAACATATTCTAGATACTGACCTTGTATTTCTAACTTCAACTCACAATTCCGTGCTTTTCATTGAGAGCCAAATAACATAGTTTTAGTTGTATCCCCCGGCAGTATGCCGGTGGGGTACTTTGGATTCAGCAACGTTACGCCGCGTCCACCGCCGCCGCCGCATCATATTCTTGTGTGCGCTCTAACTGCCACATTCCTTGACAGATTTCTTTCAAATTGTGTATGGAGGTGTATCTTGGTATAATCTACACACCTATAACCTTTGGTGATGATGCCCCCAGTGTTCCATCTTCTATAGGGTAAAAGGCTGTAGTGAATTTATGCTCCATTATAGTGTCAACGAACTTTATGTAATGTTTTGATATTGCCTTGTTGTGCCGACAACTTTTGAGAAATTTACGCTGATAATTTATGTAGTTTTCCTGCGACGTCGTATGTTTCACATTCTTGACACATTTTGGCACCTGCCTTCACATATCTCGTCGCCATGGTTTGTTTTCGTAATTGACCAATCACAGCTTCCGCTGGTCACGTTTTCGCCACGGAGCTGGGGTTTTCGGGACTTAGCCTGCATGATCTCGTAAGATCATCACGTATTGGTTTGATTCACTTTTATAGCGATTTTCGCGATTTTTCATCCAGCAGCTACGGCGACATAGTGTAGCGTTTTCCGTTGGATTTCCACTAGTACACGCCTGTGATTTCATCACGACAACTGTTAGTAGCGAACTGCTTGTTTTCTCTTCGCGACTCGACATCTCGTGACTTCAATTCTGACACTTATTTCACTTGGAATACGCGGTTTATTTACAACGCGCCAGTGGTTATTTTCGTGTACTTTCTTCCTGGGCTAGCATATTTTGATTTACGCTTGTGCTAGCCTGAGGTGTTTATATTTACGTTACTTCATTTTTGCCACAACTTTAGAAGAACGCGATCCGCTTCTCGTACTTTAGCCGAGGCCTCCGGTTATTAGATAGCGTTTATATTACCAACTCTTGCCACAACTAGACTCCACTTCTTCAGTCTTCAGTCTAGTATTTTGTATATAGTCGTCGGGGACATTTACTACGAACACTCCCTCTGTTCCCCAACATTTAGGAGTGTCAATTTCTACAATTCTTCTTCAACGTGTTACACTCGACATTATATATTGATCAACACACATCGCGATCGCCATTGTCATCTTCATACTACATATATAGGATCACTCTCAAGTTTCTACACAACAAAAGACAGTGGTGAGTAAAAGTCTAGCTCGTACTCATTATAGTCAGCATAGAATTTTTACATTGGTGACCCCGACGTGATCCGTTTTTCCTCGCTGTGTGTTATCATTATCAACATCGTTATGCCTGATCTTACAGAACCAGTTGATCCTACCACTACCGGTGATACTTCTACTTCTTCCTCTTCGCCCAGCATTGCTCGAGCTGTCGGTCTTAAACTTCCGCCTTTCTGGCCGAACGATCCGTTCCTGTGGTTCGCACAAGTGGAAGCACAATTCTTAACCAGAGGTATTACAACCGAGAATACTAAATTTGCACATGTTGTTGGTTCGTTGCAGCCAGAGATCGCGCAAGAAGTTCGTGATTTTTTGATCAGTCCGCCTACTACAGAACGGTATACTTCACTTAAGACTGAACTTATCAAGCGCACTTCGGCATCTCAACAGCACCGTCTACACCAACTTCTCATCTCGGAAGAACTAGGTGACCGGAAACCGAGTCAATTTCTGCGTCGCATGAGGCAGCTCTTGGGTGAGTTTTCCCTAGAGGATAACATTTTGAAACAGTTGTTTTTACAGCGATTGCCCAATAATGTACAGTTAATTCTTGCATCTACGAGTGAAGAAGTTTCAATCGAACAGTTAGCTTTAATCGCCGATAAGATTGTTGAGGTAGCAGCACCATCACCTTTTTTAGCTACAGTTTCTCAGCCTGCGGCTATAACTAGTTTTGCTACACCCAGTCAGTCAGCTACGGTTTGTACCACAGGAGCATGTGCTTGTAGTTCCGATAGTGTGTCTGTTAAGGATTTACAGGTTTCAGTCCATCAATTGACGCTACAGGTACAGGCGTTGACCGCGAACATTCAAGAACGTGGCAGGTCCAGTGAACGTGGTGCCAAGGCCAACTCTCGACAGTCGAAGAGCAGATCAATGAGCAGGTCTCGCAGACAGCCAGATAAGAACGGTTATTGTTGGTATCACTCCAATTTTGGTACTAAGGCTCACAGGTGTTTATTACCTTGTACATTTTCTTCTCATCAGTCTACTCCTCGTCCTGTTCAGGGAAACGACTAGACCGACATATTGAAGCGACTAGTAGTGTCGGTCCGAACCCAGAGAGTCGCTTGTTTTATATTACTGACAAGCAAACCGGAACTCGTTTTTTAGTAGATACTGGTGCCGAGGTCAGTATCTTCCCACGGTCTGTTCTTGGGAAATCATTTTCTTCTCTACCTTCTCACTCCAAGATAGAGCTTGAAGCTGTTAACCGTACCCCTATACAAGTCTACGGAGAGCAGTTTTTTTCACTCGACCTGGGACTTCGCCGGACATTTAAGTGGGTGTTTATTGTGACCAGCATTACGACGCCTATTCTTGGAGCTGATTTCCTGGACCATTTCGGTTTACTGGTTGACGTTAAGTTCCGCAAGCTTATCGATAGGACTACTAGCCTTTCTGTGCATGGTTTCGGTTCATTCACGGGTACCATTAGCCCCATGTATGTCCGACAGGCTACTGCTACACCGTCACGGTTTACCGACCTTCTTCAAGGTTATCCGGACATAGTTCGTCCTACCTACAACGACATATCAGTGAAGCATGCTACCACTCACCACATAGTCACTCATGGTCCTCCAGTTACGGCTCGGCCTCGTCGCCTTGCGCCAGATCGCCTCGAGATCGCCCGTGCAGAGTTTCAGCATATGCAGGAGCTTGGAATCATACGGCCATCTTCAAGTAACTGGGCCTCACCTCTACATATGGTTCCCAAGAAGAAGCCAGGTGAGTGGCGTCCTTGTGGGGACTATCGTGCTCTCAATGCCTCCACGGTTCCTGACAGATACCCTATACCTCACTTACAAGACTTTTCTGGTGCACTTCAGGGCAAGCAGGTTTTTTCCAAGTTGGACTTGGTTCGTGCCTATCATCAGGTACCGGTAGAACCATGTGACATTGCCAAGACTGCTATTACGACACCCTTTGGCCTTTTTGAATTCATCCGCATGCCATTTGGACTCAGAAACGCTGCACAGACTTTTCAACGATTCATAGATGAAGTTTTGAGGGGTTTGCCGTTCGTCTATGCATATATTGACGATCTTCTAGTTAGCAGTACGGATATTGATGAGCACGAGCGGCATCTTAAGCAGCTTTTTGACCGTTTGTCTCAAAACGGTATTGTACTCAACCCATCTAAGTGTGTGTTCGCAGTTTCTAGCCTCACCTTTCTGGGTCATCATATCGACGAGAAAGGCATATCACCTCTTCCAGACCGGGTAGTTGCTATCCAGGAGTTTCCACCACCCACTTCTCTACGTAAGCTGTGGGAATTCTTGGGGTTGGTGAACTTTTACCGTCGTTTTGTACCCCATTGCGCAGATATTGCTCGTCCACTCACCGACCTTCTCAAGAATCAGAAGAAGAAGAATCGACCAATCGAGCTTGACGCTGAGGCACTTTTAGCTTTCAACGAGACGAAGTCGGCTTTATCGCGTGCTACTCTTCTGGTTCATCACAGGTCAGACGTTCCTGTTTGTCTACTTACCGATGCCTCGGACTATGGGGTGGGGGCAGTTTTGCAGCAGCTGGTTCATGGGGAGTGGCAGCCACTTTCCTTTTTCTCCAAACGTCTTAAATCTGCAGAGTCTCGATATGGAACTTTTGGCAGAGAACTTCTGGCCATCTACTTAGCCATCAAGCATTTCTCCCACCTTCTCGTCGGTCGGCATTTCTGTGTGTATACTGATCACAAACCACTAGTTCATGCCTTCAACGCCAAGCCTGATCGGTATTCGCCACGAGAGATCAGACACTTGGATTTCATTTCCCAGTACACTACTGACTTGCGTCATATTAGTGGGAAAGACAACACAGCAGCTGACGCCCTTTCTCGAGCTGACATCCATGCTCTACATATAGATGCGTCCTCCGTCATCGATTTTGAGGCTATCGCTGAAGCTCAGAAGTCTGATTTGGAGCTTGATAGTTTACGACATTCGTCTCTTCATCTGGACGCCATACCACTTCCTTCTTCACCTGGTACTATTTTGTGTGATACTACTAAGGGCAATCCTCGTCCTTACGTCCCTCCATCGTTCAGGCGCACAGTTTTTAGTGCTCTTCATGATTTGTCACACCCTGGTATCAGAGCATCTCAGCGTTTGGTCACCGACCGTTTCGTGTGGCCCAGCATAAACACTGATGTGAGGAAGTGGGCCAGAACTTGCCTTAATTGCCAGCGGTGTAAGATACACCGTCATACGAGGGCACCATTGGGCACATTCTCGACTCCGGATGCCAGATTTGACCATGTTCATATAGATTTGGTAGGACCTCTTCCTCCTTCAGAGGGCTATGCATATCTACTTACATGCATAGACAGGTTTACTCGTTGGCTTGCAGCTATACCACTCAAGGACATAACAGCAGAGTCCGTCGCACGGGCTTTTGTCGACAACTGGGTTGCTCTTTACGGGGTTCCCTCCACTATTACCACAGATAGAGGTAGTCAGTTTGAGTCCAAGTTGTTTCGGTCTCTCACCGACCTGTTAGGGAGCAAGCGTACTAGGACTACAGCTTATCATCCTGCTTCTAATGGACTTGTGGAACGTTTCCACCGCCAACTGAAAGCTTCACTCAAAGCTCATTCTAACGCTCGCTGGACTGAGACCCTTCCTCTCGTCATGTTGGGTATTCGTACGGCTGTGAAATTTGACCTGGGTTGCTGTGCATCCGAGCTTGTCTACGGGACCACCATTCGGTTGCCGGGGCAATTTGTTGCTCCCAGTCAGACTAGCAGTTGTGCTGATCTCAGCGATTACGTGGATAGACTCAAGCAACAGATGCAGGACTTGAGAGCTCAGCCTCCTCGTGTTTCTCAACGTCAGTCACAGGTTCATCCTGATTTATCTACTTGTACACATGTTTTCGTGCGACATGATGCTGTACGGAAGCCGCTACAACCTCCGTATGATGGTCCTTTTCAGATTCTTAGCCGTTCTGACAAGTTTTTCACTCTCGATGTGCGTGGAAAACATGGTAGTGTCAGTGTCGACAGACTGAAGCCGGCATACATCGATTCAGAGTTTTCTAAGGTTCCTCCTTCTGACAAGTTTCCTCCTTCTGACAAGATTCTTCCTCTTGTCAAGGCTCCTACATCACGTTTGAAGGATGTACGCCCTCCTGTTTCTCCAACGCCTACTCCTCCTCCAGTGAAGACGACCAGGTCAGGGAGACACGTTCATTGGCCTGCACGTTTTGTACAGTATTTTGCAGTGAGTTGAACACTACTTGTATATCTTCATCGATTGCTTCCTTTTTCATATCTTCTCAAGCAACAATCTAGAGGGGGATTATATGTAGTGAATTTATGCTCCATTATAGTGTCAACGAACTTTATGTAATGTTTTGATATTGCCTTGTTGTGCCGACAACTTTTGAGAAATTTACGCTGATAATTTATGCAGTTTTCCTGCGACGTCGTATGTTTCACATTCTTGACACATTTTGGCACCTGCCTTCACATATCTCGTCGCCATGGTTTGTTTTCGTAATTGACCAATCACAGCTTCCGCTGGTCACGTTTTCGCCACGGAGCTGGGGTTTTCGGGACTTAGCCTGCATGATCTCGTAAGATCATCACGTATTGGTTTGATTCACTTTTATAGCGATTTTCGCGATTTTTCATCCAGCAGCTACGGCGACATAGTGTAGCGTTTTCCGTTGGATTTCCACTAGTACACGCCTGTGATTTCTTCACGACAACTGTTAGTAGCGAACTGCTTGTTTTCTCTTCGCGACTCGACATCTCGTGACTTCAATTCTGACACTTATTTCACTTGGAATACGCGGTTTATTTACAACGCGCCAGTGGTTATTTTCGTGTACTTTCTTCCTGGGCTAGCATATTTTGATTTACGCTTGTGCTAGCCCGAGGTGTTTATATTTACGTTACTTCATTTTTGCCACAACTTTAGAAGAACGCGATCCGCTTCTCGTACTTTAGCCGAGGCCTCCGGTTATTAGATAGCGTTTATATTACCAACTCTTGCCACAACTAGACTCCACTTCTTCAGTCTTCAGTCTAGTATTTTGTATATAGTCGTCGGGGACATTTACTACGAACACTCCCTCTGTTCCCCAACATTTAGGAGTGTCAATTTCTACAATTCTTCTTCAACATGTTACACTCTACATTATAATATATTGATCAACACACATCGCGATCGCCATTGTCATCTTCATACTACATATATAGGATCACTCTCAAGTTTCTACACAACAAAAGACAGTGGTGAGTAAAAGTCTAGCTCGTACTCATTATAGTCAGCATAGAATTTTTACAAGGCCATATTTTTGTGGATGGTTTGTGTGCACTCTATAATAATAATAATAATAATAATAATAATAGCCTAATAGTCCACTCCAAATTTTATTAAACCGAAACGGAAATTCTTTTTGCCCAATTGATCGTGAGCCCGGCAGCCACTGAGCAGCGCCAGATCGACGTTGCTCTATCCCTTATTGTTGAACGCCAAACAAGGTAGCAACAACTTCCATCTTTTAACGTCTTTTGGTATGACGCGGCCGGGGTTCGAACCCACGACCTCCCGGTTGTGAGGCGGACGCTCTACTGACTGAGCCAACACTCCGGTGTTAACTCAGTATAGGCCACATTTCGGAAGGGAATCTGTTCAAATTTTAAACGAAGGTGTATCTTGGTATTATCTACAAGCCTATAGATTTTGGTGATGCTGCCTCCTGTGTTCCGTCTTTTATAGGGTCAAATGTCATATTTTGATAGATGTCTTGTGTGCACTCTAGTGTGCAGTCTAACTGCATCATTTCTTTAAAGATTTCTTTCAAATTTTGTATGGAGGTGTATCTTTGAATAATTTACACACCTATAACTTTTGGTGATGCTGCCCCCAGTGTTCCGTCTTCTATACGGTAAAAGGCTTTTTTTTGTGGATGGTTTGTGTACGCTCTATCGGCCACATTTTTAAAGGGATTTTTTTCAAATTTTAAACAAAGGTGTAATCTACAAGCCTATAGATTTTGGTGATGCTGCCTCCAGTGTTCCGTCTTTTATATGGCCAAAGGTCATATTTTGATAGATGTGTTGTGTGCAATCTAGTGTGCGGTCTAACTGCATCATATCTTAACAGATTTCTTTCAAATTGAGTATGGAAGTGTATGTTGGTAAAATCTATGCACCTATAGTTGTTGGTGATGCTGCCACCAGTGTTCCGTGTTTTATAGGGTCAAAGGTCATATTTTGGTGGGTGTCTAGTGTGCGCTCTGCAGGACATATTTAATGACGGATTTCTTTCAAATTTTGTATGGAGATGTATCTTGGTACAATCTACACATCTACACTTTTGGGCGATGCTGCCCTCATTGTTCCGTCTCTTATATGGTCAAAGGTCATATGTCTTTATGCACTCTTACTGCCACATTTATTGACAGATGTATTTCAAATTTTCTACAGAGATGCATAATACTCTAATCTACACACATATTGTTTTGGTGATGCTGCTCCTAGTCTTGACAATATTCCAAGCCACAAGTGGCGACCTCTCTATGCCATCCTTTTGATTCAGGGAGGGGAGAGGTGATCTTTGTCCCTCCTTCGAACATAAGGATGACACAAAATCGCTGCCACTGCCGGGGGATACATTCGCATTGCGCGGCAATACAGATTGCAATATTTCTAGTTTTACTAGAATTTATCTTCAGTTTGTTTTATGGTAAACCATTTTATCAAAGCTTCCAGGTTATTTTGTAATGTTTGTTGAACTTCAGCAAAATTATCCCCTTTTGCAAAGATGGCAGTGTCATCAGCCTACAAATATACTTTTGACATGTGTTGGAAACGAAGATAACAAATACCATTGGTCAAGATGCTAAATAATAACGTTCCCAGTATCGACGCCCTGATAGGCTACACACTGCTGTCCATTAAATAAATACGATGTGAACCAAGGTAGTTCTGTATCATAAGTTCCATAGTATGATAATTTCTGTAAAATGATATCATGGGTATAACATCAAATGCTTTACTCATCATCAGCGTTTAAAGTCCATTTGTCCCACTTTGTGGGGTTGGACATTTCATTGCAAGCTTTCCTGTCTGTGGGATATATATGACTGATACCTGATGTTTTGGCATCTTCTTCTATGGTTTCCCTCCCAAGTTTTCCTGGGTCTCCCGCAGGGTCTTCTTCCGGTGACCGGAAAGTTTAGAGCCCTCTGGAGCCAGTGTGTTGCCTCTCTTCTTGCCACATGTTCAAACCATCTAAGTCTATTCATCCTCAATTAAAAGAGAACTTTGTTCTTCTTTCTCTCGTGAAGTGATACTCTGCACATCCACCTCACCATCCTCATCTCAGCTTTCTCCATTCGCTGTACACTACACTGTAGCTATCAGTTCTTGTTCACTCTTAGCCATCAGCACCAAATCATCTGCGTAGAGCAGTTCCCATGGAAAGCCTTCCCGGATGTCCTTTGAGATGACATCCATTACGATGATGAAGAGGAGAGGACTGAGCACTGAGCCTTGGTGAACTCCCACTTTGACATCAAACTGTTGCTGTCACCACACGACGTTTGGATGTGTGTCTTTGCTTCTGCAAATAGTGCCATGACTGCTCGTACGAGCCACTCCTCAACACCTGCCATCCTCAACGCCCATCTGACAACCACTCAACACCATGCTTCCCTGATGCTAGTATGAGTTCAGTGACCACTCCTGATGTACCAGCTGCCTTTCCCTTGCTGGAGAGTAAAAGGGCGCGAGCAACCTCACCTTGTGATATGAGACATCTTGGCCCCTCTGTTGCATCACACTCAGTGATCCCATCCCATGAGTTTTCAACATTCATGAGGCGTTCCATGTAACTCCTCCATGCTTCTTTCACTGAAGCAGCCTCAATGACAATGTTTTCAGCCTCATCTTTCACACACGTTGGGTCCATCACGTCCGCAGCAGCTTGTGCCATCTGCTTAACTATCTTGGAATAGTTTCTTTTGAATCCCTTCTGTTATTTCCTCCAGAAGCTCGCTTCTCTTGGCCTCCTGGGCATCACAAATTACTTGCCGTGAGTTTCTCTTTGCTATCTTGTATGCTTTGTGGTCTTCATCCCTCCCTGATTGATTCCAGATTTTAAACTTTGCATTCTTCTCCTCAACAGGCTCTGCGACATCATCATTCCACCACCAGGTTTCTTTGTGTCTGCTTTTTCCTCGTGTCCATCCGCACACCGCTGCTGCTGCCTCAAGCCAAATCTTTTTCATTGCCAGTCATTTATCTTCTATACCACTGGCCTCTTGGACCTGTGCATGTCTGGATTCAATAATAGACCAGTAGTCCTCCTTTACTTCTTTCTTCTGAAGTTTCCAGATCTGCAGCCCTGGCTTGAATTTCCTTTGTTTCTTTTTACTGGCCTTTATGTGGAGGTCTGCAGCTACTAGGTGGTGCTGAGAAACACATTCCTCTCTGGCAAATGCTTTCACATTCTTCATCATGGCCCAATCAGTGGCTCTTACCAGGATGTAATCGATTTGGGTTTTGTTTCCCCCAGAGTCGTATGTGATAAGGTGACTGTCCGATATACAAATATTGCTCCTGTAATTTGGCCTGAATCCATATTATCAATAAAAAATCTAAAAAATCACATATCTCGGTGTTAAGGTTGGAAGCCTGATTGGCGGTCAGACAAAAGATGGTGTTCATTCAAATGGTGATACAATTGTGAGTGAACAGCTTTTTCCAATATTTTAGAAGCGGATGACAAGATCGAAATAGGTCTAAAGTTTGATATTTGATTTGATCGTTTACTATTAGCTATTGAAATAATTTTAGCGAGTTAGAGGTCTTTGGGAAATTATAACACCTAAAAAAAAGAAGCCGTTAAGACGAAACATGATATAAAATTATGTTTTTTAAATTTATTTTCAATATTACCATTTCATACTCTAATAAATGTATGCCAGTTACATTGTATTTGATTATTGCATATACGAAGTACGGAATACTTGCATTTAAATGATTTGAAATTATTTAGGTGGGTGTTCATCCTAACGTATGTCTAAATTAGACTGGTCTTTGTTTCATTGAATCTATAAACTGTACTTGCCTTAAGCATATTTCTATTGGAAAATAATGAATGATATTCATGTACAATAGTATTGTATGGAAGCTTTAAAAAAAAGAAAAAATATTCCTTATAACGTTTACTATGTATCGTTTTATCATGTAACTTATACTTGCATTTGCATAAGCCTTCTCGCATTTGCTCGGCTAATGTCATCTTAAAATCCTTGTTTATATTCTAATAATTCTACAATACCCATGAGGCTACCGTAATCCATTATCATGGTTTTTGTCGCTTTTTTTCATGAAACCTATGAACACAATTATATATCTACCAACTATCGAACCTACTACATTTGCAGTTTAATTTCCCTTTTTATGCACATGATCACGAGCAGAGTGGTAACACAAGCTCCACCTTGACTGAGCTGACAGTAGATGAAAAGATACTACGAGGATGGCAGGACTGTGGTTCAATGTTTGACAATGTGAAGAAGGTCACTATACAGGTACGGAGCACGATCAACCATGACGTCATCCAGAGGATCCATCTACCAGGAGCAACAGAACTCGCCATTCAAACACATGAATATGTAGGGCAACCGGCTGGTTTCCGCGCGGAGCCCACTTCACTACCCAATGCCCTCCTGAATATCTCCCCTCAGCTTGTCAAGGTGACATTCAGCGATCTTGACATGGGCAACAGAAAGGTGGAACCAATCTTACAAGCTTTCAGATCAACGCACAATTACCTCAAACAAGTGAAGATTAGCAGGTAAGACATATTGTGCTTATGATCAAATTATCATTAGAACAGATGGACGGATTAGGATTACCATTAAACTCAAAACATGTATGTATCTTGCAGAGCCAATGAACCGAGTAGATTTTGAGGTCATGAGATCAAAGGTCATGGGACTCATTATGTTTGCAAAAATAGCTTGTGAATGCATTCTCATGTACAGTATGTATCTTGCAGAGCCAATTAACTGATTAGATTTTAGGGTGATGAGGTCGGAGATCAAAGGGTCATACATGTATATGAAAAAAAGCTTGCAATCTCGATATTCTGAGAACCTGTTAATGGATTACAATCGACCTTGAAGTTTAAAAAGTTGCTTCTGTTTTGGTCCATCTAGTTTCCCCTATAATCCCCCTCTCTACCTCTCTCTCTTTCTCTATTTGTCTTCCTCTCTATAATACACTCAGCCCCCCCCCCCCCAACAAAGGTGGACATTATTTATAATTGAAATTTTCAAATCAAAGAATTATATTTGATATATCTTTCATATATCAAAATAAACATAAATTACTACTCTTGAAGGTGATATCTAACTGGTATCATTCTATTAACGCATGAGTGAGATGAGCCATTTAACAATAGATGAGTCTATGAAAGAAAATTGTAAATTTGGGGCATTTGGCCTTTCACATGTCGTTGAGCATTTTTATTGTGTAGAATCAAATTAAAACAATAACAAAATATCACGAGGAACATGAAAGGAAAGGCATTTTGACCATGCTTTTCAAAAGCATGCAGTCCTGAGACTACAGTCGACGTCCAAGGCTCCATCCTACTCATTGTTTCTCATTCTTTGTTTTCATTGTTGAAAAAAAAAAAATCTTACAGATGTACATTTCCATTTACATTTGCATGGATGCTTGCTCTAACTTTGCTCCTCCAAGCGTGAAATTTCAAAACTTGATCTTAATTAATGTTGGTAGAGTATTAATTTCCCTATAATTTGAAATATATTTTATTGATGGTATATACAAGATTTGAGTTCCCTTCTGTTTGCGGGGAGTAAATTTATATAGGTCATTTTATTTGAGTGTCTATTTCAAATATCTTTTGATTGATTGTTTTGTTAAAACAAAAATGGAAGAAAACAAATGTTTTTTAATTTAATTGAATGGAGTACGTTCCTTCTGTGTGTGTGTGTGTCTATCTCTCTCTATCAGTGTTTGATTTGCTATGATTAGATTTGATTTGAGATAACAAAACATAAATAACAACATGCGTAGGCCTAAATCCTATTAGGAGTGGATAGCTCTGCCCAGCTGTACCTTGCATTACAGTCGTTCTTTCAATCGAGGGGTCTAAATGATAAAACAAATGAGAGAAAAGTTACATCATTATTACCAGTTATATTCCAAACATCCGGTAACATGCCCTGATCCCTTATCACTTAATTTCGATAATATTGTATTCCGTCTATCTTGATATCTTGATCTTGGTAGATTCATAAGATGCGGGACAGATGAGAGCGTGGATGATGTCACAATTGCTTGCAATGAAGATCTGGTCAATGACATGGTGGTGGAGGTAGTGCATGGCGAACCACGTGGGTAAGTTCCAAGAACTTAGAACTTAAAACATTTACTTATGATTGCATACACCCTCTGCGATAATCAGTGCTTGTGTATCGTATGCACAGTCACAGGTATTTTTTCCCTCACAGACAGGGAGAGAGTGCAATAAAGCCTCCTTCCTCTTTTTTTCAACTGTAACGACTTACTCTCTGACTAGAGTGTAACAGAAATGAGGTCTAGTATTACAATTAGTGGAGACTAGCATGCGTGCTCGTCTCCTGATAATAGGGACTTTTAGATTTGCGTGAACTGATACGTGTGACGTCCATTCAAGGCAGTGCATTTAAAGGACGTCGATCGTAGCAATCCCCATTGTCTCCGTGCGAATCTAAAAGTCCCTATTCATTTAGATGCGAGGTCTTTTCCAAAGGCCATGAATCTGTTTCGATATACAGAAATAAAAGAAAAAGGTTTTTTGAATATCTTACAAGCATGTAGTTTTTTCCTTCTCCGAAGGGGGGGGGGGGGAGGGGGTGGGGGGGGGGGGGGGGGGTCATACATAAAGAATGTGTTAGTAATACAATGTTTATTTGTGTATTTTCGTTAACATAGAGATTGAGAAGGACTGGTATTATGATCCAATCATGATCTCATATAAATCAATTTGTGTAATATGTACCACAGAGTTGAAAAAAGGCGTGTACAGTACGTAAAATAATGTTAAATAGGAAATTTGTAGTAATGAATATTCCAATTTTCCCATTGGGAGATATAGGATGGATTATCGAAGTGACATGCTGAAGGTATTTATTATATCTTTAACATAACATGTAGACATATTGATTTAAATGATTCTCACGTTTTTGTATTATGATGTTTTTCTACGTAATAGATAACAGATTAGTTCAAGTGGTTATGTCTGAAGTATAGCTGTGTATGATATACAATCTCTCTTCTTCGTCCTCCGTCTACTGATCTATGTGGACATTTTGATGTAGCGCTGCTTCTATGTTGATGCACACATTATTTTACACCTCTCTCTTTTTCTCCCGCTCTCTCTCTCTTCTCTCATGTCAGTACATATTTTGAAACTACATTCTGGTAGATGACACCGTACCCGATCTAATGGATCAGACAAATCAGATGACCATTGCTCGAAAAAGACGAAATATCGGCTTAAGTGAAAACTACATAAAATCACCACTATGGGGGTATCAGATGATCGCTCAACTTTTAATTTGAAATCTGAAATTTTGCTTTATCAGAAGTATAATTTGTGATTCAATCGAGTTGGGAGGTCTGTAAATAAGGTGATAAATTGATTGAAGCTGTCATTGTGTAGAGAATCGGATAGAGAGTTAAAATTTAATAAAACTGGTTGTTAATGGTGACCTAGCTACCACAATTAGAATCCATCAGAGTGATCAATGTCATGGACGGATGAAATACCAACACTAAATAGCTGATCAGACTTAGAGCAGAGAGCCATTCATGTTATAGTCACGTGAATTTTGAAAATACCAGTACATCTTTACTCTTTAATAACTGCAACAATGTTGCCTGCCTTGTTACTTAGATGTAAATATACTCTATAGCGTCTTCCTAAGATTGCCTGCCTTGTTACTTAACCCTTACTGTACTGGGGGGGGGCCTGGGAGGCCCCCCCCTCGACATTTTCGGAGATTGCGCCGCAACCGCTTGGAATTTTGAATTGTCGTTTCATGACTTTTTTCCCTCAAGTCTTACGCACATTTTGATACCATTTTCGTCGAAATCGGATATACCTGTAAGGCGTTACATAACAATTAGTATGCGCATGTCATCAAAAAAAAATAAAAAAATTACAAATCGCATCAAAATTTGCATAAATTATCATTATTAATTACATTAAAATAACTTTTTTGTGTTAGAAAAGAAGTTTCATATGAATAATGAGTTTCAACATTCAAAAATTGGAGTTTGACACGTTTTCTGTAAAATGCATAAAATTAGCGCGTTTTGCATAATTAATTAGGCTAACGACAAAAATTTGCATATTTGGAAAAAACTAATTATACCATCTTGTTCCTTACGTAAATATCTACAAACATGCAAATTTTCGTGTTCATCGGACAATCGACGGCCGAGATCATAGGGGGGGGGGGGGCTCCCAGGCCCCCCCCCCCCCCCCCAGTCAGAGGGTGCTCAAAATAGCCCAGTACAGTAAGGGTTAATTAGATGTTAATATACTCTATAGCGTCTTCCTAAGATTGCCTGCCTTGTTACTTAATTAGATGTTAATATACTCTATAGCGTCTTCCTAAGATTGCCTGCCTTGTTACTTAATTAGATGTTAATATACTCTATAGCGTCTTCCTAAGATTGCTTGCTTTGTTACTTACATGTAGATGTAAATATACTCTATAGGGTCTTCCTAAGATTGCCTGCCTTGTTACTTAGATGTAAATATACTCTATAGCGTCTTCCTAAGATTGCCTGCCTTGTTACTTAGATGTAAGTATACTCTATAGCGTCTTCCTAAGATGTAGATGTAAATATACTCTATAGGGTCTTCCTAAGATTGCCTGCCTTGTTACTTAGATGTAAATATACTCTATAGCGTCTTCCTAAGATTGCCTGCCTTGTTACTTAGATGTAAGTATACTCTATAGCGTCTTCCTAAGATTGCCTGCCTTGTTACTTAGATGTAATTATGCTCTAGCGCCTTCCCTAGGATCTATTTAGATTGCTACATTTGGAATGGATAATATGTTATCGTTAAGAACTGTTTGTTTGGCTATAGATAATTCCATTGAAGCTCGTTGCACACAATGCGTAATTTACCTAGCGTATGATTGCGTCAGCGACTAGCGTAGACATTGACGTACCGTGCAAGGGTATCGTTACACAAAGTGAGTGCAAATCGAACAGTGCAAATCTCACTTTGAATTAAGGGCGTTATAGTCTTAGCTGAATTACCTAGCCTGGTTAGCGCAGTAATTAATGCAATCTAAACGCCTCATCGTGTGCAACAAGCATTGTTCAAATGATGTCTGTGCCATTAGAATCAATCGTCTTTTATGATTTATTCATTATGTTTTATGTTTAAACAGCATGGTCTTTTCAGAGTTAAAGGGCTGTTTTGTATATACCGGTACACAGGTATTTTACAATGAAAAATACAAAACGTGTGCAATGGCAGTAATTGGCAGACTTAAAATCAAATGTATATAATAGAGAATGTAACGGAAAGAAATTGAATGATGAACAATAAAATAAATGTATATGAAAGAAAAAAAAATGAAGAAATGAAGAAAAAATATTGAAACAAGCATAATGTTCTCCATACGAAATTCCCAATAATTCTTCACTTTGATAATAATGAATGTGAATGCAACTCAATATTTGGAATTTAAAGTCAGAAACGGTTTTATAGTTGAGATGTGCAAACTGGCAATAATTACAGTACCAGTTCTAATGTGATTTTATGCGGTAAATCTTTCTTAAATGTATCCACAAATAGAATATTAAGTAAATGTATCTAGTCATGTATCCTTCATGGCCCTTGTAAATAAAGAACAAATGAAGACCACATTTCTTTCACAAATATGACACTGTATTCTTGTTTTATCTAATATATCTTGTGTAGGAACACTTCCACAACCCTCGGCTCCTAGCCTTCTGTATTAGGGAAAGTATCTTTTCTGATATATATATATGAGTAGTTAATTTTGTCTGTAGATAATGTGTAAATAACATAGCCAAATGATCGATGCACCTACAAAGGAATGTGTTTGTATATGAATGCCATTTATCCAAGCAGATGATTTTATACAAGTTCAACGAGTGATTGTTCACTATTAAAATCGATGCGAGAAAAGTATAATTCACGTAGCATTAAGCTCAATTTTAGGAATGTAAGTTTGCACTTTCTGTAAACATGGTAAATGTGCACTGAGACATTTCCACATGCGAAGAAACACAATTTATCACTATTAATGTTAGTAGTATAGTTTTCAGTAGTAGTACTGGTAGTAGTAATACTTGTTGGTGTAATTATTGTCTTGTTGATGTTATTGCTGTGGCGGTATTATTATACCGTAAGTAGTAGTATTGATTCATTTCAGACATGACCTATCAATATCAATTATTCCGTTCATACATTGTTAAAATGCCAAATTTTGTTCACTGAAACTGATTATTTTTACTTCACATTTGTGTAACAAAAAACTCCTATTGTTCAAAGGTATTATATAGTGTTGGTTAAGTCATTGTATCAAAATGCAATTTTTTTACTTCTTTTCTTTGTGCATCTAGTTGGCATGAGACCCAATAATTGGTCATCGGTTTTCTTCAGCTTTGAAAATCAAAAACACAAGAAGATGGGTCAGGTTTATCTGCTGGCCGGATTTTTATTTATTTATTTATTTGTTTCCTATTTTTCTGTTTCAAAAATATGCTGCTCCCTTGTAATAGAAATTCCCAATTGTCATTTAAAAATGAATAGAACTTTTATATGCTCAGGAAAAATTCAATGCATGATATATTAGTCACACCACAATACAGTTGTATGTACCGTATTGTTGACAGACCAGCATTAAACTCGAAAATTTCTAGAACATGCAGGCATCGCACAGAAAATGTTTATTAAGTTTTGTTATTCCCTTATTGATTGGATAGAAATAGTAAACTTTAAGGAAATATGTTTTCTCACTCATTTGATTTTGCTTTCTTTTGTTTTGTTATTATTTTGACCAAAACTGCATTTACATTTTTAAACAAATGTTTTATGAGGGAAGACTTTTTTCACCCCATGACTCTCAACCAACACTGGATTTACCTTTAAAAGAAAATTTGTATTGTGGAACAAGGCTACCAATCGCAAATCTCACCTCGATACATGTGTAGTTAGCTGTAGGTAGCACATTACATGTATGTTTGAAAGCTTTTAGCTTCAGCACTTTGTGATAGGAGAATATGTGAGCTGTGTTTTGTACTTGATGTCACACACACAGCATTAGAAGCATGTGGGACTACGCAGGAGACCCTGGTTAGATTTTCACCTGGTCTGGTATGGAGGAAAGTAAGGTGGAAAGTTGGATGGAAAGTTAGTGAGCTTTCAGAATACTGCCCCCTCCCCTTTCAATAATATATTCAAATAAGATGGCTCAGAACATTTGCAGTCTTCTAATCCAGGTATATTTTTTGAAATGTTCAACTTTCAATCCCTGAAATTTTATTTAGAAGTACAAGCATCTAATAAAATGTCTAATGGTCATTGTTGATGAACAAACGCCACATTATTTGACCTATCAAGTTGACGAAGTCTTAGAGATAAACATGATTCCTTTCAAGATTATATTGCAGTCTGCACCATGGTGGAATCATTAATGCTGCCCTCTATGGGCATAACCAGACCAGGCATAACCAGATTGGTTCTTTTGTGATTTTAAAGCAAGCACCACTATCTCACACTGCGCAAGTCACTTTGCTTCCGCGTGTCGGTATAGTTACGTTTCTCCATTGGTCAATGTGTAATACTTTTTAGGCTTATCTTTATGTGAGTAATAGTGGCTAGTTAAGTTGGTTTCTTGTGTCCTAAAAACTATGTAGATGGTCTGTAGCAGCGGTATTGGAAGGCCGTGATGACGTAACAAAAAGTTTACGGTTTCAGAGAAGCCGTTTGAAATTCTTACAAGTTTACATTGCACCGTTCAAGCGATCTGCTCGATCGGTAATGAGTTTGGAGAATAAGTTATCAGACATTACGCTTCAGTTGTAAACAGGTTTGGTCTAAGCTCAGGTCCCAACTATTGCTTACACGTAATGTTATACATCTGGGTTCACTCATTCAAGTAAAATTGAAAAGAAAGGCGAAAATGTTGTACGCGTCTTGTCATTGGGTCGTTATTCTCGATCGTGTTGTGAATTTGTGATGGCTGAAGATTTAGAGAGAGGAGGGAGATTCAATACAGGATAGAGTGTGTGTGAGAGAGAGAGAGAGAGAGAGAGAGAGAGAGAGAGAGAGAGAGAAAGAAAGGGATCGAAAGAAGGGGGAAGTGATGGTAATTTGCACATTGGTGAAGTACGTATAACTTGAATGTGTTTCTCTGTGAATGTACCAAATATGAAGAATATTTTTCATGAGATGCTAAGCGCATAAACAAGAAATACAAACAAACAAAAAGGAAGAACATTATCATACGAAGCTTACATCAATTACAAACAGAGGAATATAACAACAAATTAGAAAAGATATTTGTTCTGACACTTCTTGAAAACGGTTAGAGTATGGCAATTCTTAAGAACAGGGGTAAGGAGTTCCAGGATTTGGGGAGTAATAACGCGAAAAGCCCTATCACCTATCTGTTTACTGCATGGTTCTATACAAACAAAACTATTTCTACTGATCCGAAGTTATGTTTGTCCTCCCTAAAAATTAATGTATGTAATTCGCATTCTGACTATTGAGATAAAATTATTCACAAGGGGTGAATGAGATAATTGATGACGATTTGTGCATTACGAAAATAGTCTGTTCATTTGCCCCCATACGGCACTGTATTATATAAATTGTATGTACAGTGCGTCCCAGAAAAACGAAACTCGAAAAAGCAACAGGGCATTGTGAACAATATGATATATTAAGATATGATTCACCGCTTTTCATAAAGTAAAAGTAATGTGCTTTCAAATGATGCATTGATTACCTTAATCCAAACATGGGTCATGGTGCAACATTGTTTTGAAAATGGCATGTCAAAATCCATCTGTGCCAGATTTCGGTAAAACCATTAACACGTTTGGATCACACGCGAACATGACCAAGCGTGAAGCTCAAATTCTAAAAAGCAAAAAGAAAATTGTTTTGTGCCTCCTTTTAATAATGATGGCAGGAGTATTGTACGCTTCTGTCATACCAGAAATGGGTATCCGCCCCTTAATTTTTGTATAACAGCTTATATAAATGCACATCGTCACACGATGGAATTCTTACATAATCATGTATTAAAGATTACATCTCCTTAGCCCTATCTAGCCGGGGAGGGGGGGGGGGCTTTAAAAGCCCCCTCTACAATTTTATCGCGGTAATTATTTAACACAAATGAATCCTGCGCTGAAATTTCATGACTTCTTTTCTTTTGAGTCTTGCGCATCTTTTGAAATATATTTTTTGAAAATCGGACCTACCGTTACAAAGTCACGTGATCTTTTGTCTTTGCATGTCAGCCTGAAAATCACTAATTTTAATGATTTGTGGACAAAACATATGGAAATCTCATTTTTCAAAAAAAGAGATAAAACATTGGTTATTTGATCTTGTTTATAGGTGGTTATTTTGGGGTTCAAAATAGTTGAATTATAGTTAGAAATGAAATAAAACAACACAAACAATTAAAATACAAAAAGTTAAAAAAACAAAGTAGGCTTATATATAAAAAATTTATCAAAACAATAGATAACATAAGGAATAACCTGGCTATTCCAATTTTTGTTGTTGTATCATTATCCCTAATGGTCTAAAGAATATTGTAGTGAAAACTAATGTCTAAATATGAAGAACATATGATTTATGGGTAAAAATGTGAATTTGATTACCTTATTTGCATAAATATGCAAATTAGTGAATTTTTCACAAAAAAATTGGATTACCATAGTAATCTATACACTTAACTTGACATCCATGCAAATTTTCGCGGCGATCGGCCGAGATCAGAGGGAGGGGCCTTAGAAGCCCCCCCCCCCCCCCCCCCCCCCTGGTTATGCAGTTTCAAAATAGCCCAGGCTATATAGGGTTAAAGGGATAGTTGAGTTCTGTTTTCCAGTGGCGGATCCAGGGGGGGGGGGCCCGGGGGGCCCGGGCCCCCCCCCCCCCTTGAGAAAAAAATCATGTAAAATCACGCGATTTTTACATTTTTGGGGGGTTGGGCCCCCCCCCTGGCGCTCAAGGGGGGGGTGCAAATTTTAAAATTTCCGAGGACCAAAAAAAAAAAAAAAAAAAATGTGCTCACTACCCCCCCCCCCCCCCCCCCCCCCCCCCCACTGAGCGACTTTTCGGCTGGCTGAGTCGTTGCGATTTTTTTTTGGACTCCAAAAAAAAAAAAAAAAAGTGTCCGCTTACCCCCCCCCCCCCCCCCCCCCCCCCCCCCCACTGAGCGACTTTTCGGCCGGCGCGATTTTCAAATTTTCGGGAGCAAAAAAAAAAAAAGTTGGGCCCCCCCCCCCCTAAGAAATCCTGGATCCGCGCCTGCTGTTTTCAGACCGCAAATGCCTTCAAAGTGCATGTTTGTTGCTCTTATTCTTATCTATGACATTTCCAGTGCCCTTTTAGAACCTAAATTTGCTATGAAGGTAATTTTAGACCCCAAAATGTGTGAAATTTAGCCCCCAAAATGTGTGAAATTTAGCCAATACGAGCATACCAATTCAGCTCCACTTTAAAAAAACACGGAGACCGTTAATTAATTATTTAATAACAAATAACAATGCATGGGCCGGCAAGAAGAAAATGCCAACAAAAAAGCCAACATAGGCATTGGCTGAAATACGACGTAAAAGGCGTTATTTCGTTTTTTCAACGTTTTTTTTTCAAATTTTTCAAAATATCTAATATTTGTGGTGGTACACAAGTATTAGAAATCGTTATATTTCAGCCGTCTCTTAACCGCTTTTGATCAAACAAAGATGATTTTGTCATTGGAATATTATGTTCTTTCAAATTTGACACTCAGTTTTTCTTTATCTCACAAAAAACATTTTGTGTAGCGCCCTCTGCAACAGAACTCAACTATCCCTTTAAGTCATGTTCGCGAGTAATACTGGTCAACTTTTTCACTGTTTCACCAAAATCTGGCACAAATGGATTTTGACACGTTTAAAAAACAACAATGTTGCTCGGTGAAGGGCGAATTGATTAATGCAATGAAAGGAACCTTTTTCTTCTACTTTTAAAGTTACTCACTATAACCGTTTGTTTTAGGATTTTGTTTCTTCCGGGTCGCACTGTATATCAAGCCCTTTGTGTGTGCCTGCTTGAATAGGTATCGTACAGAAAGTATAGTTTCCCTTCAATTCCTAATATTTGTAAAGATTACTTTCTTTCCGTCTGGACTGCTATGCAATATTACTAGGCATAACATACTAACATTAAGGTGCTCAAAATTGGTGTCATTTGAAAGATCTCTTTAAAAGATAAAAATTAAAAAGAAAATCATGTCAATTGGACTTTCGGTTCTCAAGATATTGGCTTTTGAAGTTGCAAAAATTACGTCGAAAACCTGCCACGAAATGCCATTTTGGGCCAAAATTGATATTTCACAAACTTTGAACGTTCCTAAAATTGATATTAACGGTCATGGGTAACTACAATTGACATAGAGACAAGACACTTTTCATAGGTTAATCAAAATGGGGGGGGGGGGGGGGGGGGGTCATGACTTGTGTCCCGAGTCCGGCAAGGTACCACGATAATTTTGAAATTACCAATATATGGACAGTGAAGTCACTGGTTTCAACTTTCTACTCTATTTTGATGTTGAAATCGTTTATGCATTGTCTTTTGATAGAAGTTCAATATTTTCCTATCTCGCTACTATCGCTCGTAAATATAATAATAATAATTATTTCTAAAAATTGAAAATTTGTTATAATTTTTGGAGCTTCCCCTGGCGAAATTGCATACGAGGAATGTCTGTCTCGCGATACGGTGTTGCTATTATGAAGAAAATATTGGGAAATTTGGGAATACATAATTATCATTGATTGATTGGGCTGCATGGTCGCATCTAAAATTTTCCAAACCGAATTTCAATCCATGTTCGCCCCTGCCCCCTCCCCTTTCCTCATCAATTTATGTCTCACACAGCCTATGGATGACGTTGGGTCGTTCGCAATAGTTAAAGATAAAGTTGAGTTCTGGTCATGCGATTGCATTGTGAAAGAAAAGGTGTGGAATGGATCAGGAAAAATTGATCATTTAGCATTTTAGTATTGGTGTGTACTGCAAGGTTCTGGAGTCATACAAATCATAATCAATTTGGCCCAGTCTTGGTAAAGTAACAAGCACTGTACACAGAAAGATATATAAGGGAATACACACATGGTGTAGGGGTTATTTACCTTGATTTCCTTATCTTTCTATTCTCATTACTCAGCCATTATACATTTTTTACCAAAATTGTTTGGCAAATCTAAAATGACATTTATTTGTAATCTTGAACATTCAGCGTAAGTTTCGTTTGATTCTGTGAGAATTCATTTTTAATTTTTTAACCAGAACCCAAGTTTATCTTTAAGATGATTATGGCATTTGATATCATTCGTTTCCCTGATGATGTAGTACTTTGTACATAATCACATGCTATATTATTGACGTAATTCGACCTTCAATATCCAAGACATTTATCGTTCCTTTATCGGCAAATATACACTAAACCAATATTTACCAATACATATCAGCGGATCGAAAATGATTATTTTTGTCTTGTTACACCAAATTCATATCTTCACCAAATTAAATATAGGTCTGATATTGGTGTGTAATTTCCGGCCCTTATTCCAAAATAGCTTACTCAGCAGATTTGTATGATCCGAATAAAATAAAAATGCTGACTCATCGATTGTTCTAATCATTCTCACTTGAAGTAAATATTTGATATCATCAGGTACAAGGTGTCTGATAGCGATCTCAGGGTTATCTTTAATTTGACTGGCACCTCACGAAACAAAATTCAGACAAGGTTTTAGGGAGTTTTATATCATGGGACACCAGTGGCGAATTCCGGCAGGATTCTCTGGCAGGGGATGTATCTTTTTCTCTTTGAACTAAAACAATTCTCTGACAAGCAACAACAACAAAGAAAAAGAAGGAAAGGAAAAAAGGGGTAGAGAGGGTGAGAGAGAGAGAAAGAGAGAGAGAGAGAGAGAGAGAGAGAGACACATTTGAAAATTTCTCGTATTCGAGTTTGTCTTTTTGTGTCTAAGCCGCCGGGGGACACAATATATACTCATTGTTTGTCTTAAGATAATTACGTGGAATAGGGTTGGGAAAGGGGGCGGGAAGAATGTGCCCCTTTAAACCCCACCCCTGGATCTGCCACTTTGCACTCTACTACTATTATTATTATTATACAAAGGAGGCGGGTCTTACGTTGTCAGTCTATAAACATCCAAGTCAATTATTGTCATTTTGAACGTTGTACTTGAGTATATACAGATATTTGACACCCTTGGACAGAAGTATATCGTTTTCAGTCGCTAAAAATCTGTTCTTTCTGAAGTCGGTGGGAGTTGTTCATGTGCAGGAGAGGGTAATTTGTCTCCGTCATTCTGAAGTTCTGTTTATGCTGAGTATCACCGTATAGTACAACATCACATCAAGATGCCGAAGTCTAAAGGTAAATATAACAACAGGTAAAGGAAACCTCACTCCAAGGAATAAGTTGGCTCAAAGATGAGATTTATTCGTGCCTATTGAAGTAAAATATTCTTTACGAAAATGTACAAGAGATATAAAGATGAAGATATTTTTGGCATGATGGCATGTCTTTTGGCATGGCATGGGCGCAGCCATATTCTTTAAAATTGTACTTATTTGATTTGATTTTCTTTTCTTTTCTTCTGCATTCATGTAAGTTTACAGTTTTTCGATAACAAAAATATAAAGTACAATAAGTATTTTACCGACAATGAATCATAAATTAGCAAATACATATATATATATATATATATATATATATATATATATATATATATATATATATAAACTGTTATTTTCAAAAACGAAATGATAAACTGTCACAAATACTAAATTGCCTCAAACATTATAAAATTATTTGCGGAAGAAGGACTGTTCGCCTTATCAGGTGAACTTGTAAATGTATTATGGACCAAGCTCTAATTCGGTAGACTCTTTTAAAGAGTAAATTAATTCAATAACAAAACATTTTCCTTTCAAATGGGAGAAAATCATAGGTGAGAAGGTAAAACAATTATTTGGTGAAAATGTAACACAGGGGAACAATTTATTGTAACTAATAATAACTTAGAAATGCTAACACATAGCTGTTGAGAAATATATTTCGTTTAAGCGAAACCTTCACCCCAGAAGAGTAACAACTTATTTATGCAATTTGCGTTCCGACAATAATTATAGTTCAAAAATGTGAATTATATATTTCCTCACTACACACAATTTGAAAACATTTACTTGATAAAATATTTTGCATAGTACGTCACATTTTCAAGAAAATGGCGATGCCCATGTCGTGCTGAGAATCTTTACATTATTATACACGCTAAGAATATCTTTTTCATAAACTTTGGTGTGGAATTTTGTAAATTAGTGGGCAAGAATCCAATAAAACTCTCAGATAACTAAAGCTATTAGTTGAGGTAAGATTTCCTTTAAGCCTATGTGCACTAATGTGGCCAGGAGGGATTATACCTCCTTGCGTGGTCACTGACAGGTGGTTATCTCATCAAATCAGCTCTCAATCAATGAATTCTTCATTTTTTTTTTTTTTTTTTTTTTTTGGGGGGGGGGTGGATTGTGCTTTAAAAGATGTTTAGGTGGTCAATGCTAAAAATAATGATGCATTTTGCAACATTTCACTTTTGACTTGGCCCCATATTCAGATGTACTGCACATTCAACGACTACATTATCACTTCATATAGGGCATCATTGTAAACGTGAATAAACAAGCTATTCAATTATACAAAGGTATCAATGTACAAGAGATATATATTGTAAATAGCTTTATATATTCCATATATTATTTGTTGTTGTATTCATGAATCAGTTATCTTTGTCACAGAATCTGAGGGGCCTTAACTTAACAAGCTGTGTTTCAACCAAGGTCTCCTCGTCTTTCTTTATTGATTCTACATTGTACTGTAATGACTATACTCTATTGTATGTCTGGAAGACAAATATACTTGAAACTTGGTACTTGAACTTGAAACTTAGCATTACAATAGATAAACATTGTACATTTATCTCTTTAATTGCAGTGTTATAATTTCGTTATCTTTCCACAGGTCTTATGGAAAGGATCAAGGATGGGGAGACCGTCATTGTTGCGGAGGGGTATATTTTTGCTTTTGAGCATCTGGGATACCTAAAAGCAGGGCCGTTCACCCCTGAAGTTGTAGTGGATCATCCCGAGCTTGTACGGCAAATGTACAAGGACTTTGTACGCGCTGGAAGTGACGTAGTACAGGCGTTTACGGTAAGCTTTATGCGACGGCGGATCGGGGGGGGGGGGTAGTTTAGGGGGCACGTGCCCCTTTAAATTTCTATAATTGGCATGTTAAGCGGAGGGCCAAAGTCAGAAAAGAGGGGTTTGCCTGCCACTACCTCACAAAATAAGCCTGCTCACCTTGTTTATTCTAACGATTTTATCATAATACACAGTATGTCAGAGGTTTTTTTAATAAATTTGTAGCGAACGCCTCTAAATCGGAGGGGGCGTCCAAAAAGAGGCCCTTTTGACGAAAAATAGTATTTTGTCAATAACATTTTAAGGAAACTTTGAACCACCTATCATTATTATATTTGACCATGGGAACTTCCCCTTCTCGTTCAAAACAGTATTATGGTCATCGTAACAAGTTCAAGCTCGTCGGCCGGGAGGATGAGCTCGAGAAGCAGAATCGTGTCGCACTCAAGATGGCGAGAGAAGTGGCCGATGAAACGGGCACCCTGATGTGCGGTGACCTCAGCAACACGTTTGTTTACCAACCTGGTGACGAGGAGGCGATTGCTACGACGAAAGCAATGTTCAAGGTAAATGACGTTAAAACATCAACATTTTAACTAGTACAATGTTTAGGTACGGTTCTAGAAGAATGCATTCATCATCGGCCTCTTGTATATAAATTCAAAATCAAGAAGTTTTTTTTTTTTTTTTTTTTTGGCGGGGGGGGGGGGGGCAGGTGCCTTGAGCCCTAAGCCCTCTCTAAAAACGCAACTGACTGTGTAGTAGGGACTAAGCTGCACATTTGGTGACATGCAGTAGAACTGTTGGTACAAGTCCTTTGTATAGCATCAGCTGTAATAAGAAACGATACTCCCTCTATCAGCAAATTTTCGTTCATTTCACTATATCAGGCGCGATTGTAGAATATTTTTTTTCGATGGGGCGGTGGGGGGGGGGGGGCCTTTGAGATTATGGCATTCATTTTCTACATGTGCCCCGATTGAATTCGTTTATAATTAATTTGGACTTTAGACCAAAGTTTAGCATCAACTCTACCCTGTAGGCTTTGGAAGTCTTATGAGATCAGAAGATGATTTCAATGAGGCACCTCGAGTCTTTCATGGTTCTTTCTTTATCTTGATAAAATAGGAGCAAGTCGAGTGGGCCGTGGATGAGGGGGCCGATTTCATCGTGGGCGAGACGTTTGGTCACTTGGGAGAGGCTATGCTTGCAACCCAGGCAATCAAAGAATACGGAAAAGGTAAGCATTGAATCTTCAGTTATGTTCTCTGATGAGTGTCATAAGGACATTAGCTGATGGTACTTTTACTTTCAGTTAAATACCTTATGGCTCTCATCAGATGATAATGTCACAATAGGGCAAGTCCATTGCAATTAAGTCATCTGTATGATTTATATCTCGTGCGCTACTAAATTAATTGATTAAGGAAAGAGTCATTTCTCTTTGAATCGGACAGATTCTCTATTCGCTACTATATGAACATGATGCTGTATTCTGTTTTCTGTCAAGTACATTACTTGAAAATGGATGTAACGTACTGAAACACGGCGAACCCTTTTAATGTATCTAATAACTTAATGTATCCCATTATTTATACGAACTTACGAAAAGACATATGTTTTATCAATTATTGTAGGATGGAGGGTTAAAGGCATTCGACCCAGTTTTATTTCGAACCTACATGTATTTCACCTGATAATAATAATAATAATATTTAATTTTTATATAGCGCTTAATACAAAATTAATGTCTCTAATGTCTCTGATGATGAGAGCACTTCAAGCGCAATCGTATTCTATATCTACATGTAGGAAAGGCTAGAAAACTTACAAATCAATAAAGAAAAATCATTTAAGAACCCATCCATCTAATTATTTGCTCATCCTCCAGGTGTACCGGCAGTCATCACCTTCGGAACGCACTTCAGCAAGTACTCTAAAGATGGCAAGGTGTTGACTGCCGACGACGTCGAGTTCAACGACGCTCTTCGACGTCTCGTGGCTGCAGGCGCCGATGTCGTCGGCTTCAACTGCATGTCTGGACCTACTTCCATGCTGCCTCTACTTGAGAGCGCAGCAAAGGCAGATATCGGGGTAAGGAATCCTTGTTTAAAAAAAAAAAAAAAAAAAAAAATCAAAGTTGAAAAAAAATTGTATTACAGTTGTATAATAAAGAAAATGGGAATCTAGAGGCCCCTGATCGGTCAAAAGTGACCATAGCTTTTGCTTTTGACCGCTACACTGCTAACTGGGTCATAACACTTAAGTTTTGTCTTGGAAATAGCTTTTTCTGCATACAACATATTTCAGATTTACTCCTGATCCTGTGTACCTGTTTAAATATGTATAATAAATAAATAAAATTCACCTGCGGTGAACATTTGAACAAAAAAAAGACCTATGCACTACGCAAACACTTTGAGTTAGATATCGTAGACTTACAAATAAATACATTTGATGGATACTTTTTTTTGAACGAAATTTCTCTGAAAAAGATTTACATGCAGAATGCGGTGTATAATACAACTATATGTGCAGTGTGTACTGCTAAATTTTCTGGTTACGATTACATTGAAGCTCGTTATCGGTGTTTACTGCGGTATTTCTTAAAGGGGTTGTAGCATGACGAGACTTAAGTGTTTTTCCCGTAGCCTGACTAGGGGCCAATTGGGTAAGACTACGCGACCGCAGTATTCACTTGCGTTCAACATACGCAAAACCGAAGCTTGAGGAGAACTTCAGTCTGTTTCGCGAACGCAGTTGTCCAAAAAGAAGTCGTAGATGGCGTTAACCAGTACTTCCCATGCAACACCCCCTTTAATATATTTGTTTTTAGGCCGAAGTACAGTCTGAAGTTGTATAACACGCGGGGAAAATGATCTGAAGCCACTGTATACATTTTAAAGCTCCTGTTTTTTTCATCGTGCGTAGGCTCCTTTAGCTGCCTTGCCGGTGCCATTTAGGACAACTATGGAGGAACCAAATTTCACGACCATCAAAGATCCCGTATCAGGTATGAATGTTCAATACTTCATAGAAATAGAAATATTAAATATTGTTTTACAATGCGGTCATATTAACGATTCTGATTCACTGATTTTGTTTGTAATTCTCAAAGGGAGATATTAAAGCCCCACTGTACTACTTGTAGCTACTTGCTCCATCTATTTAGAAAACAATGCCTAAGCGGTGACCATTGGTCCCCCATGATCCTATTTTCTTATGTTAATTAAGAACTGAGTTGATGAGATAGCCACCTGTCAGTGACCACGCTGTGTGGTCTAATCCCTCCTGGCCAAACAAGTATAGACGGCTTTTAATTGAATATCAGAAGTATGTAAAAAATGATTTAGATTTTGCCCCCGGTCAATTTCCCCTCTTCTTTGGAGCAATCGAACTAGACACTGTTTTACAGGCGCGCAGAAACGCGATTCTAATTCATACCGCTTTGACGGTTGCTTTCAAACCAGGTAAAGGGCGAATGCGGGGGCGAATGTCAATAAACCTGGCTAATAGATTACTGAAGTGCTAACGTCTTTTTCACTCATTGTCGGCTCGTTGTCCAGGGGTGGGGGCGTTTCATGAACACTTAGGTGGTTTTCACCGACAATTTTATAGTCACAGACGATTTTCCAGGCCTCTGATTGGTCAAATTTAGTCAGTGCTGACAGTTGTCGGCGGGAAAATGTTGATGAAACGCCCCCCCTGGTTACTGGTTCTAAATAACAGAGCCTGTGCATGAGGTTCACCGCGAAATCATTCAAGCAAAAATTAGAGATGGAGCAGGGCAAGTTTAATGTGTTTGGGCCTGGAGTGCAGATCACCAATAATGCACACCATTGCATTGTTTAGCCCAAAAGTGTTTGGAACCAGCAAGCTTGACAACTTGGCCAGTATGACGTCACACTTCGGTATTCTGCACCCATTGTACACGGGGGCATTTGTTGACGTAACACTACGTCACCGACTTGTGCCATCTTTAAATCTTCATGAATGTGGGAAAGTCATCAAATACTATGTCGGTTACTGACGCGCTCCTCCGTCAGGAAATGATGCGTCGTAGGCAACCGTGAGCGTTGAAGGCATTAGCGGTACCACGTCAAGAAACGACCGGATGACTTTATTATCTCCTGACAAGAATTGAAATCACCATCCAATATCATATTTTTCTTTTTTCGTTCTTTCTTTCTTTCTGTCTTCATTTTATTTTGCCTTTTCTTAACAGGACAACGAGCATTTTACACCGATCTCGACTGCCTTCTCTGTTCTCGCACTGACATCGTCAAGTTCGCTGAGCGTTGTGCCCAACTCAAAATACCATACGTGGGACTGTGCTGCGGAAATTCGCCTCACTACACCAGGACCCTGGCCGAAACTCTGGGGAGGGTCACCGAGGCGTCCAAGTATTCACCTGACATGTCTCTACACGGATTCTACGGCACGAATGCTGGCAAGGTCAACACTTACTACACGAAGATGACCCAAGACCTGCCAGCAACTAAGGCTATGGCCGCAAAAGAATAAAGAAGACGTCGAACGTATCGAGGAGGAAGAGAAAGACGAAGAAAAAGAGAAGGGAAAGAGGAAGAGCAGAAGGAGTAGAAGAAGAAGGAAAAAAAAAGAAGAAAGAGAAGAAGAAGAGAAGAAGAAAAGAAGAACAGAAAGAAGATAAAAGAGAAAGGAAATATACAAAATGTAGAGCATATTCCTGTAGACTAAGGCCAGCTTCAAAGATTATGCTAATTCAAAAAGGGTCTTTATGAAAAACGTACACAAACAAGTCTACCATATGTACAGCAAAATACATATTTCACGTTTTTAGGCTAACGATAATATTTACTTCCACCAGTGATAGATTTGAAATGAATTTTTGAAGTGATTAGACTTTGAGACAAAAAACAACCCCACTAGCTTACTTAAAGTATTACTTATTTTATCATGATCAAGACAGTTCCCTGCTTTTTAGGTGCAGATCTGTGAATGCACGGTGACAATGGCTTTTTTACGTTTTTTTGTATTGGTACTTTCACTATATGCCAGTAGGACTACTATGTTCCTTCAATAAAATCATCATTATTAAATTATCCTTGAATATTGAATCTAAGCAAATAGCCACAAACTTAAATAACAAAAAAGACAAAGTAAATTTGTTTTACAGGCAAATCATAGTGTTTTTCTGCAATTTGTTATAGCTGAAGTCTTGATGTATAATCTGTGAAAGTGTAAGTGGTGAACTTTATGAAGTTTTTTTCCTAGTATTCATTGATATCAGTGCGAATATGCATGGGGAAAAAAACGATTAAAACGTTTGTGTTATGTAATGTGGTATGGAGTGCTTTTCCCCCCGTAGTCTGATTGAAATAAACGACACTGAAATTTTACAGTTTTGATTTTACAGTTTTGATTTGTGATTCTTGTGTGAAAGTCTCAACTACCATGGACTTTTCATTGCCTTTTTTTTTTTTTTTTTTTTTGATTTTTGTTAAAACGTTATTAATTATATGTGGCGTTCTGTATGACGGTGTGTTGTGATCTATGGTTGTGACACACCATCCTTAGAGGCAGTGAACATTTTCAAACCCAACACCCATTGTGCACGTGGCGTCATTTTGATGACGTATCGCTCCGTCAGCATATGGCGTGGCGTGGCCTTTGACGCGACATGACACGATAAGAGTAACATCGTTCAAAAAAGTGGGAAAAAAGGCTACAAACACTGCATTGAATGACTGTATAAAGGAGGCTAACTGGCTTAGAGGGAGACTAGTCAGTTTCCATGTGCAGTAGGTAATCCTTTTCTGACACCAGACTTGGTGGAAAAACCATGAACGGGTGTACAAGTCTCACACACAGCAAACCCGTAGTCCCTTCAAATAATACCCACAAGTCTCTCAGAGAGTCTCCCGGTGAGGGAAATGTAAGATAATGACTTTTCCATATGGGGCGGTTGAATCTATAGATTAATAGTGAAGGCTAATACTGGTGACTAACAACCCCTGTTATTGGATAGACACCCGTATGGTGTCCAATTCCCCATGTGAGCCCACTACTATGCGTCTTTAAGAGGCACGATTAGTGCAGGAAATAACGAAATCGAAATAACGCCTCGTGTGCAATGGCTCAAAACCGGTCTATTATGATTGGCATAGGTACAAGGTTTTGCAAAATTTCATTAATTCCGAGGCGATAATGGTTGCTAGTTTCAATAAAGCCTGGGTAATGATATGATTGCAAGGTCGACCCTCGGGTAGTATAGTATTACCGATGAGGCTACCCTGGAAAACGATGCATTATCATTATTATTATTACCATTATTATTAGTAGTAGTATCGTTATGAAGTAGAAAACGAAATATTAGCAAAAACGTAGTACGTATTTATATATTGAATAGACACGTAAAAAGGGGAGGGCTGTGGCGACCCGTTTATATAATGCCTTTTTTCAATGACAAATGACAAATATCAGTGACATATCTGCTGATAACCAATCAGAAGCAAGGATTTCAGTAGCTTATAACAACAGCTGTCATTTGTCACTGATGAAAAGTTTTGTGAAACACCCCCTGGTCCAAAAAATAGGTTGGACTCCATTTACTGAGCCTAAAAGAGTCAGTAACTCTGAAAATGCCCACGGATGAAAAAGTTTTTTTTTTTTTGTTCCTTGAATTAAGACCAATGTTTTTATACATTACGACACATGCATGGCGTCTGGTCATTTTCGTAACTAGTGCATACGTCCATGTTATAAAGGGATCCGGTAACTTTGTCTCAGATTCTGAAAGAAAATCCTGGATTTAGCTCATGCTGCAATGATAATTATAAACCTTTAGGTCAGTCAGGAACCGGACTTTTACAAACCGATCGCCTGTCTGATTATCATTATCAAGATATTTATGATTGGAAATCGAAACCAAATTTTGCGTTTTCCTAACGGTTTTCATAACACTACAGTCTAATGGGGGAAACGAGTATGGTAAAACCGGTCACTCAACGACTTTTACTTTTTTTGAGACACTTCTTGATCAATTTGAAGATTAGGGCTTCAAAAATTACACCATATCACAGTAGGACCGTGCATCTCAGATTTAACATTGTTAAACAATCCTTTTAACATATAAGTTACGAATGATTACATTCATCTTTTATCCGTATCTCAATTTCAGGATGCAAATTGCATACCTTAGGTGTTACTAGGTGGGACAAACATAACTGCTAGAGCCTAAAGCCCCCCCCCCCTCGACATTTTTCGCGATAATTTTTTAACGCAAGAAAATCTTGCACTGAAATTTTGTGACTTTTATCTTTCAAGTCTTGCGTATCTTTTAAAAGAATTTTTTTGAAAATCGGACCTTCGTTGTCTTTGCATGTCAGCCCGAAAATCGCTCATTTTTGTGATTTGTGTACAAAACATATGGAAATCTCATTTTTCAAATAAAGAGATAAAACATTGGTTATTTGGTCTTGTTTATAGTTTAGGTGTTTATTTTTGGGTCAAAATAGTTGACTAATAGTTGGAAATGAAACAAAACAACAAAAACAATAAAATACATAAGTTAAAAAAACAAAGAAATACATAAGCAATTATCAAAACAATAGATAACATAAGGAATAACCCTGGTTTTTTGTGTTGTAATATTATTCCAAATGGTCTAACAAATATATGTAGTGAGAAAGAATGCTTAAATATGAATAATGTCTGATTTATGGGCAAAAATGTGAATGTTATGACCTTATTTGCATAAATTACCATAAATATGCAAATGAGTGAATTTTTCAAATAATTGAAATTACCATAGTATTCTATACACTTCACTTGACATGTATGCAAATTTTCGCGGCGATCGGGCGTTTTACGGCCGAGATCATAGGGGGGGGGGGCCTTATAGAAGCCCCCCCCCCCCCCCCCCCCCCTGGGATATGCAGTTTCAAAATAGCCCGGGCTAAATAGGGTTAATGCTTGCCTTACCAAACAACCCGTAATGTATGTAATTGACACTCTGACTTTTAAAATAAAGTCATAATAGACGAATGAAATAATAATAAGTGCAATGCAAAGCGCTCGGAAGCCATACAAATTGGACTATTATCAAATAATTTGTAACGAGGCATTTAAAATACTTGTGCCTTAAAACGGTGACTCGTTAACATTGTTGAAAGCTGATGAAAAAATTGCATTATTTTTTAATGAAATTTTACGTATTATATTCCTTTTACTGTACTAACCCTCTAACATGCAAAAAATCCCGAAAAAATTCTCAAACCACAAAGAGTTCAATGGTTTTCTTGAAGGTGTCACTGTGCAACACCCTCTAACAGTGATTAACAGTGAATTCTCCCAACCAACTTTTGATTTTCCCAACCGTTTTTCCAGGAAAAAAAAGACATAAGACAGGCTTTTACAAATCTTTCATCGCTTAAAATATGTCTGGAATGATATATAGAGCAGACTCATTGCTTTGTACCGATTTACATTCACCTAAAACGTAATTAACTTGAAATAATATAGTTGGGAGAATAAAGGAATCGATCAGATCAGTTTTTCCCAATTTATATCATTAATAATGGTCCGTTTTCACTCAAACATTCAGATTATCTTTAATTGTACATCTAGCATTGAAGTCACAACTTTAGCACCACTTTCTCTCATCTGAACAATGTTACCAAGTCCCTTTAAATTTGCTTACATGATATGAAAATGGCCTATGTGGATCATGAAAAAGCGTACTAACCCTTTAAAGTTGAAATGTATTAATTTGTCCGTTATGTATACAGATTTCGGGTGGAAAGTTCACATAAATGTTGTTTGTTTAACCACGGACACAGTTGTGTCTTGTGACTCCACGTATAACTAGAGCTTATTTTTATGACTCAGTTAGTTGTTAATCGGACATCACTTGATATTGGGACTAGACGACGTTGTGTGCCATAGCTGGGGAAAGACCGGTTTTATTCCACATTTCTTTTCCTTTTTTCGATTGGAAAACATTTGTATCTGCAACCGAAGGATGTCGAAGACTACAGGTATGTAAATGTTACATACAATTAAGATGAATTTTGATTTGTTATTAGGATCTTGAATTTGTTGCATTGAAGAAAAAAATCTCAGTTGATAGCTGTGCAGGGTGGAAAGAATTTGATGGTCTGTGAGAGTGTGCAGTGTGCAAGAAAAACAGGCTGACATTTCTACATAACCGCCCTTATTTATATTCTTTTTCTTCTTCTTCTTTTTTTTCTTCTTCTCCTTCTTCATATCTTCCGGTACTCATTATTGTTGTACGTGTTTTTAGATCATGCATCTGACAAATATGATAACCTTTCCTACTTCATCGTTTTGCTTGTCAGAATTATACTCCACACCTTGCCTTCCCCCCCCCCCCCCCCATTTACGCCGGGCAATTTATAGACATTTTGCCCCAGTCTGCCCATACCCCCTTACCTGTTCCCGTCTATGAAATGATTTAGTAATAAAACATTCACTTAATATGAATTTATATTTTTCTCACATTCTGAGCCAACAGGACTGCTACAGCGCATTCAAGATGGAAAGACCGTCATTGTTGCGGAGGGGTATATCTTTGCTTTTGAGCGTCTGGGTTACCTAAAAGCAGGGCCGTTCACCCCTGAAGTTGTAATGGATCATCCCGAGCTGGTACGTCAGATGTACAAAGATTTCGTGCGTGCTGGAAGCGACGTAGTCCAAGCTTTTACGGTGAGTGATGGTGTTTCAGGAAAAATGAATTTTTCGATAACGCCCATTTAGTCCACGAGACCAACAATCTCCCTATCACGGGCATGGTGGCAACTGTTTAGACGGACAGCCCACTATACCGATGATTACAGCCAATTTTTAGAGGTTTCACAATATAGACCCACCGCCCAGGAGCAGGCCCGTAGCAAAGGGGGGGGGGGGCACGTGCCCCCAAACATTTCCAAGATCGGTTGAACTATTTTAGACCCCTCCCCAGGACGTCGATCAATTACATGTATGTGCCCCCCCCCCCCCCCCCCCCAACATCAAACTCCGGCTACGGCCTCCTACCAAGGAGGCCTACATTCCCTCTATCTTCCCTGGTGCTTTTCTTTGCTTTCTCGGTCTTTTGGGTTGTCGGTCCGTGGGATGTCGGTCTCGTGGGCAATTGGTGTCTTAAGGCGTTACCTGTTGATCTACTAGCTCTATGTTGACCACTTCCCATGATCAGAGCTGTCCGTATAATCATTTTGAGTCCTTGAAAACCGCACAGCAAATGTTTTACCTCCTGCTCCGTTTGTTTATACGGAAAATGTTTGATCACGTGTTTTAGTCTTCCATTCAAAATCTCCTCCATTTCCTCCCTTCCAAATTTTGCCGATAGTATTATGGTAACCGTAGCAAGTTCAAGCTCGTCGGACGGGAGGATGAGCTCGAGAAGCAGAATCGTCTCGCACTCAAGATGGCGAGAGAAGTGGCCGATGAAACGGGCACCCTGATGTGCGGTGATCTCAGTAACACCTGGGTCTACGAACCGGGGAATGACGAGGCAATCGCTAAGACGAAAATGATGTTCAAGGTTAGTCTGGGACCCGATTCAAGTCACAATTTCTTTTCATTTAATTTCATTTATTTTCATTTACAAACATAACATAAAACAATATGACATGTTGGCATGTTTAAGGCATCGTTGATAATCGGTTTAAACAAACTTACAATACATAATTGTACAACATGACTTAGATCATAAAGAACAACATTTTTTGGTAAATTACCACTTTCTTTAATCAGTTTTTGTAAGGACGTTTGAACGGGCAGCGCAAAGGTGAATGACGAAACCTCGCCAATAAAGGCGCCTTATTTATGACGAGAAGGCGGGAAGACCAATGACTATACTACTCGCCTTCTCGCATTCTCGTCTTAAACACGGCGTCTTGGTGACTTTTAGCAATTCGCATTTTCGCCTTCTCGTCTTAACAAGATGCCTTGGCGAGTTTCAATAACTCTCCTTCACGCTTTCTTGGCCTTAACAAGGTGCCTTGGCGAGTAAAGGCATGTAACCTTCTCGCTGCACATTAAGGTTCCGTAGTTTTGACATTCTATTAATTCATAAGAACATTAATAGTGTGTAGGAGCTTATTTGTATCTTACCAACTATTTTAGGAGCAGGTCGAGTGGGCCGTGGACGAGGGAGCTGATTTCATCGTGGGCGAGACGTTTGGTCACCTTGAAGAGGCTGTGCTTGCAACCAAGGCAATCAAAGAATACGGAAAAGGTACATTCATGACACATAATAAATTTCATACTTAGGAAACCCCCGTTTTAAAGGAATTATGATGAGCAAATTGTTACAACTCTTACCTGAAATGATGACAATACCGACAATGATGACATCATCTTACATACATTGTTCAATAAAATTAGATACCAAACCCATTCATTTTTGTATCTAGGTGTACCTGCCGTCATCACCATAGCAACACACTTTACTAAGACGACGACGGACGGGAAGCCTACCACGGCGGACGGCATCGAGTTCAACGAAGCCCTTCGACGTCTTGTGGCTGCAGGTGCCGATGTCGTGGGCTTCAACTGTACTCGAGGACCTCGGTCTATGATACCCATCCTTGAGAGCGCCGTGGAGGCCGACATTGGGGTAATAATTGAATAAATTCGAACAAAATAACCATAGTTACTTCGCCGTTGGGGGCAATGTAATTCTTTGTTCGGTCAGCTGTCGGTCTGGGGCGCGTTTCACAAAACTTGTCATCAGTGACAAATTACAGTTTTCGTTATAAGCTACTGAAATCCTTACTTCTGATTGGTTATCGCAGATTTGTCACTGATTTTTGTCATTTGCCATTGAATAAAGGCTTTGTGAAACGCCCCCAGATGTCGGCTTCGTTGATGCGACTGAGATATTAATGGCCTTTAGTTTATACATTTTCTCTCGAAATCAAATGTCATTATAGGACTTTAAGATGCGTTTACGTCTAACATGACTTGTGATGATTAAAAGAAGACAAGAAGCATGTAAATAAACAATTGCTTGTAGCTTTTCTTTTATGATCTGTCATCTGAAATAATGGTTTGTGTATCCTCTTAGGCTCCTTTGGCTGCACTTCCTGTGTTATACAGAACAACCATCGAAGAACCGAGTTTCTTTACTTTACCAGATCCTTGGACAGGTACGGCATCGTGTGCTTCTATTCCCTTCACAATCTAAGCCTATAATCATGATAACAGTAGGTAACTGGTTTGGATTGGATCCGGACACCCTATTCATCTCCTAAATGTACGGGATGTTTTAACGGATCAGGGCCCTGTTGCACGAAACTTAAAATTGAGGTTAACTTTGCCATCAATGGTAACTACCATGGAAACATTGATTTTGATTGGCTGTTGGCCCCTGTTACCATGGTAGCTGCCATTGATGGTAAAGTTATCATCAATGGTACGTTTTGTGCAACGGAACCCAGGGCCAACTCGGCTAGAGGGACACCTCGGACTAACCGGATGTGTAGTGTCGGCAAGCATAGTCATTTCAAGTCTTGAAACCAATCACTTAGTCCGACCATGGACCTACATGGTCCGACCATGGATGGTAGATCCGACTCCGTTTTCATTTGTATACTGCATTTTAAGAGACGAATGTATAGGTAGCATGTGTTGCCCTATGGGCCCTATGCTTGAAAACTGGGGTTAAATCAAGTCGTTGAAATATTAGCAGAGTTATTTATTCTCTGCATTTTAAGAGACGAATGTATAGGTAGCATGTGTTGCCCTATGGGCCCTATGCTTGAAAACTGGGGTTAAATCAAGTCGTTGAAATATTAGCAGAGTTATTTATTCTCCAAAATTCTCTATTCATTGTGTAGCGCCTCGACATACAGTGACAATTGCTCCAAAGTTTATGAAAGATTTATAGGGTTGCGGGTGCTGAGGCTGGCTATAGGTCTATAGGTTGCGTTTAGTGTTATGGTTGACATTGTTGGGTTTCGGTTTATATTGTTTGGTGTAGGGCTAAAAAGAAGAATTCAATAGGTGTGGGCTTTGGCAGCGGAGCAATTATCGCCGGGACGTATGCGCCTTACAGCCTAATTCTTTGTGTATTGTCTACATTTTCCAAGGTGAAAGAGCCTTCCCACTGGATCTGGACTGTCTCCTCTGCTCACGTGGGGACGTTGTCAAGTTCACTCAGCGCTGTGCCCAACTCAAGATACCATACGTGGGACTGTGCTGCGGAAACGCCCCTCACTACACCCGGGCCATGGCCGAAACTCTGGGGAGGGTCACCGAGGCGTCCAAGTTCTCACCGGACATGTCGGTCCATGGGATGTATGGCACGGATGACACCAAGATCAATACATATTACACAGACCTACACAAAACTTCCTCAAGCGACACAATAAAGAAGTAGGAATAGTTGAAATCACTGGTTAGCTAGATATAGGGGCGGTTGTTGCCGCTTAGAAATACACAATGTGGTATACCCACATACACTAAGTTCACGAAACAAAAATGTGCCCACATTTCAAAATTTACACTGCTCAAATTAAGTGATAAACCTCTTTTCAGCGCAGCGAGTTCTGGGACCATACAGCTGACCAGATGACGCTATATAGAGGTAGTGCTTTTAGTACAGTCTGTCTTTAAATACACTATCAACATGCCAAAGCGACAAAATCGTCATCGAAATATGAATGAGACGAGAGAATATGGATACAAAATAAGGAATTCTGAACTTGTGGAACACAATTTATTATGCCATTATGGTGACAAAATCACTTTCTTCCAATCTGACATAATTATACATGTATATGTTTTTCCAATTTGGCTCAATAATATTGCGATGTATACATCAATAATAGAACAATGTAGTTGCTACTGGAAATTAGCTCTCGAGATTTCGTGGGGAATCCTGTTCAAGCTGACTTAATTTTGACCTGTTATTCTTATATATTGTTGTATATTGGAAGCTTGGCGAATAAAAATCATCAATTCAACTATTTGAGCCCTCGATATACATGAACCGAACCGTAAGAGCGTGTCCATAATTTTGAATACAACTATACTGCCTAATTCACCCCGATGTCATGGATGTGTGACGCCTTTGTTTTGTTAGTGCAGGGATACAATATAAAGTAAACTGATCTCGAAATTATATTTTATTGTTGTTCTCTACCTCATATGATATACACAATATGACTATATGTAAAGGGTGTCTTGGATCAGCGCTATTCTCTTCCTTCTTTCTTTTTATCTACCTCAGGAGAAATCGGATGTCATAAAATGTCAGTACACTGTTAAGCAAACTAAAACGAGTCTTATATAGCACTCTTAACCTCAGTGTGTTTTAATAGGGATAAAGTCTTTAATTTTTTTTACAACCAATGTCAAAACAGGTCCATATTGAATAGCCATATGATAAAACCTTCTAATCTACGCAAACTAGAATATATAACCCACTTTGTCCATAGTCAAATATAACACTCATAACACCAGCGTTATTCAAACAACTTAAGCAATAGTTATGTCTTTTGAAGAATGACCCCTATCAGAAACGGGCACAGGCACCATTACTATATCATTAAGACATGTAATCTCTATATCACCAACTAATCACACGCCCCCATAAGAAAGGACATCCTCTCTACACTTTTTTTGATAAAAATGCAACTCGATGAATATTTTTATTTTTATTTCACACATTTCACACTTTATTTGAATACTATCTATTTGCAAACGAGTGACTTTAAGTTCGCATAAGGAAATTAAAAACGAAATCGTGTTTTTTATTGACTAGTTTGCAGGCTCAAATCCTTGTCCTTTGAAGTGTGTGCGTGTGCGTATGTGCGTGTAATCGGGTAATTAAAAACGTTGTTTCCATCAATTGTACAATTTATGTAATGTAAATGTTTTGAATTTGAAGGAAAAACAACTGTACTTTATTTCTAAAATTAATTTGTATTGTTTGGAATCAATAAATAAAGAACTATTGAAAAAAGAAAGAAAAAAGTATCAATTAGATATGATTATTTACATCTGGGGACCGACATTTAACGCCACCATCCGAAAGACGTGACTCAGTTTCGAAATGGGGGTCCCCCTGAGCCAGCCTTCAGACAGAGAGCTGACCAAGTGAACGTATAGCTTAGTGAAAAAATCGTGACACGGTGGACAAAAGCATGATTTTTTCACCAAATTATCTTCACGATGTACCTTCTTAAAAAAGGCTATGCTCCAAGAAAATTGATGCTGGAAAGGTGGTGAAAATGACGTCATTATGACATCATCATTTATTCATTACATAATCACAGGAAAACCCCCAAAATAAAGCAACCGTGGTCCTACTTCTATAGTTTTGAAGCAAAAAAGAAATGAAACTTGGTGTATGTGATGACATTGAGGGGTAGATGTGCGAGACATGTTTTTTTGTGTTTGTCGGACAAAGCGTTGCCATGGTAACCACAATTTTACCAAACCTTATAGTGCAAATTACTTCCACAGAATTTAAGCAATTAATGTCAAATTTGGTATCTATAACGATCTATGAGTGTGGTTATAAAAAACACCCTTTGTGATTGTGCGCCACCTAGCGTTGCCATGGTAACCAGATATTTTTGCAAAACTCTTGCTGAGCGAACTACTTCCACAATATTGAAGCAATTGAAATCACATTTAGTGTTCATGACGGCACTGGGGTATAGATGTGCAAGACATACTCTTTTTGTTTTTCGGACAAAGCATTTCCATGGAAACTGTACTCGGATAAAGCGTTGTCCTGGTAAACACATATTTTTGCATTAACATGAAGCATTTAAGCTATTATGATCAAATTTGGTGTGTACGATGATCTATATGTGTAGTTGTGCAAAATGCCCTTTGCGTTTGCACCGGACAAAGCATTGTCATGGTAACCACAAACTTTTTGTAAAAATCTTGTTGAGCGAATTACTTAACTCAAAAAGAACTATGGTTTTTTTTACACACACACACACACAACACATATACACAAATAATTTTTAACCCAAGTTACATTCTTTATGATCACATGAGTTGGATATACTGGATTAGGGGTATTAATCACCTTCAGTGATATTTCTCTTTTGCTCTGTTTTTAAATCTTCTTGGCATCATAACTGATGGGTCATTACTATTATGGTACCACTTGGACTACATGTTATATATGTTATTGCATCTGATCACATATGTACACTAGCAAGATTTGGAATACATGTCTGACCAGACAAAGTATATATCTCATAAATAATTAATAGCTTACCATGCACCTGGAGAGTTGTGTAAACAGTAGGCTAAATAAAAGGAATGGTATTCCCAGGTTTTCATCATTACAAGCTTCTGAATGAGGGAAATGCCTACATGGTAAGGGCAACCATTCATTGTTGCTAATGAGATAAATGAAGGAATTATTTCTGACAGTTGCAAGAGCAAAGTTCTGTGCAGGGTAGCTCGGCTTTTGTGCACCTGCAGCGACTAACACAACCAGATTCTGACTTGCAGCCACACTTGATGAGCTCCTTACAGACTTTAGCTGCCACGGGGATGGTCATCCAAACGGGTGCCCAGTGATTATCTTCCATTGTCCATCCCCACCCTTCTGGGGGAGGAACCGAAGGTTGTGCCTGGCGACATGTTGTCCAGATACCACCTTGGTATAGCACTCTTTTGATATGCTGGAGCAAGGCATCCTAATATAGTGGGAAAAAAACAAAACACATGGGGAAAAAGGTTAGTCAACTGTTTGGAGAAAAAAATAAAATACTGTGGGTGGAAATACATGTATGTTATCAGTAGCAAAGGATACTCATCTGAGCATCTTCCCATGCCAGATTCCAGTATAACACAATATTCTTGCAAGGAGTGTTCAATAACATTTATAAAATGCAGAAAATGATATAAAGTAATGACCCCCTCCCTTCCCTCTTATTGGTCAGCTATCTCTCTTATTGAATTTCTTGCTACGTTCAATATTCTGTCCCATCTCTTGAAGTAGGAAAAGTGATTGAGAAGGTAAAAATGGAAATACCTGAGTTGGGGGTATATTCTCCAGGCTTCTTTTCTTCTTGCAGAAAAGCTCTCGGCGTGCTTCATTCACAGAGAGGAGATTGCTTGTGATGTCATACAGCAGGACTGTAAATCGCTCAAGATGACGGAAATGTTCACATGAAACATCGACTGCTCGGAATGGATGATCCACAAAGTGAAGGAATGCCTGTGTTACTTCAGGATAAGATTTCCAGACCCTCCAAGCACTTTTCTTCCCTTTTGCAAGAAAGCAAGACGTAGTATCACAGCCAGTGTAGGCATGAAACAGGGGCAGCGCTAGTGACTTGTCTTCTCCGAGATTTCTACAAATGTTGTTGATGTTATAGTGGCAGAAGTTCTTGCCCATACCGAATGCTACCCAAATGTCAATGTCAGGATATTCTACGATCAATGATGGAAGCTGGCCGACGAGAATAGCAATGATATCTGTGTCCACTGTTCGAATTACAATCTTCTTTGACCCTCTCTCCGCTGCATGTTGAAGATGAACTATGATTCGCGTGTCAGCCTCTTCATGAGTGCAGTCTTCCATGGGCTCGCAATCACCTCTTGTAATTACTGAAGTACCTGAAATATTAAAGAGAAAGAAAAAAAGTTTCATAATTTTGTAAAGTTCTATTGATAAATTGTCACGATGGAAAACTTTTTATGTTTACAATGTTCTTTCCATATAAGTCACAGATAATTTATTTCAAAACTGACCTCTCAAGCTCAATAAGCTCCTTTCTATACCTGCCAACCTCTTGACATGAAATTTTTTACTGATTTAGATAGAAAATCTTATTTTTAATGCATACTGGAGGCAAAAATCTTACTGTCTCACAAATTTGTAAAATCATACAGTTTTCAAAAAATCTTATTTTTGTATCAGAAAATTTCAACTTGGGCGGTGAAAAATCTTACTAAATCTGATAAAATGTTACTGGTTGGCAGGTATGCTTTTCTACATTTATTGCTTATAATTACACTAAATGATATTGAATTTTGCTGTTTTTTCAGTCAAATAATTATTACAAATTAGTATGAATCCGAATTAGAAGCACAGGAACAATAAAGTACCTGACGTTACATACAGCTCCTTGCCCTTGGGACACTCTCCTGCAGCCACGGTCTGTGTCAGGAATGCAAACAGCTCTTCTTTGTTGGTGCTGTCTTGGAGGAAGTCTTTCCATTTGACTGGCATTTTAGTCTTGGATGCTACCTTTGTGCGTACTCCACTTCCTCGTTTCTGGCGAGTAGATTCCTTGATACTGCAGGCCAAGTATCTGTCCCACACCAAATCCAGTCGTCTGACTCCTTGCAATTCACGGTTGAGAACGGGCTTGAAAACTGTTCTTGCATAGTCCTCAAATGTTGACACGGAAGTTGCTGGTAACCCATGAACTAGAGCTGCACCATCAAAAATCTTGCAGTCCACTTGTGCCGGAGGCTCTCCTTGTCCATTTGTGTTCAGACATGTTAGTAATTTAGACTTGCTGGATGTCAAGCGCAGTTTCCTACTATTTGAGATAGATGGCGGGTATGCCTGATTCTCGTGGCTGAAGAATACGGCTGGGTCACCGTCACGCAGCTGGTTTGCAATGTACATATGACCAAAGAGGCTCACATCATTCCGAAGAGATGCAATTTTCTCAGTTTTACGATTCCCTTTTGCCTTCACTGGTGTCTTGAAAAGTGGGAGAGAATTCTTCTTGATTGGTGCATGGATAGTTTTGCTTTTTTCAATGAGCACTTCCCGCTTGTATGTTTGATACTGATCAGAACCCAGTGCTTCGATATGTTGTACTGTCTCCACCACTGATTTATCAGCACATTCCCGAGAGTGCAAGACCAATAATTCAGAGTGATCCTCGAGGAAAGGGCTGCCATATTCGTTGATTGTCTTCATCAGTTTTGCTGTTTGATTTCTGAAAGATTCTTGGTTTGATTGTGTCTCTTCATGATGTCTGAAATTTTCCTCTGGATCTTCTTCAGGTAAGTATTCACTTTCAAATTCTGTCAGCAGCCTGGCTTGCTCAGGACCTGCAAGCATCCAACGTTGGAAAGCAACAGGATTTTCAGTTAAGCCCACGGCTCCACCCTTTCCTTTGACTTTGGCATTTTCCTGTTCATGGACTTGATCAATGGGAAGTGCAGAAAATCTCTTTTGTGTTTTGCTCACAACCCAGTACTTCTGGAGTTCCTCTGACACAGTGGCTGGTAAGGACTGCATATCTCGCAGGTGGACAGAAACCCAACGGCTGTAATTGTAGTGGTCCAGCGCAAAAAACAAGAACATGAGGCTTTGCAGTGACTCCACAAAGAGGAGGAAGTCTCTCTCTCGATGAGCTCTAATGAATATCAGGATCAAAATCTCAGTTCGCAGCACCAAGTCCCAATATTGAAAAGTAGGGCTTTTACTGGACATAGCCTGTCTCCAGTCTTCAAATGTATCACCCTCACTTGAGACTGCAACCTGTTCATATGCACGTTCTTGTAGTATTGAAAGAGCTAGGCAGTTACCTGATGAGCATGACGGGTCCTTGTAACATGAGCAGCCTTGATGAATGAGTTGGCTGTGCCCGATGATGCAACACCTGAATCACTCAGAGCTACCGTCCATCCACTTTGGTCAAGGAAATCACCAAGTGCTGTCCACAAGGCTTTCTCCAAATGGAAGCCACCAAACATGATCACAAATTTATCCTCACCATGCGTAGTAGGCCAGGTCCATTGTATATGCTTGCAGTTAGCAAAGATTGGGCAGTCACACGCCAGCACAGGGGTTTGACCTGGATTGAGGAAGTTAGTGATGGCCTTGAGGACATTCATAGCATGCTTTATCATAGCAGGGGAATCTGCTTTCTCTTGGAAGAGAGGGAGAAGTGCAACCACAGCAGGAGGATCAAGAGGAGGTGATTGCTGAGATGCATGATATGCAGCCCAAGAGATCGGTTCACCTTTTTTCAAGAGGATCTTTGTCAAGGAGTTGAGAGGCATGCTGAATCCATCTTCCTTCCTTTTCTCTTGCTTGTTGAAGCTTTCCATCTACAGCTGTCATAGTGGCCTTTGGAACAGTAGTTGATGAGGCTTTGAGGTGGACTGATTCGACTATGCTATAAGCATCAAGGAGTTGAGGTTTTTCATTTGGATTTGCAGGAAGGAACCACTGTGACATCCGCCTACGTCCGTGATGGTCGTGTGTTGGAAATTGGATGACACTTATACCACTGCCATGGAACGACCCTTGAGCTGTAGTGGACGAAGGGTTGTGGTCCAGGTTATCCAGTGCCCCAACAGAAAAGAGGCCTTTCCTGAGAATGGATGGGCACACGATTTGTTCAGCTGTGAATTGTTTGCACATTGCCACTGACAGTTTCTTCTCAAGCTGTAGAACTCGGTCGTAGGAGATGCTTATACCTAGCCTGGCTAGCTGATTGATAAGTTGCTTGTTTCTTGTCATTGTGTGGATGTTAAGGCCAATGTAGATTGGAAGTGGAGGCTCTCTGTCCAGTGACTGCCGTTTATGTGTAGTCGGTTTCATACACCTCTTTTTGGAATTATGGAGGAAC